>JAZKJV010007797.1:0-380342 GCA_037367405.1 Ottelia alismoides | reverse complement strand
TTATTTCAACAACTCAACGTGAGTCATATTTTGATTGTCATCGGAGGAAGGAGGAGATTCTCATGGTTAATTTTGGAAAAAAAAACAATGTGACAATTAATGTGTACACAATTATAACTCAAAAAGGGAATTAAATTGCGAGTTATATGCAGTGGGTGGTTATGGCAATTCAATCTTAGCGCTAAATTTAGAAACTAATCAATTTTACGCAAAACCACAGGATCATCATCACACGGATGATCACGCGTGCCTAAAAATCTCAAATGGTCACAAGGCTCTCTGGATAAGCCCTCTATATATATAGAGTAAAATGTGTATGCCCCTAGGAGGAGCTAACTTAGCTCCCTCCGCCCCTTTTTCACATTTTTTTTAAAATCTAAAACCGTATAAATTCATTATTAAATCCCTATATTATGTCATTCAAATTTCATGCGAAACAGAGACTCCTACGACCTCCATTTTTAAACGGGGTCGATTTAAAAATCCATGATATCATACCAATTTCAACTAGGGGGTGGGGGCAGCCATGTTGGCTACCTCTAGGGGGTAGCCCCATTTTTCCATATATATATATATATATATATAGGGTAAAATGTGTATGCCCCCTATAGGGAGCTAACTTAGCTCCCCCCGCCCCTTTTTCACAATTTTTTTATTTTTTTGAAATCTAAAACCGTGTAAATTCATTATTAAATCTCGATATTATGTCATTCAAATTTCATGCGAAACAGAGACTCCTACGACCTCCATCCAAACGGGGTCGATTTAAAAAATCTTGTTACCGTTAAAAAAATGATTGTCTGGATGGAGGCCGTAGGAGTCTCTGTTTCACACGAAATTTTAATGACACAATATAGGGATATAGTGATGAATATTCATGGAAGAAATTTTCAAAACAAAATTAAAAACAAGGAGAAAATGGGGCGGGGGTAGCTAAGTTAGCTACCCCTGGGGGTAGCCCCATTTTACCCATATATATATATATATAGGAAAAAATGGGGCTGCCCCCGCCCCATTTTTCGGCGTTTTTTTATTTTTTTGAAAAATAAAACCATGTATATTCATCCATATATCCCTCCTACATGCCATTCGAATTTCGTCAGAAACAGAGACTCCTACGGCCTCCATCTCGATGGTATCGATTTAAAAAAATCCTGTTACCATTAAAAAATTACTGTCCGGATGGAGGCCGTAGGAGTCTCTGTTTCTGACGAAATTCGAATGGTATATAGGAGGGATATAGGGATGAATGTAAATGGTGTTATTTTTCAAAAAAAATAAAAAAATTTGCCCAAATAAGGTGGGGGCAGCCATGTTGGCTGCCCCTAGGGGGCTAGGGGGCAACATATGACCCATATATATATATATATATATATATATATGGGGAAAATGGGGCTGCCCCACATGGCTGCCCCACCCCATTTTTTGCAATTTTTTTACTTTTTTTTGAAAAATATCACCATGTATATTCATCCCCTATATCCCTCCTATATGTCATTCGAATTTCGTCAGAAACAGAGACCCCTACGGCCTTCATCCAGACGTCATTTTTTTAACGGTCGCAGGATTTTTTAAAACGACCATGTCTGGATGGAGGCCATAGGACTTTTTGTTTCTGACGAAATTCGAATGGCATATAGGAGGGTTATAGGAATGTATATATATATGACGATATTTTTCAAAAAAAATAAAAAAAATTGCCCAAAAATGGGGCGGGGCAGCCATGTTGGCTACCCCATGGGGCAGCCCTATCAACCCCATATATATATATATATAGAGAGAGAGAGAGAGAGAGAGTGGGGGCTGATCTTGTGAGAGCCAAAAAATGTGAGAGCATGAGAGCAGTGAGCAATGAGTGTGGAGGAGGAGAGAGATGAGCATAATCCAGTAGTTCAGACTAATTTCTCTCATACTCTCACTGTTTTTGGCTCTCGCAAGATCAACCACATATATATATATATATATATATATATGAGGTAAATGGGGCTGCCCCCAGGGAGTAGCCAACTTGGCTACTCCCACCCCTATTTTCCCTCATTTTTTTATTTTTTTGGAAAATAAAAATTTGTATATTCATCATTATATCCCTCTCACATTCTATTAAAATTTCGTCAGAAACAGAGACTCATAAGCCCTCTATCCAGACGTCATTTTTTTAACGGTCGTAGGATTTTTTAAATCAACCATGTTTGGATGGAGGCCGTAGGAGTCTCTGTTTCTGGCAAAATTTTAATAGAATGTGAGAGGGACATAATGATGAATATACGAATTTTTATTTTCCAAAAAAATAAAAAAATGAGGGGAAAATAGGGGTGGGAGTAGCCAAGTTGGCTACTCCCTGGGGGCAACCCCATTTACCTCTCTCTCTCTCTCTCTCTCTCTCTCTATATATATATATATATATATATATATATATATATATATATGAGTGATCCTATGAGAGCAAAAAGTTGTGAGAGCATGAGATGAGTGATTCTAGACCACTGGATTCAACCAAGAGAGAGAAAACAGAATCTTAGTGGTCCAGAATCACTCCTCTCATGCTCTCACAACATTTTGCTCTCACAGTATCACTCACATATACATATATATAGGGTAAAATGTGGCTGCCCCTTGGGAGTAGCCAACTTGGCTACTCCCACCCCTATTTTCCCTTATTTTTTTCTTTCTTTGGAAAATAAAAATTTGTATATTCATCACTATATCCATCTAACATTCTATTAAAATTTCGTCAAAAACAGAGACTCCTAGGCCCTCCATCCAGACGTCATTTTTTAACGGTCGCATGATTTTTAAATCGACCATGTTTGGATGGAGGTCGTAGGAGCCTCTGTTTCTGACGAAATTTTAGTAGAATGTTAGAGGGATATAGTGATGAATTTACAAATATTTATTTTCCAAAGAAATAAAAAATGAGGGGAAAATAGGGGTGGGAGCAGCCAAGTTGGCTACTCCCAGGGGGCAGCCCATTTAACCCATATATATATATATATATATATATATATATATATATATTACCTAGGGGTTGAACGTGATGTTAGGAATGACAAAGGAGACAATCAACCTAGTGACTGAACATGATGTTGTGAACCAAGATCTTGATGTGCCATAGTGATGGCACGCTTGGCAACTTGGGTTAAGTATCAAATAATGTACGGTCGTTGTGACCCGAATCACCAAGCGTAATCAACGAGAAAAATATATGTAAACCACTTTAAAGAACGTAATCAATGAAAAGCTAGTGGTCTTCGCTATTTAACTTACCTGGTATAGCGACCATGATCAAACACAAGGAACACGATTTAAAAACTTAGCAATCAAATTTTGATGATAAATTTTTTTTGATTTTTTATTTTTCATTTTTTTCAAATGAAGCACAAGTCACAATATGCACAAGGGAATAAAGATACACACGCACATACTCTTTTTGTATTTTTCAGAATATCCAAAAATGTCCAGAAAATTACAAAAAATCTATTTTTGGATTTTACATGTCTTAAAATATTTTTGATTTTTTTAACATTTTTATGATATTTTTGTTATTTATAAAAATCAAACAATGAAAATAAAGGTAAACAGTGCACAACCAAGAGTATTTCACACCTTAAATTAATTTAACCCGAAACTCCCGCAACTTATTTTTATGCTAAAGTATAAACAATTATCTACCCACAGTACTAAAAATCAGAATTTTTAGATTTTTATACAAAATTTTAAGTTTTTTAGTATTTTACAATTTTTAAGAGTCTTACAAATGTTATTGCGTGAAATTTGGATAAAACTTAAAGGGGAATAAAATACACCTAAACTAATTTTTTTATAACTTTTAGGCAAATTTTCAAATTTCTATGATTATTCTAAATCCGGGCAGAGAAAAGGACATTATTTTTAATTTTTTAAAAAAATACAAAATGATGATGAAATGCAATGAAAATTGTATACAATGATTAAAGACACAACAAGAGCATACACAAATTTTTATAAAAATTTTATATCAATAAAAATATTTATTCAACAAAAAAACATGTAATTTAATGGTCTGGATACACAGGAACTAAAGTACAATTATTTAAAGTTGTTGCCTCAGAAATTCACAAGAAATAAAATGTGAGGCTAATATTGCAATTTAACCAATTTTTAATTTTAAAAATCTTAGGGTTCCTTTGGAGGGGCTTCTTTCGTATCTTCTTCAAGAGGGGCAAGGGGGTGCACCGTCGATGGTTGGTGATGGCATGCGCGGGCAGCGCAGAAGCTCCTGGAAGCGGGGCGGCGTCAACGGAGGGAGGTGATGAATACCCATTCATCACTCTTTATTCTTATATTTTAGCTACAAAAACCTTTGCAAATACTTATATATTCTTGTAAATACAAATAATTACCAAATTGCATGCATTGTATAAAAGTAAATTATTAGTATGTTTTTGTGCATAAATAAAAGAATAAAGAGACAAAAGAAAAAGAGGGAAATATTAAGAATAAATATTGAGCAACCTAATGCCAAGGGAGGGCTCAACATGGGCCTGACCGCATAAAAACCCAAGTAGAGAGAGATAAGGGAGCTCATGTGTACATATACCTGTAAATATAATAAAAAGATTTTCCTCTAAAAATAAAATAAAAATAGGTTTGTATATATTTGTAAATATGTGTAAATACAAAATTAAAATAAAAATGGAAAAATTAAAAAGAAAATAAAAATAACCTTCCTTGTACATATTCACCAAGTGCATCAGACCACACATATATTTATTTTACCTTGTAAATAAATAAATCAAAATCCCATAAAACTTGTATATATTATATATTTCATGATGTAAATAAATAAAATGAAAACTATAAAAACAAAAAAATTAAATAAAAAGAACAAAAATAAAAACCAAAAGAAACATTGTATATATACCATGTATATAAATGTATATACTTATTTATTTTACTCTTGTAAATAAATAATAAAAATAAAATAAAAATACCTTTTATTCCTGATTTTATGCTATAAATAAATAAAATATAAAATGGGAATAAAAATGTACAAAAATAATTAATTAAAAATCAAAAATTAAAAATCAATATTGTATATATACCTATACATAGCACTATATTGTAAATACCTTATTTTTATTTCAAAAAATAATTAAAAATCGCAAAATAATAGTTTAAAATAAAATAAACATTTTTCATGTTTTAAGTTTTTCCTAATTCGGCCATTTAGTATTTTATTTTCAATTTCCAAATAATTCTGACATGGCCTTTTCTAATTGGTCCACGGGGGACGTTGACCCTCCGGTCAACTCCCCCCCCCCTCCCTTGGACCACAGACCCGTGGATCCTTGCTCATGACCCGATTTCACTGATTTTTCCCAGCATGATCCGACTTCCATTAATCGAAACCTCGGGTCCCGATTATCACTGATTCATCACTAACCCACGCTCGATCATCCACCTAGGGATCCGAGCATCGCCGTGCCCTGCCCGACCTACTCTTGCCGGACCCTCCCTCGTATATAGTCTGAGCTCCGCCCCCATTTTCACGCATCTTTGGATCATTTCATTCCACCCCAGGACCTCCACAGCCACCGTCGGAGTGACAGCTTGCGAGTGGTCGTGTCGCAACAAGGAAGGATTGGACGGACCACTGATCCGGCGACTTCACGCCACCGTGCGCCGCCCAGACGTGGTGCTCGAGCCTCGGGCATCGACGGCCCTCGAGGATAGGACCTGGAGCTTCCCCAGCTCTTCCCCAGTCGATCTCGTCCAGTAGGTAGCTCTCTTCCCTTCTCTTTTTAGATAATTTAGAGTTTCGCCCAAATCATCCCGTCGTCGACGACCTCTGATTCCGACCACCCTCGCTCACATCTCAATCATCGGAATCGTCCACCATCTTCGGCTTTCCCCCGCGCACCTTCTGCACCCATCCATCCAACCCAGTTCGCACAGGAACTGGGATTGGGGTTCCACCGCCGTCGCTTCGCCGGAGCCCCCTCATCTCGACGCACATCTCAACTCCACCATCGCTAACCGGGTCGAGGCACTTTGCCCTCGACCCAGGAGCTTGTTGCCGTGCTTTACAGGTCAAAGAGAGTCCATCTGAGGGCTCGACCTTCTGGAGCAGCAGCTCCTCCTCCGTCGGTGTCGCCTGAGCTCTCCGGAGCTCCGCTGCACCATCGGAGGGTCTCGTCAGACGCGGGAGGCCCAGGCGCACATTCTTCGATCATTAGAAGCCCGCGAGGAGGGTCACCGTACGTGCGCAGGGCCGGCGAAGTTCGCCGGCCACTTGTTCTTCGTAGACCCTTCAGAGACGTCCGATGCAGCCCTCCAACTCCAGATCTTCATGAGGCCGTCCATTCGAGGAGCAGCAGCAGCCGTTTGATCTTCAGAGGGTTGATCTCGACCATCAGATCAGCGAGGTTTAGCCACATCGCACAACAGACGTCCGATCCTCCACGTGGCTAAACCTCCATCGTCCGTTCTGAGCTAAGACCCTTCGTTCATCCACGACGTTCCGCAGCCGTCAGATCCTCCACGTGGGAGGTTCCTAGCCGTCTGATATGCACCAGAGTCCCCTTTGTTGTGCGCTACCCCCTCCTGACCGTTGGATTTCACACGTGGCGCACAACCAGCCCTCGGATATAATAAGGGGTAAATTTCTTGTAGGCCCCTCTGTTTGTTGCTTTTATTAGTTAGTCCTGTAAATATCGCATATAGTTGTTTTTATTTTGGGACATTTGCACTTAGAACCTGGTAGTTTATCTTATTTGCTTTTATACCTGTGTACGTTGTGGGACACGTGCGTCGACACGTGGTTTTCTTGGGATAATTGCATATATGGGCATGTCGTTTTGAGGTGTTAATGAATGAAAACATGTTTTTAGTAATTGCAGATATGCCCCTATGAGCATTTTAATTGTGCATGTGCCAATTTTATTGGGCTTTTTACACTTTAGCCCCCTGGACTTTTAGTACGGGTTACTATTTAGTCCAAGGACTTAAGTTTTATTACAAAGAGGTCCCTGAGTGCCTAGTACACGTGCCTTGCACGTGGGAGCGTGGAATTTTTGCATCGGACCCCCCTACACTTCTTGGATTGTTACTTTTAGGCCCCCAAAGTATATTTTCATTGCAACTAGGTCCCTATGTGTTGTGCCCTTGTGCTTGATTTTAATAAAATAGCAAAACTACTCAAAATTTGATGAAAATTGGACACATGGCTCCTGCCATGGTGTAAAATTTTCTTTAATTTTTGGAGACATTTCTGAGCATTTTTATTATTTTTAAAAATTCAGAAACGGCCATTTTTCTTACTGTCCAGTTCTAAAAATCACAAAAAATATTAAAACACCTTTAAAAATTACAAAAAAATTAGATATTGTTTGTTTTGTTGTGTTTGATTTTCTGACCAATTTTGGTCATTTTTGGATTTATAAAAATTAAAAAAATTGAAAACATTGAAATCCACATAAAAATTCTAATAATTAAAAGAAAAATCCAAAAATAATAAATCCAGTGCCCAATTTTTCCTTGTATTTCACACTTTACAGGAAAATTACCTTCAGGTTTATTAGGGCCATTTTGCATTTTAATTTGGCTCTTGAAACCTGACTGGACAACAACACTCTTTTTTGTTCTTCTTTCATTTTTATAAAATTCTTTAAAAATCGGAAACTTGTCAAAAATTCACCAAAAACATAAAAAAATATAAAAAAATATAAAAATATTTTTGTTTGAATTTTTAGGATAATTTTGAGGGTTGAAATAATTGTGTGAAGTTGCATGTATCTCTTGTTTTCTTACTTTCTTTATTATTAAAAAATCCAAAAAAAATATAAAAATATTAAAAATCCACCAAAAATATCTGTCTTTTCTTTTTCACTATTTCTGACTACTTCGTAGGCCGCAAGGCCATCACGTGCTCCCTGAATCCGACCCTGGTCGCTATACCAGGCTAATCTAATAGCCAGGGCCACTATTGATTTCATTTGATTTTATCGTGTTTTGGTGGTCTGATCTCACTTTTTTTCTTGACTGAGCTGATTGATCTATCGATCCGGGTCGCAACGACCCTTGATCTATTTTTGTTTGATCCAGATTGATAGGATTTTTTGGCCAATCAAAAAGGCGCTGTTGCCGGGAAGCACGGCTTAGTAGTCAATTTTGACTTTTTCGCGGCTTTGGTTTTCGCGGCTTTTTGTATATATTTTTGCATATATTTGACATGTTTATACATTTATCTGGTCTGATCACTTTCTTCTTGTTTTCCTGCGAGGACCCGAGGACCGAGGCGGCTTTCTTCGGAAGCTGAAGCAACCGCGGGAGTCGGAGGCGGCTCTCTTCTCTATAGAGCCGCAGGAGAGCGCGAGGAGCGAGCAGGAGTGCGGGAGCCGCGGAATAACCGCGAGTTTAGTTTAGTTTAGATTAGACTTTATTTCAGCATTATTTGAACTGTTGTAATAATACAGGGACCAGAGACAGGGACACTTAGACTTTCAGGGTCTGTTTCGCCGAGCACCGGTGTGCTCGGGGGACCCCCTCGGTTTTACGTGGCTTTTTACGCGGTTTTGTTTTCCTTACTGCCTTTTCCGGTTTCTCGTGAATTTTTCGAGCCCCTAGCTTTAGGATTTTCTGCATGATTGTGACGTAACTCATAGGATCCAAACACCGTAATATTTTTGCATGTGCCTATCCACAAGCATTTTGAGCCTGGACAGAGAGTATGGCTGTTTGATGCTAGGCTTCGTCTATTTTCAGGGAAGCTACAGAGCAAATGGAAGGGACCTTATCTTGTGAGAAAGGTACACGACAACGGGAGCATTGATAAATCTGAGTTGTCTGTTGAGAGTACCTTTCGAGTGAACGGCCAGTGGCTCAAGCCATTTCTAGATCATGAGCCGCGAGTCGTTGATGTTGCCCCTATTCATCTTGCGTGAGATGTGGTCTCTTGACTCACATCTATTGCATCTCACGCCTGATTATCACTGTTCTTCCGACATGTATAGATCCAGTTGTCCATATCACTCTATTCTTTAGTCCCACATCCCTTTTCTCATCTTATGATTATGCTATACTTAGGGTGTGCTTTACCCTAAGTATAGGGGGATGTAGGAACTTCGGGTATTCATTTGATTCTTTCTACCCTTGTTTTGCTGCCTATACTTAGGGATATTTTACCCTAAGTATAGGGGGGTAGACTATGTACATCCTTCACTCGGATTTCCCTTCATGTACAGCTTGTTATACTTAGGATTACTTGATCCTAAGTATAGGGGGAAAACACCGAGTTCTCCTCATTCTATTCTTTCATTCATCTCTGTATCTAGCCATTCCTTTTCACTTCCCTATACTAAGCACGAGTTATGTCTTCTTCATCGCTCTTGATCACTCCGAGGACATCGTTCGAGCTAAGTATAGGGGGTGTGTATATATTTCATATATACTTTAGCCATAACTCGTACTTTGTGTGAGTGTGTGAATAAATAAAAATGGTTAAAAACCCATAAAAATTAAAAAATTTTCCCTTGTATATAAAATTCATTTTGCACATACCTATGTATTTATACAAATTATTTTTGTACAAATGATTGTAAAATGATTTGTGTAAAGGATTTGTAAATATTTTCATATCAAAATTATGTAGATAATACAAAATTTTTCCAAAATGTTTTGAAAACAAAAAGTTTGCAAAAACCTTGTAAATGTTTGTAAATATTTTGCAAAACTCGCATTCATGCATACATTCATGTTTTCAAACATTTTTCAAAATTTTGCACGATTGTAAATATTTGTAAATTGCATCTTTGTAAATATTTGTATAGTTTTTCCTGGATCATAGTTGACATTTAAACTAGCATGGAATTAAATTGGGAAATGGAGCTTGATTAAGATCTTAATCCACCTAATTCTAAGAGGAACCTTATAGGGCTGAGGGTTAAGGCTTTTCAGGTCCATTGGGACTTAATTCTTTGATTCCACTAGGCTATGAGCATATGTCATCTTGATGAGCCTAAGTAGAGCACTTAACAACACATGCATGACTCTTAGAGACAATGGCTTGACTTGCATCAGCACTTTACACATAGCTCTCCACGGATGAGGTGGTGAGGAGGCAGTTTCCTTTGGCTTGGGGTAGCATATGAGTGTAGTACTTCTAGGCGGAACCTCTCTTCTTCTAGTGAAGGAAGTGCATCTCAACTTGGTCTGGCGGTGATGAAGTCTAAAGACAGAAGTTGTGGGTTGCAATAAAGCTTCAAAAGAGGGATAGTCTACTGGCTCAAGAGGAAAAACTCCTTGTATATATGCTGCACCATGTAGATATGTTGTACAGTTGCACATAAAAAATGTGCAAAAAGAAAAGAACTCCAAAAAAGTGGTGGGTCGGATTGAAAATTTAATAACCCCACCGGAGTGTATATAGTCAAATAAAGAAAAAGCTTATGGTATACATGATTACATCTCATGAAGCTTGCAGCGGGAGACTCAGCTACATTGGTTAGAGCTCCCAAGGATACATGGCTACACTGGCCATGGTCCATTCTCTTCTTCCCCCTCTTCTTGAGCCGGTTGCACTTGAACTTAGAAGGGAATACTCCGCTTCTCGAGGAAAGAGTCGCTAGACCGAGGCATTAGAGTTACCAGGTTGAGAGAGGTTGTTTCTTTGTTACTTCTGAGGTGGGAGCTACATATCACTTACACCGCATGGAAAGATTCATGGTCATTAGAGTTTGTGTATGTAGACTTGTTCTGATCTGGTTTATTAAGGAGTCTTGCATATAGATTGGTGGAACTTAGAGGCTGTTGAGTTTTAAGCTTAAGTCTAAATAAGGTTCCGACATATTAATAATCCAAAGATCCGATCGAGCTCCATGTTTCAATTTAATGAAGGCAAGTTTAATAATCAGCCTTAATCCATGTATATTCTCCTCTTTTTCTTTTTCTTTCTCTTTTTCACTTCTTTTTCAAATAAGTGTTTGCTAAGGGACTAGCAAAGTTAAGTATATGGGGGTGATGAATACCCATTCATCACTCTTTATTCTTATATTTTAGCTACAAAAACCTTTGCAAATACTTGTATATTCTTGTAAATACAAATAATTACCAAATTGCATGCATTGTATAAAAGTAAATTATTAGCATGTTTTTGTGCATAAATAAAATAATAAAGAGACAAAAGAAAAAGAGGGAAATATTTAGAATAAATATTGAGCAACCTAATCCCAAGGGAGGGCTCAACATGGGCCTGACCGCATAAAAACCCAAGTAGAGAGAGATAAGGGAGCTCATGTGTACATATACATGTAAATATAATAAAAAGATTTTCCTCTAAAAAAAAGTTTGTATATATTTGTAAATATGTGTAAATACAAAATCAAAATAAAAATAGAAAAATTAAAAAGAAAATAAAAATAACCTTCCTTGTACATATTCACCATGTACATAAGACCACACGTATATTTATTTTACCTTGTAAATAAATAAATCAACATCCCATAAAACTTGTATATATTCTATATTTCATGGTCTAAATAAATAAAATGAAAACTATAAAAACAAAAAAAATTAAATAAAAGAACAAAAATAAAAACCAAAAGAAACATTGTATATATACCATGTATATAAATGTATATACTTATTTATTTTACCCTTGTAAATAGATAATAAAAATAAAATAAAAATACCTTTTTATTCCTGATTTTATGCTATAAATAAATAAAATATAAAATGGGAATAAAAATGTACAAAAATAATTAATAAAAATCAAAAATTAAAAATCATTATTGTATATATGACTATACATAGCACTATATTGTAAATACCTTATTTTTATTTCAAAAAAATAATTAAAAATCACAAAAAATAGTTTAAAATAAAATAAACATTTTTCATGTTTTAAGTTTTTCCTAATTCGGCCATTTAGTATTTTATTTTCAATTTCCAATAATTCTGACATGGCCTTTTCTGATTGGTCCACGGGGGACATTGACCCCTCGGTCAACTCCCCCCTTGGACCACAGACCCGTGGATCCTTGCTCCTGACCCGATTTCACTGATTTTTCCCAGCATGATCCGACTTCCATTAATCGAAACCTCGGGCCCTGATTATCATTGATTCATCACTAACCCACGCCTGATCATCCACCTAGGGATCCGAGCCTCACCTTGCCCTGCCCGACCTACTCTTGCCGGACCCTCACTCGTATATAGTCTGAGCTCCGCCCCCATTTTTACGCATCTTTGGATCATTTCATTCCACCCCAGGACCTCCACAACCACCGCCGGAGTGACAGCTTGCGAGTGGCCGTGTCGCAGCGAGGAAGGAGTGGAGGACCACTGATCCGGCGACTTCACGCCGTCATGCGCCGCCCAGACGTGGTGCTCGAGCCTCGGGCATCGACGGCCCTCGAGGGTAGGACCTGGAGCTTCCCCAGCTTTTCCCCAGTCGATCTCGTCCAGTAGGTAGCTCTCTTCCCTTCTCTTTTTAGCTAATTTAGAGTTTCGCCCAAATCATCCCGTTGCCGACGACCTCTGATTCCGACCACCCTCGCTTACATCTAGATCATCAGAATCGTCCACCATCTTCGCCATTTCCCCGTGCACCTTCTGCACCCATCCATCCAACCTAGTTCGCACAGGAACTGGGATTGGGGTTCCACCGCCGTCGCTTCGCCGGAGCCCCCTCATCCCGACGCACAGCTCACCTCCACCACCGCTAACCGGGTCGAGGCACTTTGCCCTCGACCCAGGAGCTTGTTGCCGTGCTTTGCAGGTCAAAGCGAGTCCATCTGAGGGCTCGACCTTCTGGAGCAGCAGCTCCTCCTCCGTCGGTGTCGCCTGAGCTCTCCGGAGCTCCGCTGCACCATCGGAGGGTCTCGTCAGACGTGGGAGGCCCAGGCGCACCTTCTTCGATCATTAGCAGCCCGCGAGGAGGGTCACCGTACGTGCGCAGGGCCGGCGAAGTTCACCGGCCACTTGTTCTTCGTGCACCCTTCAGAGACGTCCGATCCAGCCCTCCAGCACCAGATCTTCATCAAGCCGTCCATTCGAGGAGGAGGAGCAGCCGTTTGATCTTCAGAGGGTTGATCTCGACCGTCAGATCAGCGAGGTTTAGCCACGTCGCACAGGAGACGTCCGATCCTCCACGTGGCTAAATCTCCATCGTCCGTTCTGAGCTGAGACCCTTCGTTCATCCACGACGTTCCGCAGCCGTCAGATCCTCTACGTGGGAGGTTCCCAGCCGTCCGATCTGCACCAGAGGCCCCTTTGTTGTGCGCCACCCCCTCCTGACCGTTGGATTTCACACGTGGCGCACATCCAACCCTAGGATATAATAAGGGGTAAATTTCTTGTAGGCCCCTCTGTTTGTTGCTTTTATTAGTTAGTCCTGTAAATATCGCATATAGTTGTTTTTATTTTGGGATATTTGCACTTAGAACCTGGTAGTTTATCTTATTTGCTTTTATACCCATGTACGTTGTGGGACACGTGCGTCGACACGTGGTTTTCTTGGGATAATTGCATATATGGGCATGACGTTTTGAGGTGTTAATGAATGAAAATATGTTTTTAGTAATTGCAGATATGCCCTTGTGAGCATTTTAATTGTGCATGTGCCAATTTTATTGGGCTTTTTACACTTTAGCCCTGGACTTTTAGTCTGGGTTACTATTTAGTCCAGGGACTTAAGTTTTATTACAAAGAGGTCCCTGAGTGCTCAGTACACGTGCTTTGCACGTGGGAGCGTGGAATTTTGCACCGGACCCCCCTACACTTCTTGGATTGTTACTTCTAGGCCCCCAAAGTATATTTTCATTGCAACTAGGTCCCTGTGTCTTGTGCCCTTGTGTTTGATTTTAATAAAATAGCAAAACTACTCCAAATTTGATGAAAATTGGACAGATGGCTCCTGCCATGGTGTAAAATTTCTCTAATTTTTGGAGACATTTCTGAGCATTTTTATTATTTTTAAAAATTCAAAAACAGCCATTTTTCTTACTGTCCAGTTCTAAAAATCACAAAAAAAATATTAAAACACCTTTAAAAATTACAAAAAAAATAGATTTGTTTGTTTTGCTGTGTTTGATTTTCTGACCAATTTTGGTCATTTTTGGACTTATAAAAATTATAAAAATTGAAAACATTGAAAAACCCCATAAAAATTCTAATAATTAAAAGAAAAATCCAAAAATAATAAATCCAGTGCCCAATTTTTCCTTGTATTTCACACTTTACAGGAAAATTACCTTCAGGTTTTATTAGTTTGCATTTTAATTTAGCTCTTGAAACCTGACTGGACAGCAACACTCTTTTCTGTTCTTCTTTCGTTTTTATAAAATTCTTTAAAAATCAGAAACTTGTCAAAAATTCACCAAAAACATAAAAATATATAAAAAACATAAAAATATTTTTGTTTGAATTTTTGGAATAATTTTGAGTGTTGAAATAATTGTGTGAAGTTGCTTGTATCTCTTGTTTTCTTACTTTCTTTATTATTTAAAAATCCAAAAAATATAAAAATATTAAAAATCCACCAAAAATATCTGTCTTTTCTTTTTCACTATTTCTGACTACTTCGTAGGCTGCAAGGCCATCACGTGCTCCCTGAGTCCGACCCTGCTCGCTATACCAGGCTAATCTAATAGCCAGGGCCACTATTGATTTCATTTGATTTTTATCCTGTTTTGGTGGTCTGAACATTTTTTCTTGACTGAGTTGATTGATCTATCGATCCGGATCGCAACGACCCTTGATCTATTTTTGTCTGATCTGGATTAATAGGATATTTTTGGCTCATCAGGAGGCAGTCGCGTGCTTTGGGGGACGGAGGACTGGTTCGCACGTGGAAGGTGGTCTAACGTGGAGACGTTGCTGGCCGCTTGAAGGCGGCGAACGCCGGTCGTGGGAGGCGCGCAGATGGCTGCTTTGCGGAGGGCAATCGTGGGGGTCACGCAGATAGCTGATGCGCAGCGGGCGCTGCTCCTGGAGGCGCACTGGCGGTGGCGTCGTGCGCGATTCCTGGGCGTTGAGGGCAGCGCGGTTGTTGATTGTTTTATTTTTTATTTTTATTTTTAAAACTATAAACAGAAGTGAATAAAGTTTTTTATGAAATTGAAAATGTAGACAATTTTTTTATTTTTAAATTTTCCTGTAAAAAAAATGTTAGAGAAAAAGAAATAAAAAGTTTTTTATAATTTTTATTATTTATTCCTGTAAAACAAAGGTTAGAAAAAAGAGAACACTTTTTTATTATTTTTTATTTGCATGAACAGGGGAGGACGCGAACATGACGGCTCGGTCCTGATTATTTGAAATGCGAAAAATCAATCGGAGGTGTGAATGGATGTGGATCCGTGAAATGAAAGATGGACCTAGATCTTCGGTCATCGTGCGTGACCGGAGTTGGTAGATTATGTGAGGTAGAATGCGAAACGACTAGATCGAGAACATGGGATGGAAAATCGATGTCGGATAGAAAAATATGTGGTGGATATTTTTGGGACTTTAGGATCTAAATTTTAATCAAGAAATCAAAGCAAAAAATTAAATCTAAGATTTATCTAAGAAAAACGACGGGAAAGAAAATGGATCTCATCTCAGGATCGGATACAACGTGGTGGCCTCGACGAGGGTAGACTCGCTATCACCGGACAGCTCGGAGGTTGGGCACCCTTCTTTGACAAGATTACTCTCGAAGATCGGGCTCCTCTCCACCAAAGATTGATCAAAGAATAATGAAGGAGGAGGAGCCCAATAAAAAAGAATATCAAATCCAAAGAAGGAAGATATTTACAAAAGAGGAAGGTGTTTAGTGGTGGAATTAATAAAATAAATAAATGAATAAAATGAATTTTCGTAATTACAATAATAATTATTAATAGTTGTCAAAAATTAAAGAACTACCTTAATGGTGGCTAATGAAGGTAATTATTGAATTATACACATATGGTATATTTTTATATGCAATTAATTAATTAAACGAATTATTTTCGTCACTTTATTTAATTAATTAATAATGGTTAACGATTTATTTTTTTGAGATAGTTATTTAAGGAAATAGTTTATATATATGATACATAAATTATTGAATTCTGATCAACCATTCTTTCTCGATGATCGACCATAACCGATCGACCATCAATTTATGTTTGATCGAACATCCTTGATTGACCATGACATTTTTTGTGATCGATCATATTTTGAATTCTTGCTCAATTGTACGAAATGATCAACTATACCTTTTGACATGATCAATCTCTTTGATATGATCGATCATAACATTTAGAGTGACCAGTCATTATAGCAAATCTTCATTAATTTATTGCTAAAGTAGTTTCTAATGACCATATTTTTTGGACCTATTTCCAGATAAGTGTTTACAAGAATGGGGTTTTATAATGCAAATGTATGTGTTGATTAATAGTTTAAGCTAAATTTTCCCATTTAAGATGGATGAAACATGGGTCCATCAACTATTAATGTACATCAATTATATTTGAGAAAATAACAAAAAAATTCTGGTGTGAGCAAGTGAAGTGAGAATCACTAAAAAAGTGGATTTAAAGAAATTACTTGTATTCCATATTTCTTTTATATTTATCTAAAATCATTAATGTATTATGTAATAAAATTTATTTTTTAGAAGGCATCTTCCATATAATAATTATATTATTAAAAAATAAAATATATAAAATCTCGATCAAGTCTTATGTATAAATCATTTTTTATTTTACCAAATCATTATAAATCCTTATTGTTCAATTTTGTGTGGTTTTCTTATTAGATCATTTTTTTTGCTTATGTGTCGTTGATCACATTTATTCTCAACAATTGCTATCAATTTCATGGTCAGAAGATCAACCTCTCTACAACTTGAATAGAAGATGAAGATCAGTAAGTTCAATGGATCAAAATTCAGGTTTTAAAAGATGTATATTGAAGACATTCTATTCCCAATGGATCTTTATACCGGTTGAAAGAAAAAAAACTCAAAGCCATGAAAGATGACGAATGAAAGGTCCTAGATCATAAGGCCTTAGGAATAATTAGGCTTAGCCTTGCTCCATTAATGGATTCAAATATTGCAAAGGATAGGACAATAACAAGTCTATTCAAAGCTTTCAAAAAGATGTATGGGAATCTATCTACATTAAATACGGTGCATTCAATGAAGAATATTTTTAGCTTACAGATGAGTGAGAACTCTAGGCAGCCTAACGTCTAAATGATCTAAACATCATCACTTTGTAGTTGAAGATAATGAAGATCATTGTTAAGAATGAGGTAAATGCTTTATTACTTATCTCTAGTTAGCATGAGTTGGAACATATTATTTATATAGTTGCTAGAAATGCTTCCAATGCTTAAAAGACATAATCAGAGGATGTTGTTAGCCTTCTTTTTTGAGAAGAGTCACACCAAAAGATGTTTAGAGAAGATCACTCATCAGGTTATGTCATGAAGATGAAAGGGAGAGATAGCAAAAGGTACAAGAACCAAAAGCACTCTAAGGGAAGTTACAAAAAGGAATATCCAAATCTAATCATAACCCCACTACATGAGAGATGTCTAATGTGGTACAAATTAAGCATGCATCTAACTACGAACAATAGATTGGTAGGGGTACTTTGAACATGTATGCATACTCCTCCTTCATATTAGCTTCTTTCACTTTTGAAAGTTTAAAGTGACTTCATAAAGGTGTCCTAGCATGGTTTGTATTTCTGTATGAAACCTTTTGAGCACCTTATAAAATTTGACTGGGACAATCTTAATTTTTTTCCGATCTCCTTCAATTGGCATTCTAAGGATCTTTCTATAAAACTTAAGTCCTTCAAATCAAACTCCTAAGACAGTACTACCATTAGATTTTCTTTATCTTTCTTGTTAAAACTTGCAACAAGCACGCCATCTACATAAAATAGGGATTTTTACACCTATAACCCTGAGTAATTCTCCAGTAACAATCATGATCCTGTATAATCGTGAATTACATCTAGAACCCTCAATAGTCTTAACTCTTACACCCATAACCCTCGAGTTAACTTCCATCAAATATTTCGTTGACTTTGATAGTATCCATCAAATATTTTACATTTTTGCCCTTTAAGTTGTATTATTTACAAATGGGCACACTACCCCTACATCCTCCTCCTCCTTGTCGGCAACCACCCCGTCCTCCTCCCCACCGACACCCCATCACCGCCAAGGCAGCCCTAGTCGAGCCCCCCCCCCCCCCCCCCCCGACCAAGCCTCCCCCTCCCCCGCCCAGGCTAGATCTACCCCTCCCCGCCCGCTAGGTCGGACCTTACCCCGTCCCTCCCTTCGAGCCTCGCCACCCCCCTCCGGGACGCCTAGCACAGTCACATCTCCTGACACAGAGCCAAAGTCCTCCCGACGCCTGACACAGAGCCCCCCTCCCCACCTACTTGGGATTTCATAAAATTAAGAAAATACCTAACCATGATGTTGATTGTGAATTACAATCCAAAACTAAATAATGAATAAGAGCGGTATTTGCTCGTTGATATTTCATCAAAGTTTGACAATGGATTCCTGTGTGGTCGTGGGGTCAAATTCAAAAACCACATATCTATCATTCTTTTCTCCAGTAGCTAGAGTTAGCAGGCATGTATATTTGGTGGAACCCATGATGAAGTCGCCCCGTCACCGGCACCCCCAGCCCACCGCCGCACACAAACCCCTCCACGCCCCCCACCCCTCCCCCAGCCACCGCCTCACAAAGCCCCCCCCCCCCCCCCCCCCCCCACAAAAAAAACCGATCTTCAGCCCACCGCGCAAAACCTCCCCCCAGTTCAAGCATGGCTGCCTTCCCCTCGTCCCTCCCTCGAGCTTGTGAGCCTGCCTGCCTGCCTCCCTCGTCCCATCATCCCCTTGTCGAGCTTGCCTGTCTCCCCCCTCGAGCCTACGCCCCCAACCCCCCTCTCCCCTGTCGAGCTTGAAGCACACCCCGACACAGCCGCTTGTGTGGAAGTCCCTCCTACCTCGCAGAACCGCTTCTCCCTCCGGCATGCATCCTGCCTGCAGCTACTAACTTTTTATTTTTAAATTTTTCTAAAAGAAATTGAAAGATCATAGGTTAAATTAACCCAATGGTATGGTTGGGTTAACAGAAAAACTAACAGAGGGTTACGGGTGTGAGACGGAGTGACTATTTGAGGTTTGTTGTGTAATTCACGATTATACAGATTATTATTGGAGAATTTATCGTGGTTATGGATGTAAAAATCTCTATAAAATAATAGAATGATGTACGACATACTTAGCTTCTTGACATAGCAGCCATAGTCTGTATGCCACTTGTTGAATCTAATTTTTTGTGAGATTTCATGTGTTTTTTCAAATGGCTGCATATCCTGGTGGTTATTTCATCTATATGTCCTCATGAATAATCCGATGGAGATTTACCATCTTGACATTCACTACTCTAGATGTTGGTTCCCATCTGCAATAATGTTATGTACCACTCTGATGGTTTAAAATGTTATTACAAGTGCAAATATCTCTTAAAATCAACTTATTCTTTCTGTTGAAATCCCTTAATAGTAGTAGAACCTTATTTCTGACCATATAATAAATCTGCGAATATGAGATTCATCGAACTTATTTTTTCATCTTATGCTAAAATTCTTAGCAAATACATTAAATATTGAATAATATCTCATTTTTGTAAACATGCTTCATGAATAATAATATGAAATAAACATTTGAATATACCATGAAAAGAATAACAAGAAAAAAAAAGAAAAGAGATAGAAAATAAGGTTATAAATAGGTATATATGTACAAAATTAACCATAACCCAAAGACCACGTCAGTATCGTCTTGCTCAACTAACCAGTAAGAAGAGACATACAAAAATAAAGGAATTATAAAATAATTATTTTTACCTTAAATAACCAATTCCTCATAATTTATATAGTATACAAATTTAATCTATTTATTTGGATCACATGTGTACATAATTTTTCCAAACTTTCTTCACTTAAATTAATTTATATAATAATCACTAGTACCTATAAAAATTCTAATAAGTCATAAATCAAGTTCCCAATCAGTGCGAAAAAGTTTCGTGTGATTCCGACATACGACCTCGAAAAATTGGATTTCTCCATAGGTGAAGTTGGAAGAGGATTCGATTGTTTTAACTAACTTATTTCTCATATTTTGAGACTCAAAATTTATGAAAATATATGATATACTGACATCAGGAGTTGGACATAATATTTTATAAATATCAAGGTTTCATAATGAATTTTAAGTCCAAATTATATAATGTCTTCTAATTTGAAGTGTGATGGTCGTAGCTTGCAAATTCGAATCCCAAATCATTGTTTGTTTATTTTGAAAATATGCAATAAATTAGAAAATCTTTTTATTTCATATTTTCCTGAATAATTATGCATTTGAATTTTTAGAAAGCAATTGGAAATTGTGGAATTAATTTGATTGTTTTCGCAAATTAGTTATATTATGCACTTGACATATTTCGCAGTTGAAATTATTTTGATTCAAAGAATTGTCAAGATTGTGACACGAGGCCTTTTGATATTAAAGACTTTTTGAATTCAAGAAGTGTCGAGATTGTTGCACTAGACCTTTTTGGGAAATTAAAAGGAATTTTAATGCTAAAACATTTAAGAGTTACTATATAGTATCACAGACACTCGAAAGATTGATATAACCTCATTAGTAGAATATGTACTAATTGTGTTGTTCGAAATTATTCGATGAAGGTGTCTAGGTTGTAGACATGCTAATGGGTTACTTATTTGACACCGCGCCACATTTACAGTGGAAGTGCTCCCTGTTACATTGTATGTCCGACCTGACTGGATCCATTACGATGAAAGATGGCATGAGGAGTCATGACATGCTTTAACAACTAAAATTAGACCATTAAATTGCATTAAGTAAGGTCGTAATAGGTAACATCGAGTGCATAAAAGATCAAACCCTAGTTGGGACCACTTAAGTGCCATTGTTTTAATTAGATTAAAACTAAGACAATAAGCATGGGTCATGCATCTATCCCTTAGATTAATCATGAGAATAAGATTGAAACGATTATCATCAATTTAAACATGATATGTACTAATTCATATGATGACATCCATGGTCTCTCATCATTGTGAAGAACTTCGTCACCATAGCTTGTATTTTTGGAGACGTTCATGCGTAGTCATGACTCCATAATACAAATATCCATAGAATCGAGTTCTTCGTTTTTCGAAAACGTGTGTCGTATGTGTAGTGACACCAATATTCCCTATATTATTGAGACGACATTGGATTGTGTATAGTGTAAATTAATATTCGTTCATTGGTGGTTGGTTTAATTGACAACATGCTAACTCCATGTATTTAGGGGTGTTGGTGTTGAAGACCAAAATGAGAATACAAGTTGGACTTGTAAGGTGGAAAGATTTCCCACTTCTTTCATCATAGTCGTATTTTCTCATATTATTGGGGTGTAATGAAAATAGAAAGTAGACTCAGATCTCATAGTAAGGACTTTGGTTAGCTTGTCTCATACTTTGAAAGCTTATAAGGAAAAGCATTTCAAACTACAAAAAATAGAAGAACTCTTTATTTAAAATATTAAATTGTTTAATATCTTTAATAAATACATTAAAGTGTATTCTATTTTCCTTTTTATTTCAGATGAAATATCTCAACCCACTTAACAATCTGTATAAGGACAATCAGTTGATCAGTCCAAATTATTCGGATTGGATCCATAATTTGGAACCCATACTTGAGACAGAACACATAGCGTATGTGCTCTCTTATATCAAGTATGAGAACCTTCAGACAAAGGATGCATATGAGTTCAACAAGAAGTGGGACAAGGGTTATTCGATAGCTCATTGTTACATTCTTTGATCATTGTCTAATGTGCTTCATAAGCAACTTGTAGACATTGAATATGCTCATGACATCCTCTTGAATCTAAAAGAGATCTGTGGAGATGTGAATCGCAGTCTTTCTACATTAAAATCCACTAAGGATATTATGAAGAAAAAAATTTCCTCTTACGGTGCAATGGTTGCACAGGTTAAAGGGAAGCGTGAGAGGAAGCGTGGATCTCGGAAGAGTTCGAAGCAAGAGAAGAAAAAGGTTAAATTGTTGATCAATATTCTAAACCTTCAACTCATCTGACACCCCATATGTTTCAAGATACTGGAAATCTTGATGAAGGAGAGATAGGCACCCAAATGTGATCTGATGCAACTGTTGTAGCGATCATCATCGAGACTATCAATATCCGGTGGCAGAGTCCTAGATATTAGAGAGTGTCTCTATGTACCAAATGTTAGAAGGAACTTACTATCCGTATCTTAGATGGTTAGACATGGATACACTTTCCTTTTTTATAATAAACTTATCATAAATCATTATGATAATTTTATAGCAGATCGTTCTCTAACACCAGGTGAACTCTATGAACTGAACATGCATGATTGTGTTATGAATGCCAATAACAATGACAACATTAACACTAATAATAATGTTAAGACCCCTAAACGATCAAGGGAGGATGGAGATCATTTAACTATGATCCAACATCAAAGACTTGAACATGTGTCTATTAATAGGATCAATAGACTGGTAAAGGATGGACCTCTAAATTTCTTATAAGTGTGTGATTTACCAACTTACGAACATTGAATTAGTGGGAAAATATTCAAGGCACCTTTCTCTAAGAAAGGTGAACGATGTGAAGGTATATTGAACCAAATACATAATGATGTATGTGGTCCCTTTCCTGCTATGACTCGAAATGGATATCAATATTATGTGACCTTTATTGATGACCATGCACGATATGGTTTTGTCTTCTCATTATGTCATAAACATGAAATCTTTGAAAAGTTCAAAGAATTCATGCCTTTGGTTGAGAATCAAACAAGAAAGAAGATAAAATGGATTTGATTTGACCGATGTGCAAATACATCTTAGATGAATTCAAAGAATACCTTAAAAAGAGAGGAATTATTTTCAATCTCACTCCTCAAGGTACTCCTCAACTCAACGAAGTTGCGGAAAGATGCAACAGAACCATATTGGACATGATAAGATCAATGATGAATAAAGCAAACTTAACTCTCAGTTTCTGAGGACATGCGATAGAGACTACAGCTTATGTCTTAAATAAGATTCCATATCTGTACCTTAAACCCCTCATGAGCTTTGATATGGTACCAAGCCAAGTGTACAACACTTGAGGATTTGGACTTTTTTGGTTCATGCTAAAAACATGGATGCAAGCAAGTTGGAATATCACATTAGAGAGTGCTACTTCACTAGATATGTAAAGAACAGTATTAGATACCAACTTTATGATCCTGAGACTCAAAAGGTATTTGTTTATAGAGACGTCAAGTTTCTGTAAGATGAATTCTTTATAAGTCAAGAAAATAATGAAGGTAAGGAACTAATCTAGCGAGACCGATGAAGTTCCTACACCATAAACTAAAGTATAGTTGAAAATAACATGAACATACCTACTAAAAGAAGTTCTAGGGTTGTAAGACAACCTAAAAGGTACGGATTCCATGTATCATAAGAGTCTGATGATGATCCAACTTCATTTGATGAAGCTTTGGGTGATCGTGACATAGATAGTCGGATGATAGCAATGAAGTCTGAGATAGACTTCATGCACAAGAATGGTGTATGGACCCTTGAAGATCCTCCTAAAGGGGTCAAACCAATTGGGTGCAAATGGATCTTCAAGGGGAAGAGTGGATCCTATGGGAAGGTAGAGACCTTCAAAGCACGACTCGTAGTCAAGGGTTACACATATAGAGAAGGCGTCGATTATGATGAGACATTCTCTCATGTGACCATACTCAAATCCTTCACAGCATTGCTTACAATAGTTGTACACCTGGACTATGACAATCTCTTTTCTCAATGGATACCTCAAAGAGGATATCTATATGGAGCATCCCCAGGGCTACGTAGAAGAGGAAGGAAAAGTGTGCAAGCTAAAGAAGTCCATATTGGGGTCAAACAAGCATCTCATAGTTGAAACATCCGATTTGATGAAACCATAAAGAGTTATGATTTCATATAGAATCTGGATGAACCATGTGTATAAGAAGATTAGTGGGAGTAACATCATATTCATTGTGCTCTATGTAGATGATATCCTTATCAATCAGGGATGATGCATAGATGATGACTAGTGTTAAGATCTGGTTGTCTAATACTTTTGAGATGAAAGTTCTTACATAATCCTCTTACATCTTGGGTCTGAATTTGTTCAAAAACATGCAAAAGAGGATATCGAGACTATCAAAATAAGGATACATTAAGAAGATCTTGGAAAGATTCGGTATGGATAATTCCAAGAAAGGCTTCCTTCTCTTAAGATATGGCATTCACCTTTCTAAAGGGATGGCTTCTCAAATTGTTGAAGAATTAAAAGCCATGATCGAATGTCTTATGCATCGACTATAGGAAGCTTAATATATGCCATGATGTGTACTAGATCAGGTATCTACCATGCAATGGGAGTGGTAACCAGTCCTACTATGGAGAGAACACTAGACTACAGTGAAGAACATCTTCAAGTACCTAAGAAGAACTCACGGCTACATCTTCGTATATGGAGATAATGATCTCCAAGTCTTATGGTACACTGATTCAAACTTTCAATCAGATATTGATGATAGAAAGTCAACCTTATGTGTTTTTATTTTTGTTAAACGATAGCGCTCTGCGAGCTAAGTGTAGCAAGAAGTAGGACACTACAGTTGTTTGACAAAGGGACATATTGGCTGCATAAGATGCGGCAACTACATTGGATGTAGTTATTATTCACTTGAGATATGCAAGTTTATAACAGAACTTCGCATAGTCATCGGTGACAGAGTAACTAATCAACTTACTAGGTTATTTGACAAATAGTCAATGAGTAGCACAATTAATATGGGTTTAGAGTTGTACATGAACGACTCTGAGGGATGGTGGGAGACTGTTGAATTTGTAAGCCCTTGGTAACCCATAAATGCAATAATTATCATGTCTATTTGAAATGAAATGAATGGGTATGAATCACTTTACTATTAAGGTCCCTTTGTACAATTAGGATTGCGTACTATGGCCATATTGAATAGCATATAGCTAGGAGGATACAAGTGACTTCAAACATGTAATATTCAATAAAGATCTCCAATCTGAGAAAGAGATGGCAATCTTTCTCTAGAGACTGATTGATTTCCAATCGACTTCTTGATGCAGGTCATCCGCATAGGAATGGAGATTCGGAAGTGTTGGAATAATCAAGTCAAAGAATTGACTTGAGGAGGTCAAGATAAATTAAGACTGGATAAATGTCACGTTCAGGCATGCATTCTTGGATCTGGTACATATGCATCTATATACTTGAGTATGCACATTTGACAGATCGGTAGGTTGGTGACCTTGCTAAGGTCCATATACTATGTGTTGGTGTGCATATGAAGTCATATGAGATGTATGATCTCTCGAAGGAATCATACATGTTCATACTTGATAAACTGGGAGACTGAGCTCACTCATGCGATATTTTGGGGTGAACATGAACTACATGCATGGTCCTCTTATTTACGAAACAAGGCACGAATTCGAGATATTAATATATGCTTTTAGAAAGTATATGATTAACATTGTCGCTCAATTATCAAATGAGAAATCTCATGATATATTCTAAAGAAGACAGTCAAACCAGGGATTGAACATCAAATTTATCAAAGCCTTCTAGTATGAAGGTATTGGGAATACTCAAGGTTACATCTATTGTAATGGATCATCTACCATGATACTTTCATTTCGAGTAAGTGATGAAACAAGATGGATGTTAATGGCTCCATTTAACTAGATGATTTGTGATTTAGTTGGATTAAATCTCAATTCATTTGAATCTAATTTCCAACTTCAATGTCTAAATGTTGGAAACAGAAGTGGTCATGGAAATAAAAATATACAATCTCATTGAGCTCATTTATTAGCTCCAAATAGTTTGGACTATGATCAGAAATGATCAAGGAAGCTGGGTTCAGCTCACTAACATTTTTTAGCTCACGGAGAGTGTGATGTGTTTCGTTGAGCTCACTGAGAGTGTAAAGTGTTATAGATCGAGCTCAACATCCGTAGGTGATGGATTTTTCGCAAAAATAGTATAAATTCTAAATTGGATAGTTGTCCATATTACAAGTCACTATACAAGGATAGTATGATCTTGGCGGCATTATCTCCAAGCATATGCATTTGTATCTCATAGTTCTAATTGCATTAAGATACATACCTATTGATGTTAATATTGTAATAATAATAGTTATTATTGCATAAGGGAAATTTTGTGAATAAGATTCACAAATATATCTCATTAATTAATGTGAATAGTGATTCACAATAACTAATATTTATATAGATATGATTCATAAAATATTAATGTAAATATGATTTACATAATATTTCCTAGGCATGAAATTGTGTGA
This sequence comes from Ottelia alismoides, assembly GCA_037367405.1. NCBI lineage: Eukaryota > Viridiplantae > Streptophyta > Magnoliopsida > Alismatales > Hydrocharitaceae > Ottelia > Ottelia alismoides. The sequence goes on along the minus strand of JAZKJV010007797.1, from coordinate 353,850 downwards.
ATTCGATTCACATTAATTTTATAGATGTAAATTGGATTTGCATTTAATTCTGAGCCCATGAATGTGATTCATAAGCTTTGAGGATTAATTCCACAATTTCTTCAATTCTGATAATGAGATTATCAATTAATAGATAAAAAGATAGCAATCTTAACTAGTTTTAGTTAAGATAAGTTGTTGCTTATTTATTGTTAATTAGTTGATATTAATTGGAGATAAAAATAAGATAATCCTAAATTAAGAATTGCTTTAAGTTCTTGATTTAAAATTCAAAGGACTACGACACACATGTTGGACATCTGGTGTAAGTATAAAAGGAGGGCAAGGTTGTCTCTTTTGTAACACAATTTTGGAGATCAATAGTCTTTAGAAATTTTGTGCCCCTTGAGATATAGAAGATTCTTGAGGGTCTTCATCTCTCCCGTGCATGTTCTTGTTGCTCTGGTCGACATCCGTGATCGTGAGAAGCAACATGATTCATCTTTGTGCCCGTGAGAGAGACTTATGCATATCGGATTTGATTCAGGATGTTTCTTCATTTAGAAACTCATGCTTCAAAGGGTAATCTTGATCTCTCTTTATTCATTATGAATATCAGAATTATTTTGGAAATTATTTCCTAAGAATTTACAATTTTTGAATGCACAAATTGTTGCGCTATATTTTCTAGTTCGTACGATGAACTAATATTATTTTGACAAAAAAAATTTATAAATATTATGTGTTTGTGTAATGTTTAGTAAATAATTTTTTATTTATTTTCTTTAGAAAGTTCAAAGATATGAAAAGCTAAAGTCTCCTCCTTAAAAGAAAGAAAGGCAAGCCTAGTCATCTTTCTAAATTTAATCCCACTTAAAATGCCTCCACTCTAAAATTTAGTTTTTCAAACTTATTTGGAAACTAACATTCAGTCTATCTTCAATATTTGGCAACTAACTATATTAATATAATACTTCACTTTGAATAAATACAAAATTTGCAACTTGTATTAGTATTTCTTTCATAATTAAAAAATGATTCTTGTTATGACTGATTCGATAATATTTAAAAATCTTACCGTTATCTCGTGAGTTTCCTTCATTTAGAACTAGAATTCTGTGGCGTTTCATGGTATACGGACGTGTCCACAATGATCCTTGCGTTGAGCTTTTCGAAATGGGGTAATTCGGAAAATCCTTTCTACGACGGAGCTCCCACGAGATGGTGGTGGTGCATGGGAAAATGGTCAAGTGGTCTGACCTTGGGTGCAACAACCCTGATTTATATGGGTTAGGGCTTAAACAAATCTGGTTCGGATCCAGATCCAAATAACCACTGTTCATCCGTATTTTGTGCGTAACTCTCTCATACAGACTCTGATTTTGACATTCTTGGGCTCGTTGGAAAGATATCGACGAGCACTATAAGATGGTATGGTCATGTTTAATTTGATTATATATCAGAACAGAAATTGAAGAAAATATTGTACCTAAATACAAGAGATCTCATATCTGTAGTCCTATATGTAGATGATATTGCTTGCTTGTAATGACCTTGGGATGTTGTGAGATACAAGGATGTTCCTTTCTAATGATTTTGAAATGAAAGATGTGGGTGATGCTAAATATGTCGTTGGCGTTAATATGCATATAGACATATCGTAAAAGTACTTGGACTGTCGCAAAAGGCTTATATTGGAAAATAATAGAATAATTACTGATGAAATATTGTTCTCCTACACCGACACCTCTGGTAAAAGAAAATAGATTTTTCATTCAAACGTCCCAAATTAATTTGGAAAAAAATTGAAGAACATTCCTATACATTTATCATTGAGAGTTTAATGTATGCCCAAACATACACTGGACCATATATATTTTGTAATTGGAATGTTGGGCGATATCAAAACAATCCAGTCATGGATCAATGGACAACAGTAAAGAAGGTCTTGCGATATTTGCAAGGAGCTAAGTATTTTATTTTAATTTACCGGCATTCAGATTCCTTCGAAGTCATTGGATATTCGGATTCAGATTACGCAGGTAATAAATAGCATAGAAAATCTACCTCTAGATACATTTTTCTACTAGTTGGAGATGCTATATGGAAAAGTGTGAAGCAATCACTTCTCGCGTAAAGTAAAGTATCATGGAAGTTGAATTCGTGGCATGTCATGAGGCTATTACACAAGCACTTGTGCTAAAGAATTTTATAGTGGGTCTCAAGATAGTGGATTTGATCTCAAGAAGATTAAAGATTCATTGTGATAACTATGCATCCATATTTTTTGCTGACAACAATAAGTATACGCATACCAAAATGATAATAAACATTAAATATTTTGTTGTTAAAGAGAAAGGTACATATTATCTAGTATTGAACATATAGTTACTAAGTAGATGATTGCAAATCCTACGACAAAGGTGTTGTTGCCTAGTGTTCTCATTAATCATGTAAATGAAATAGGCCTATCTAATACCTTTTAATAATATCAATATATCTATATGTGTACACCTCAAGTTTGGTTTGATAATCTATTTGTTTTGTTGCCTATTTTATGTCAGTAGCATGCATTTAATAAACATACATGAATTTAAGATCCTTGCAAATATTTAGATATTAACACACAGAGTTTTATTAGTATAAGAAAACTATAGGTAGTGAAATATTTAGAAGAACGTACATACTTGGAAGGTATCCACCGCCAAAACTCATACTAGTAGAACTTAACTTAACAAATGAAAGGCAATAAATCTATCACATTAGTCAAGTGGGAGATGGTTAGAATTGCCATGTATGAACTAACATACATGCATGTGAGTTGTTAATCAATTAATTTATTTGTATTATTATTATTGTGGCTCATTATTAATTATGAAAAGGTGCTTCTCTGTGTTGGTTACCATTAGAGTACTAGTGCTTATCTTAACGGAGATGTAACCATCATGGTTATGATGCATGAATAAAGGGTCTCCTCTCGCTCAACTAATTTCGTAAGAGGATCCATTACTCAAGCATCTTGGACAATGATGAGAAGGAGAATGGGATCATTTTTCAAATTTCTTCTTCATTTGCAAGGACTTCCGATAACTCTTTAATTTTTAAGATCTATCAGAATGAACCAGCATCTATTTATCTAAAGATTTTTAGGAGGCAGCTTAGCTTAATGCTACATTTTCCGTGTTATCTTTCATAAGTGAAAATGACATTAATGTGGGGAACATTCCATCATATATTAAGAGTGGAATTATAAGTTTCCATGTTTAGATTTTCGAACAGTTATTGAAAAAAATTGACCCTTACAACTTGTTGGGTCATGCTCAAGTGACATTGTCAACAACCACCCAAAATGTCAAGTATAAGTTGTTAAGTGGTAATCGCTCACTCTTATAACCCACTCACACATTTTGTGAGTACTAAATATAGGACTATGTTTGGTGGTGTTGCATGGACTTATTTACAATCAAAGACATATTATTTTCAGGAAGGAAATCTCTTCTTTGTTGCCATGAATTTATGAAGTGATCCTCCGATGTGGGATCTCCCACAATATAGGTTGTTATGCCCTTACTCGTTTTTTTACAAAATTCACATGAAAAATCCAATCCTTTACTATATATTAAAGAGGGGAGTCCGTCCACTTTTGATTAGTTTGATTTTGTACTAAAATTCCATCATTGCCCTTCTATTTCTGCACAAAAATTACAATTCCTTCCTTTCTATATATTACAGAGTGGAGTCCGTCCATTTTTTATTAGTTTGATTTTGTCCTAAAATCCCATCATTGCCCTTCTATTTCTGCCCAAAAATTGCAAATCCTAGAATGGCCTTTCTGCATTTCCTCAAGCACATCCATTAGTTAGCCCTCCTCTTTATTAATATATATTATATGTTAATAGATACTTATATAAATAGTTGAAATTAAGTTAATGCTACAGAGGACCTCAAAATCTCAGATGACCTGACACTAGATTTTGGTGTAAAATTCTAATTTTATCTTTAGTCTATTACAACTTCATTTCAAATAGTTTGTTTACATTTAAATTTAAATCCAAACTTCAAAAAATTGAAATTTCCAATGTTTATGTATAGTTTGCGATATATGGATCATCCGTATATTAATGTATGTCATACATATATATACAACATTTCTATAGATTAATTATAACCTCTTGGATTCGTCAGGTATATGATACATCATTTTTTGTGGTATGATGGTAACATTTTCCATACTCAAGAGTGAATTTAAGAAAAGTAGTCTCAAAATCTTTCTGCTTACTCTAAACTCAGAGAAATACGAGAAAGAAATATTGTGAATCATGCATATCTTGGGAGTAGAATCAACTTTTTTTTATAAAAGCTCAGTTAGATAGTCCACTAAGCTAGATGAAATGTACGGGGAGAACTCTCTCTTCTGACTTCGGCTTGTACGACTCGCATGGTGAACCATTTACTTAGAAAATAACTGAACTCAAAACATATTATTAAGCAACTAAGAAAAGTCTTTAAAAAAATAAATTAGATGACACTCAATAGCATTAACCACATCTCCTTTGTCAAGGTGAACGCAGAGGTTATTTATGAATTATATTAGGGGCAACATAATCATATCTATATTAACATATAAACTTTAAAAAGGAGAATGATACTTGCAGGAAGAGCGAATTGACAGAAAATAATAAATAAGAACAAGATAAAGTAAATAATAATATTTCTTATGAAGGGGAGAGATATATGTTTTCCTTTGTTTCACAGTGGTGACATGAATAGTTTTTAAAATTAACATGAAGAACAGTGAATCTATGATTTTTTGCTTTACTATGTCTACTTAACAGTCGCTTTGTGCATATGATCAGTATATTTGTTTATTTCTCTCTCAATCATGTTTGAATAAATTTTAAATAAAATGGTACATTTTTACATATCATCTAGGTAGTCTTTAGTAAGCTCATAATGCCTCTACGAAAGAGATCAAGAATTAAGAAAAATGAAAGAGCGTAACAGAAAGGAAATCATTTCTTCGATACAATGATAAACTCTTCACTCAAATTAAGTAAGGTTGGTTACGCACATTCTTTGCATCTGTTTCGATATAAAAAATTAAGATCGCTTCAGAAAGTTTCCTTCCAACACTTTCTAGGTCATCCTCACCATCTCTTAGTTGGCTCAATATCTCAGATCTACAAACAATAAGATTTAGTAACAATTGGAGGATAAAATTTGTGATATAAGTTTCAAAGTCGTGTCTGTGTTGACACGGGTTTTGAATCCATGTCCTTCATACACCATATCAGGGCGATGTTACCACCCAACGAACCAAAAATATTATTTTTGATATGACACCAAAAAAATACAAAGCTCTTTGCAGAAAGTATGATAAAACCGCAAAGATTAACACTCAACTTTTCGTTTCAAAAGTAGAGTTCTTGCTAAGCGAGCGGGAAAGTACCAAAGTATCATAGAACAAATTACTAACATAATGCTCATTATGTAGTGATATACATAACACAACCGTTTGTCATTGAATCATATATATGATTTAAATTAAATAGCTTTCTCTCCACCATGATCATGTTCATTGTCTCTTTTTAATATATTTTTCATACATTAGAAACAATATGAGGTTGAGTATTATGTGATGAGTAGATGTTGATTTCTATCGAGATTATGGGATTTATATTCGGATTTGTGTTCTATATTATTTATATACCATTAAGTTTTCTTTATCTCTATAATTATTTTTTATATTCATATTTACTTGATAAAAAACATAATAACTACTAGCCTACAATGAAAATAAGTCTCTTGATTAGACCTTGGAGAGCTAGAATGTGAGATTGCTTGAATATACAATTCATTAAAAGGATGTATTTAATGATCTAAACATAAATTAAATGAAGATATTTTTTAACAGATGGACAGTGTATGGACGTATAGCTAGCAAAAATATAAAAAATAAAATAAGGAAAACATTCATACAAACTTAATTAACATATGTATGGACATATTGTAATTAAGATTGCTTTCCAAATTTTATAAGTAATAGAAAATATTTAAAAATCAATTTATTAAAAAAATAAAATGGATAGAAATGGTCAGAAATCTTGTCAAGAGCTAACATTTGGTCCTTCAAATTTTGTAGATTTTGCATATTACATGTGTGAACTTTATATAGATTTCCATGTAGTTTTCTTTGAACAGAAGCGACTAAGTAATTTACATACATAACCCTCTCATTAGTATATGTACCTATCATGTTTCTTTAATATCTACATACATTATGACAAATATACATACTATCAATATGGTGCTCCAATCTGATGATTTTTTTCTTAAACTTTGCACGTATATGTCAATTAGTATTTCACCCAAGTGAAATTTACCCGTGCAAAGCACGGGCTCCTACTAGTATAATTGAATTTATAAATATTCATCAATTTTTTCTACACCATTAAATTTATTTATATTAATCAGATACTAAATTACAGTATACCGAAAATAAAATCTCCTTTCTCACATTTGTCCTCTATTGCATTGATGGAACACAATATTGAATAGTATAATCAAAGAAAGATAATAAAAAGTATATTATTTAGAAAGGGGAAGTGGCGTGATAAGGTGAGCCATAATGGCCTCTAAAGTTTCTTCTTCTCGTTAAGCTTCACAGTGGAAGGCGAGAACGGCCATCCAAATCGAGGGGCGGGGATATCCTTACAGCTAATAGTTATATATAAGTATGTAAAGATGTATAAATTGGGTCTGTTGAAATGGGTCGATAGCAACAGGGCAGGGCATCACTGTAGCAAATAGCTGTCTGTTGGCTCTTGCCAGACGTCTTGTCTTTTTCAAACCAGACCATTGTCTCTATTATTCTATCCATCTATTATATACTATGCTGCAATAATAACATGTTCACTGCCCCCACTGTTGAGAAGTAGATCACTTCAATAATTTTTTTATAGGTAAGTGTTCTTTTGTATTTCTATAAACCAAAAACGAGTGATTACAAGGGGGGACACCCCAGAGTAGAAAACCCCAAAAGAATTTGTGATCCCAGCCCTGCTAACAAAAAGGGTAGGATACAGTAAATGTAGAAGACTTGTTAACAGTGCACCCAACACAGAAGGCTGAAAGAACAGCACCAAAAGAGCCGACAACAGGCATCAGCTGCTTACATTGCATGAGTAAGAGTTGTAGAAGTCTTCACCGCAAAAATAATTGAGTTAGCAAGTACCCGAGCAGAAGAAGATCGGTCTTTGCTCCATCTGCAATTCCTTTCTTTCCAAATTTCCCATACGGTGGCCGCCAGAGTCGTACTTCCCAGCCTTCTAAGTTTGTCAGAGGGGAGTTGCCGGATCCACTCGGCAAGATCTATGATGGAACAAGATGGGACTGAGGAAGATGGAGGCTCGCAAGAACCAAATGCCAGATAGCCCCTGCATATGTGCAACGGAAGAAGATATGGTCTCGAGACTCGCTTTCCGCATGGCAAAAGGAGGCAAATTCCAGGAAGCAGCAACCCGTGCCCAAGCAGTCTGTCCATAGTGGGCAGCCTGTTAAGAGTAGCCCGATACAAGGTGCAAGCGTGCTTAGGGACCGCACCCCAGAACCACACGACCCCCGCTCAGGGGACGAAGGTGTCACGATGCCGAGTGCCCTCAAACGCTTGGTTGAAAGAGAACCCATGGGGATGGATATTGGCGTGGCTGTGGAAGCGCCCCCAATAAGATCCGCGGCGGCGAAGAAGCGCCTTCCAGATCTTCGAGTCCCCGCTCCTAGGGATGGCCTCCGGGAAGGAGCAGTTGAAATCACTTCAATATTGCTTCAGACTATATATGCTCATCTCGAGCCTCCTTTTTTCTGCATACACAAAACACATGCAAAACACTAGATTGTTATGTTAGATTAGCACTCATATAATTTTCTTGAATGATTCAAACCCTAATTTCAAGTCAACCCTCTCTTGTTCTTCTCTTCGACAATCTCATGTTTCATTGATTTCGAGATCAGGTGTTCCTCCATTGCTAGAGAGGTCAGTATATAGATAGATCCTTTGTTGTTAAGATAAAGAGTGCAGCTGCTTACTAGAATACAACCTTTACCTTTTGAGTTGTTGTTCATTATTGTAAAAATCATCCACATTAGCTAATAACGGGTGAACATTTTTTTGGTAGAAAAAGAATTGAAGGAATCGAAAAAATGTCATTATCCTTAAAGGTTGTCCAACAAAAAAATTATAAGGAAGTCCAAAAATGTTGTGTGGGATAAGAGAGGTGAACTATCACACATTGATTTAAGGAGGAAATAAAGGCAGTAACTAATCCTATCGTTACAAGAAATTAGATCTAAGACAATAAATAATTTGAATATGGCATGTTAAAGGTATAACAACGAATATTATTCGTCACTTCATTGACAAATGATCTGTTGTACTTATAATTAGCAATGAATGACATATTCGTCATCAAAGGTTTATATAATAATGATTTTTCCACTGACTTATTCATTAAAATCGATACTAATCGTTGTTATATTTAGCAAAGATTAGATGAAAAATTCATAGAATAATCGCTATTATATGATTCGTTGCAAAGAATATAGTAGTGAGTGTCATTATCTGTTGTGAATTTAAAGAGTAAGCGACGAATAATATTTATTGTTATATATTTAACTGCGAAAGATATGCCAATGAATATTAAATTATTTTGTTTAATTTCTTGTACGCCTTGTGTGAACTATCACATGTTTTGTGGGGAAGAGAAGTGATTAATTTTAAACACTAAAAGGGTTAGCGATTCATAAGAAGACGGATGGTATATGAATAACAATTATTTTATCATTATTATTATTATTATTCTCGTTTAATGATATGAAAATAGTTTATGCCAATGCGTAAACATGCAATGAAGGGAGCCCTACTGCAGTCATGGTGAACAATGGAGGATCGATAAAGGACTTCACGTGCATGGGGGATAGAAGATGCACGTGATATCATTCTGAAATAACACTTAGTGGTGTGATAGCTCTCATATGATATCCATCTAATTATCTTCCAAAGCTTTTTTGAAAAGTTTTACATTTATGTTCTGGGGAAATTTTGCAACATTTGGTTATTTCCATTGTCTTAAACACATGTCAAGTTATTTTTGAAAAATAAAAATATCCATTTATAGCCCACTAATGGATCTATCTATCACATTTTTTATGCATTTTTACTCTATTGTTTAATATTTAAAAAAATCAAAAACATATTGTATGTGTATATTTTGTGTAGTTCGTAGTTAATCTTCCTTATTAAAAAATATACAAATATTACATCCTCCTTTTATTTTATTTTTTCAAATATATAAAACCAAAAGGATTTATTTTGTCTACAACCTAAAATAAAAAACACTAAATACTAAGAAAACCACTCAAAAATCATATAAATCTAAATTTTAAAAAAGATTGTGTTTGGAAAATTTATTTCACTTACATTTCAATATGTAATCCCATATTTTTACTACTAGTATAGTTATATATTATCGATATATATATATATATATATATCTTAGTTTTTTATTAAATGTTTTAAATTTTGTTTGTTTTCTTTATGTTTTCCATTATCCTTTTATTTTTAAAATACCCAAAAGTATTTGCAAAATATAAAAATCACAAAAAAAATGTTTTATTTTGATTTTTTTCATAATATTTTTTACCACTTTTATAAATATTAAAATATATTTTCCTTTCCATATATATTTGCAAAACATAAAAACCACAAAAAATATTTTATTTTAATTTTTATTTTACAATATTTTTACCACTTTTATAAATGTTAAAATCCATTTTTCTTTCCTTATATATACATTGAATCTTTTCTTTTTATTTTAATTTATTTTTTATAAATTAAAAATAAAAGATGTAAAATTAAAAGTAATTAAAAACCAAATATAAATTATATCAATATTATACATATATTTATCACAAATTATTGGTATACTTAAAATCCAAATCAATTTAAAACATAAAATCCACAAAATAAAAAATATTAAAAATACAAAAACAATTAGACAAGTGGATTAAGTGTGACCTAACTTGATTAAGGTATTACATGCATCATTATGTTCAATCAAGGTTCTCTTACCTATTCAATAAAAAAAGACTGTAATGAATTTTTTTTGATTGACTTGCTGAATTGTGCACTACAACTTGACATACTTAGCATACTCGTTAGGCGGGCTATTAGTTGCGAAGTTCGTAACTTGCAACAACTTCTTCATGGTCGCCACATGCATGAAGCATCATTCCGACTTCATGATCGCCACATGCATGAAGCATCATTCCAATATGCGGTTATAAATGATAAGAACTTATGAAAGGTTAAATACCGCTTATATATGTACCCCCACCACATAACTATCACGATCAACTTAGTGTCATTATTCTATGGGTCTGTTTGATTACTGGGATGGGTGGATTGGGGTAACCTTATGTGAATAGTAGCGGTTTGGATAATTATGAGGGTTGGAGAGGGTTGGAATAAGGAATATTTGGTGATATCACATTGTTTTGTGATGGAATTCTAACCCAAGAATGCAGAGGATAAATCTGATTACTCCAAGATAACCCGGTAACCAAAAGGACCCTATGTATGAGTGGAGAAAATCCTCCATGATAATATAGATGCATATTATGGAAGATCATATTTCAGTTGTGATGAGAACTTTGTTTGGGATATTTTCAAACATATTGTGGAGAATTCTCTCGTGCATGCTTCAATTCAAACCTTTGAGGAGCTCCATCCCAAGAAGGTGCAAAATTAAAATTTCTCCCCTATATACCTTAGAATAATATATCAAAAGTTGGATAAGATGGACTGTATTGCCATGAAGGTGAATCAGATATATATAGTACACTAAAGGAACATGAATCACAAATGTATGCCACGTTATCAATAAATATACATGGCTTGATGTCGGTGATTTTCATGATCCATTTTAATCATATCATAATAGTCCTCCATGCTAAGTTGAATGCCATGGTGTCAACTGGACTTAGGTCACCACCTCCAAAAAATACCAATCTATATTACACCGCCTATAATTTGAGTTGTCAAAATAGTCAAAATTTTCAATGGACCTCCAAATCAGATACTAGATACAATAGTTAGTTTTTTTATTCTTTAGAAATACAAAAATATGAATTCAAAATTTATTGATAAATCTAATTGTGTACAACAATAATTATTTATCTAAATAAATTAGAGAGACTTAATGATTCATCTTCGGATTCGATGGTATCATCAACATAACACTTATTCAAAAATACTTCCTTGCAACATATTTATTGTCTACCTTCTTGCAATTTATAAACCTCTTAGATGTTGTTTCACTCAATTGAGATTAGTTCTTCCTTTATTTCAGTCATCCACAATTCTAAAATAGTTGAAGCAATCCCTATAACATAGGATACATGATATGTTATTTATATCTTCCTTTTTACTGTAACAGAAAGACTTCACATTTATACAGATTTTAACCTTCTCCTTATGCAAGTAGTATTATTGGTCTATTATTGTTGATTAATACTTGTGGATTGTTTGGATCTATCTAGTTCCTCCAAAGGTTCAATATTTTCTAAAGCTCGTATTATTTCGAATTATTTGTGTTGCCGATTTTCTCTTTTCTTTCTTCTATTTCATTATCTTTTAAATCAATTGGAATTGCCGTTCCCTCTAATATTCTAGTCCCTATGATCTCCGTAAATCTCCAAGAAATATAGCATCATGACTTTTCATGAGACATATACCTTCATGATCTCTACTTATCTTTTAATTAAGTCGGGATCAAGATAGTATAGTACAACTACTTTTTTTATGACGCATATTTTAAATGATGTCGATTCTATAGGTTTATTGTAAAATTGACTGTGCATAGTTTCTTTCAAAAATATTTTGAAGAAACCAAAGCTTGACCATATCATATTACTACTACATTCATCAAGATTCAATTCTTCTTTTTTGTATGCATTTTCTTGCATTGAGTAGGACGTTACAGTTTTCTTACTAGTCACTATCTAAATGTTATAATTTATAAAAATATTTTGAGTCCAATCCGTGGCATCTATCCGTCGTTAATGTTTTAATTGATTTTTTGGTTTATTCTCCACTTATGTCAGCATCTCTTAAACATTTCAAAGGCTAATATATTTCATCAAAAAAGATAAATTAATAGAAGTAGTTAGAGAAATAATCAATAAAGGACACAAAATATTGTTTTTTCTATGTCTACTTGTACTCTCGTACTATATACATCACAATGAATGAGCTTTAACAAGCCTTTCGAACTTTGTTTCTTATAGGGGCTTTAATATCATTTTTTCGAAAAATATGGAATCATCTCTCTTCTATTGAGTTAGTAATAAGATTCGCTTTGACCAACTAGTCATTTTGAATATTATCTATGATTAATAACTCACGGAATACTTAGATCTTTCTTTCATTGAGTTAAGAAAAGCATTTAGAGGAAAATAATCACCATCCAGTACTAATTTGATCAGTGCATATTTGCAGAATCTTTGCCAATGTTATCACTAAAGTAGGCTTCAATTTTCTTCTGGAGGAAGAACTAGGATGAACATCTTGCACAAGTTACAATAATACAAGATTAGTTGGTACTCACCTCTGATTTTCACACTATCCTTTAGAGAGTAAATCAGTAGCATCTGATGGGCAAGGTAGATAGATGGCGGCGAGCAACATGAATACTCACCAAGGAACAAGTAGTTAGATGATAGCGAGTAACATGAAAGCAACATCATGATCTAAACTGTTGAATCAGCGTAAATCATCAAGGGAGAAGACATCGGTCTCTTGCATGAACCATCAAGGGCAATCAATGAACATGGAACAATAGCATGTCCAGTGCAATTGTATGGCTGATAAGAAAATGTGCCCTAACTTGGATACCATATAAAGTATCAATGTCCAGGAATTGTGCAGAATCTAGGACTCCCAACCAACTTCTTGTGTTCCTTCTTTAATCCTTTACCAGTGAATACGTCCCTTGTATCTGGCTGAATCATCTCTGCCTAAAAGCCATGCATATCTAATATTGAGCTCATGGCTAACTCAAACAAGGATAAGATTTAAACATCAAATATATTTGGATATAACACATGCACAGCTTATATGGCTCCTTCAATAGCATTTTTCTTCGACCGCTTCCAATGTGCCAAATGAAACATTCATATGTTGTGTTCGATAAACTTTATCCAACCATAAGCAACCCCCATCAGATACCGGATGGTGCATTAGGGATATGTAAATATCTCCTTTATTCGGATATTACTAGCGGCTCAGCATGTTGCCCGCTTATCTTCTGTTTCGGTGTAAGCTTTTCTTTCAATATATCACTTATTAGCAAGATATTACTGATTATTGCAGAGAGAACATACCCAGATGCGTGTTCACACAGCAGTGCTCACAATTGCAAGGGTGTTGGGTAGCCTTACCCCTTACCATCCATCTGCAATCGCGACGTTGAGCATTTTTCCAAAACTTTGACCTGTATTTCAGTATATGAATCTAAGAGGCAAAAACTCCAATCTGAGAGGGGAATCCTTCAGAGAGCAATTGATGTTGATGCCATCAGCTTTAATAGGATCACGTTCGCGTGATGATGTACTCCTACCTCCTGCTATTACCTGGCACAACGGTACAACAATGCCTATTAGTTGCAAAAGCCTTCGCATCATTTTCACCTGTCGCTACCAAGACCCTAAATCTGGACCTCATATTGGTCAAAACAAATAAAGGGAACTTGCTCATATGCAACACAATTACATTGAACTTAACACTTACATACAAAAACTTGCAGCAGTCAGCACACCCTTACTGCTCCAGTCAAAATTCCGAATAAAATACTTACAGATGAGGCAACTTTTCCCCTGGCCTCAGAGCCAAGCTCATTTGGGAGCAAAACTTACAAATGGAAAAAAGAATCACATGTGGGATCACATATTATTTCCTCGAGTTAGAAATCAGCAGCCCAGGACGAAATCGGAAGCATCGCAGATGATTGAACGGAGAAATAAATCAACGAATCTTGTACCGGATACCGGACTAGATGAGGTATGTTCGTTTGCTCGAATCTTAACCTCAAAACCAGTGAAACAAGAAATCGCAGCATGCTTGAGTATATATGGAAGACCAGCTAGTCCATTGAAGCAAACAAACCGAAGCTCAAGTCATGGCACAGGAGAACAGCCAACTCTGCAAAATCCCAACTCTGTAAACTAAGATGTTAAGCCCATCGGCCAGATGGCTTGTGATGGTTCATATTCTATATGATACCATCTACAAATCAGAGCGAAAAGGAATAAAGAATGCAGTTTGCTTATGCACTGCACTTGTTTAGTTCACTCCGCTACTGAAACGCAACGAAGCCGAGCTCGCCCCGGGTTAAGTAAGGTTTCTGACATCACCCAACCCTGTAATAAAAGCATAAATAGTAAAGGCAATGCCAAGGTGAATTCTGCAAGAGCAAAGAGTTGAAACTTGAAAACGTGATAACTTTACTAATATACACCATTATTAGAGGATGCTGTGAAAGTTTTCCTGCTTCATTTATCAAATTATCAAGAATCTATGGCGAAGGAAGCAATGAGAAATTACGGAATCCAAGTGACAGTTCTTGCGAAGTAGCCGACAACATGGGTTCAGACCATGCCATTGTCAAAACAACTCTGTAATTTTTACAAAAAAAAATAATGACACTGTAAGAGGTACTTTTGCTCTCTCAGGAAGTAAAAGAAGACACCCAGTACAACAGTTGCCATGACACCGGATCATGTTCTAAGAAAACAATGCAGAAGACCTTGTTCACTCCTGTATATAAGACTAAATGTTTAGATATTGATAAAATAAAAATATAGAAAGACACTCTCGATCAGCATTTGCAGGATAAAATATTGGTATCTGCATGTTTCAAATACATTGGATGACAGTAGATTCATGCAATTTGGACAAGTACTATCTTTTAAATACTCACTTTAAAAGAAACAACACAAATTGTTAATTTGCTATTCACCGCTAGCATTTTAGCCATGCTAAGATGCCAACCTACAAATTATATAATAGAGTAAGAATTTCAAATAATACCATTGCTTATACCCCTTGAAAAAAGAGAACAAGATGAGAAAAAGAAAAGGAAAAGGGATATATATATTTGAACCTGTTCTGATGCCTTCCTCTTGAATAGATTATATGAACCCGAAACAATCCTGCACGACTCCGCAATATGCTCCGAATAATTGATGGCGGGAGGCAAGAGATGAGCCGAAAAAGATTCACTCATACTTGAACTATTAGAATGATTTTCCCTACTCAACTTCTTCATATTTGACGAATGGATGAAATGAAGAAGCACATGGGCCTGATGAGCACAAATATTAATAACCAAGATGACACATACCAAATGAAACGGGATTCTAACATTTAGCTTACATGAAAAGCTGCCTTAATAATGTCATCGGACTTTGCTTCGTCTTTAAGCAATGCATAAACACTTCCCTTGCTAGGATTGTACGTGACAATATACCTCTCTTTCTGTTAGTATAAGAAGGGAGGTGAATTTACAGAGGAAACTACCGCCTAGGTGATCACAATGATGATAAGAAGTGGAAAATCAAGATAAATTTACAAATCACACCTCAAAAAGTGGCTGTATGGAAAGAAATGACGCAGGATCCTGAAATGCCTCTCCAAATCTTGAACCTGATAAGAACAAAGATCTAACTTAGTTGTGATTAACTTCCAATGCTTAATGAAAATGAGGTGAAATTTCGAGTACATACCCAACATAACTGGTGTATTTTTTGACCATGGGAAGTTAAAAATATTCTCTTTCAAATTCCCTTCCTTCAAAGAGGGAACGTGCCCTGTGAAATAGGCAGTTAGAAAAGAAAGAGATTATATGAGATTAAATAAAGGGCATCAAACAAAAAAGGCAATAGGAAAACATGTGACCCAGCATATAAACTCCGCTACATTTATGTAATATGAGATCGCTAATTAGAAGTTGATCCTTCCAATCCGTGGAGGATTATTTTTTAAACGAATATCACACAAAATTATCAGTAAGTGCACTTTTTGAATCAAGGGAGCGTGCATCAGCCCCAAGTTTCCCCAGTTCCCATGTACTAGAACACCAATATATTTCATCCTTAGACCCACTCAAATTATCAGAGATCCGACCATGAAAGAGTTTTTAAAAAAAAAAGAGCCGATAACAGATAAGGCACCGATTCAAAATGTGAAGGAGAAATTTAGCATAGGAAATATATGTGCCGGAGAGAAAGAGGTTTGTATTTTTTTCTAAAGGTGAAGAATTTTTGCCAAATTGCCCCATTGGAGCAAGGACGTGTATGTGCTGGATGGAATTATTAATATTTTTCCGTAAAGGTGAAGATTTGATGTCATTTGACCCCTACTGAGTCATCCGAACACTGAAACTGTTTCTCCAGATTCAGTTTGTTGCTCTTCTAAAAATATTCTCCCATCTAACAATAGAATAATGAGAAATGTGAAACAAATAGTTAGAATCTCTCCACTCTGTGTTGGTTAGTTAAGTTGGAAATACCTTGTTAGTCTCCTAATTGAAATTTAATCTTTATGTCACCGATGGAGAAGCCATACTGAAAGAAGAATGCCAAATTTAAAGAGATTGAAATGAGAAGTAAATGATAGACCGTTGGCTCCTCCTTTTCCTCGGTATTGATTGGTTGAGTTACATGCTATGATGTCTATCACTCGTCGTCGATATGACCAGACAACTCATCGTTCATAGGATTTACATGACCGGATTAATATGTTGGAGATGTTTACACGTCATTGGACTACATGCTTTTTGGACATGCATCTATATACCTCTCTCAATGCCCATGTGGAAGGATGAACAAGCTGAATTCATTGATCTCCATATGAAATAAAACAAGAAAATTGGAAAGGCAAAGTATGCCGTGTACTATGTAATCTCACCCAACTAGTACACAACCAGGAATCTCAGATTCCCAATGCAAGATGGCCTATATAGGGGTGTTCAAAATATCTAGGTCAGCAGGACCAGCTTGATCCGTATATTTTGACCTCAGGTACCATTTCGAACATGTAGGGTAGAGTACCTTTGGAAAATAATGGATCAGGTAATTACTATACCATAACCCATCCAAAAAGACCCATGTGGAAAAACGGGTACCAAGGTTCATGGTTATGGTATATGTATGTGTACCAACATGTCACCACATAGTAAATAAGCGAAATACAGGGACGCATATGCAAGGTATATACGGTTGTATGCAATTTTCTATTTTTTTATAAATAAATTAGGAGCTTCAGATATATAAGAATTTTGGATTAATGTAAAAAAAAGTGGAGCTACTTTGACGTAAAGCTTACAATAATCTCTAATAATAAAAATGTCAGTATATGATAGTGCTAATCACCAATATATCAACAACAACAAAGTTTTTCCCATGTATAGTAGGGTCGGCGACAACGATTCTTGCCTCCATTCAGATCTATCTTGGCTCAGTCTCGAACTTAGACCCAAAAAACTAAGACTCATTACTATAGTCTAATTCCAACACTTCTTGCGTCTTCTCGCCCTCTATTAACCAGCTCAACATTCCAAAACTCGCATCTCCTAACCGGTGCATCAACCGACCTCCTTGGCAAATGATCAAACCACCTTAAGCGATTTTCTCGCATCTTATCCTCAGTCGGAGCTATACCAACTTTCCTTCTAATTGCATCATTTTGAATCCGTTCTTTGTGTGCTCCTCAATA
The DNA here is from genome assembly GCA_037367405.1 of Ottelia alismoides. Taxonomy (NCBI): domain Eukaryota; kingdom Viridiplantae; phylum Streptophyta; class Magnoliopsida; order Alismatales; family Hydrocharitaceae; genus Ottelia; species Ottelia alismoides. The sequence goes on along the minus strand of JAZKJV010007797.1, from coordinate 336,044 downwards.
GGAGCTACGCCTTCATTCCACACATCCACCTTAGCATTTTCATTTCTGTTGTTGTCATTCTCTGCACATGTCTATGGTTCACAAACCAACATTTAGATCCATAGAGCATAGCAGGTTTCACAGCTGCTTTGTAAAACTTTCCCTTGATTTTCAAAGGAATTTTCTTATCACAGAAAAGAGGCCAACATTCAGATCCAGAGATCATAGTAGGTCTTGCGGTTACTTTGTTATATATTGGCAAATAACCAATATATAACTACCAAAAATGACACAAATAATCTTCAACAAATTATCGTTTATATTCGAAATAATTATATTTATGAATTTATATAATAAAGTATTTGTTGCATATGATAAGAACACAACAACGACAAAGCCTTTTCCCACTTTAAGTAGGGTTGGCTACATGGATTTTTTGCCTTCATTCATATCTATCTTGGGTCATTCTCGGGCTTAGATCCAAAAAATTAAGATCCCTTCGTATAGTCTCATTCCAACACTTCTTGGGCCTTCCACGCCCTCTTTTAGCTGGCTCAACATTCCAAAACTCACATCTCATCACCGGTGCATCAGTTGACCTTCTTTGCAACTGGTTAAACCACCTTAAGCGATTTTCTCGCATCTTATCTTCAATTGGAGCTACACCCACTTTCATTATAATGGCATCATTCTGCCATCCTATCTTTCCGTGTGTGTGTGTGTCCACATATCCATCTTAGCATTTCCATTTTTGCTACTGCCATTCTCTGTACATGTATGTCGTTCACATGCCAATATTCAGATCCATATATCATAGCAGGTTTCATGACTACTTTGCAAAACTTTCCTTTGATTTTCAAAGGAATTTTCTTATCACATAGAATAGTAGAGGCTCCTCTCCACTTTAGCCAACCTGTATTTATTCTATTTGTAACATGTCCATCAATTTCTCCATCATGTTGCAAAATAGATCCTAAATATCTAAAAGAAACTCTCTTCTGAATGTTATCATCACCAATCTTAGCATCGATCCCTTCACCATTGCTTCCATCAAAATACACTCCATATATTCAGTCTTAGCCCTACTTATATGAAATCCTTTAGTCTCCAAAGCATGTCTCCAGATATCAAGCTTCTCATTTACTCCATCTGTAGTTTCATCAATCAACACAATATCATCAGGGAATAGCATACACCAAGGTATCTCATCCTGAATGCAACTTGTCAACTCGTTTATAATCAAAGTAAAAAGGAATGGACTCAAAGTTGAACCTTTATGCAGACCAGTGGTGATGTCAAAATAGTCAGTCTTCCCAAACTGTATCATTACATAAGATGAGATTGACGTTCGAATCCATTGATCCTTGACCACTATCTTTTGCTCTCTGATCTGCTTCTACATAGACTCATTCCCCTCCGCTTCTTTATGAGTGGAAGTAGAGGATTTCCCGAGGAGTACAGATATCAAATGCTTTCAGCAAATGCTTAACTAGTCCTCCTTGGTTTCGGACACCTTCATTCTTATGAGGTTAATGTATGGAATAGGTACTTGTCTCTTCTCCAAAACTCTCCACAATATCTCCTGTAGGACAGAATCATAAGCCTCTCTAAATCAATAAAATTCATATAGAGGTTCTTCCTTTTAGCTCTGTAAATCTCCATTGTTCTCAGCAAGTGGATGGCTTCAATAGTTGAACGACCTGGCATGAATCCGAATTGACTTTCTTTTACTTTGGAAACTTGCCTCAACCTTCTTTCAACCACACGTTCCCAAATTTCCATAGTATGACTCATCAGCTTGATACCTCTGTAATTTGAACAATTTTGAATGTCTCCTTTATTCTTATAAAAAGGCACCACGATGCTTCGCCTCCATTTTTCAGGTATTTTCTTACTTCATCAAATAACATTGAATAAATGTGTAAGCCAAGTCAAACTACGATCACCTAAAACTCTCCAAACTTCTACAGGAATGTCATCAGGTCCTACACCTTTCCAATGTCTCATAACCTTCAAAGCCTCCTCTACTTCCTTCTTCCACTATAAGTAGGTCCGGGTACATGGATTCTTGCTCAAATACATATTGAAATATTCGACTATTTTTTTACGTTAGTTGTTGACTACCTAACGCAACCCTATAATGGGGGGATTTGAACCCTGGTCTTTTGGGTGGTAGGCACACTGCACTACAACCAAACCATTTAAGTAGGTACAAATGGCAAAGCCTTCTCCCACTATAAGTAGTGCCAGCTATACAGATTCTTGTTCAAATCCATGTTGAAAGATTCGACTATTTTTTTACACTGGTTATTTATTGACTACCTAATGCAACACCTGTAAGGGAAGATTTAAACCCTGGTCTTTTGGTGGTAGAGCCACTACCACCAGATCATTTAAATGGGTACGAATATGAATATGAAAACATAAATTGATGTGAATATGGACACGTGCTATTCTTTACAGTATATAAATACATATATAGAGATTTATATGGTGATTTTTTCACTTCTTCAATTGATAGGCAAGTAAATAAATAACTATAGAATCTGAGAACCAAGCACTGCTAAGAAGTCCCTCCCAACTTATCACTTAGTGCAACCATCTGCTCTGTTTTTTTCTAGCCAAGATCATACTTCCATAATCGTAATCTATATAAAGTTTCTTTTTAACATTAAACAATTTTGGTATGAAACAGGTTGGGAATGTTTGGTATCCATGGTTAATCTAATCCATTTATCAAATATTTATATCCGATTGTCATTGTGATTATTTGTTTTGCATCTGCAAGACTGCAACCATATCTTAAGTACATGATTTTTCAATCTCTGTGTTCTATATATTCATCTCGAATTTTTAATTCGTATCTGAATTCGAATTAAAAAAGGGATGGGGATATGATATTTACCTAAATTAATATATGTTTTTGATAATTTTCATCCCTACCTTTGACCCTCTGCCTCTTCCAATCAACTATCATCTCAGCCACATTGTTCATCATAAGATGTTTGAAATGAAAGTTGCACGTAGAAGAAAAAGAATCAAGAACTCCCCGAGTTTTATTTTTCTACTAAAAAACTCCCCGAACTCATCCGCCTTCTCTTGACTCTTCCTACTAGCACCACAATCCGACCATCAATAAAAACTATTATGAACATGCTTGCTCAACTAACAAAAACAGTCATCACCACAGCACCCATCTCATGTACCAATGAAACATCTTGTTACAAACAGAGATGCAATGAATCCGATTTCGCATTCGCCTCACACTAGCCATGGCATGGAATAACTTATTATTTGTTTCCCTCTCCATTGACCAAGTCCGCTCCGACCTTTGCCTCCAAACCCTCACACTTTTTTTCCTCTACCGGTATATTCTTTTGTTGTCATCGTCAATACCCTATCACGTCACTTGTCAAGTCCCTATCATCTTCTGATATGTCAAGTTTGACAATCTCTCTATACCCCTTCCAGATTTGAATCTCTCTCCTGTTAAATAACATGCATTCTCCTCCATGTCGCCAACTTTGAAGCCACTTCCCTAGTCATCAGCATCTTAAACCAATAACTCACCCAAAAGTCATTGACCATGTCCATAAACTCTTCATCACTGGGAATGATCAAACATAAATATGGAGGTATGATGGTCCTCACCCTCTAGTGATGTATGGTCGAATTTTGACCTTGAAAGAGACATCATTGAGATCATCTGAAACAACACCACCTCCACATACAAGAGAAATAAGTCGATACAGGATAGTATGCTAGAATTTCGCCATGTGTACTTGCAATCTGAAGTATCTATAACCCCTGCATGTAATTCATTGATAATGGATATAAACTCTCCCGAGCTCAGGCGTTTCCTGCCATTCATTTCTCAATCTCTGATTTTGTGCGCCACATGAGAGCTCCGTAGCCATTGTTGGGTTGCAACCATGATTATTGTGTTAAATTAATTTTTAAATGGCACAGTAGTCTTCATAATGGAATATGTGAGAGGCAGTCTACCTAGAAAGAATGCTAGTTGTTCTTAAGCAGAACCCACTATCAACCTACATACTTAAATCTACTTTTATACCTTCAATTTAGAGAAAAAAAAGTTAACTCTGGATGCATCTAGAACCTCGAAACATAATTTTGGGTCATTCATTTAGTGTCCTTAGGATTTTATAGTAAATGCTTATGAGACAGGTGTCAAATGGAGCTCGACGTTAGAAGTGCCTTGAAGGGTATTATGACAAGGTCACTTCGTCTCCGACTTTACATATTTGTGTCCAAACTCTAGAAGAATACAAAAAAGAGACTAAATATGCTTAATAGGAGGTTCTTATAGAACAACATTGGCGTAAAGGGATGTTGGATTCCTTTAGCGGACGTGAGATAAGATGTGTAGATCACGAGCCTCCAACGGGCTCACTTTGGATTGGGTGTTGAGAGTGCTGGTAACAGGGAAATCTTCTTAATATTTCATATTTCCAAGGTATGGGAGATCCTAAATTCGTTAAAGCGAGAACATCATCGAAGTGTTCATTGGTGAAGCAGGTTCTTGAGGTGGGCCTTTTTTTACTTTAGTGATTGATGATAGGCAAGAAGGTCCAAGTCAAGCCTACCAATTGCTCTAGGAGAGAGCATTTAGCATAGGAGCATCTAACATTGATGTTTGGAGCAACAACCTAGGGTAGTGATGGATGAGAACACCACCTTCATTTCCCTTCTACGGAATAACATTTGACAAGTTTATGGAATTTTGGGGTTTGCTTGATGAACATATGCCGAATGATATTGGAGAAATATATGAGAAGTGGTCAAAGGGATTTCTTCCATTTCTCGAGTTTGCATACTGTTGAGAACATTTTATGTTAGAATGACCTTGCACTGTATCACAATCGTTGTATTAAGTAGAGGATTAACGACTCTCAAAGGTAAAGAAACTTGTGAGTTGCTCTGAAGGAAGTTGATGATTGAAGTTGGGTGGATGCCATCATTGAGACTTGCTCCTCCGATGCTCTGTATAGAGAACATTGAACATGCACTATCAGAAGGGTGGAGGGCGATTTCTTCATTAAACCACTCCTATGGGCAGGTTTCTTGAACATATTTTAGAGAGGGCTCACTTCTTAAAGGTATCAACAAATATTTGTTACGAGGGGAAAGATTCCAACTTTTAGTGGAGATATGGACTTTATAATGCAAATAACATTATTATTTACATTGTGTCGATATATCAATAATGTACTATGTTCTTGTATGAAATTTTAGGGCATTTGGGTATCAATATAAAGATTTATCATGCTAATTTTTTGGATTACTACGATGATGAAAATCACATGTATCTGTATCCATTTTAAAAAACAAATGATAATTATATTCATATCAAAATCTGATCATTTGCATCCCCAGCTCAGTCACATAGCAAAGTCCATTGAAGTACAATAATGTGTTCCCGACGGACATTCTGATGAACTCCATTTAAGTCGGACTCTTGAAAATGTTGTGCACATTTCACATCCACAATATGCATGACCTTCTTGATAGAGGCAATTTGCATGGCTAATGAAACTTAGAGTAGTATTTGGATGTTAGTTTTGTTTGTTCAAAGTATTTGGATAGAGGAAAGAAATGGTTTGGGTGGAGGGAAGGGGCGAGAGAGAGAGAGAGAGAGAGAGAGAGTGTGTGTGTGTGTGTGTGTGTGTGTGTGTGTGTGTGTGTGATGGTGGTGGTTGCGCTAAAGTTGAATGCACGAAACAAACTGTGGTCAACTATGTTCTATGTTCATAAAAGAAAACATGGGTACTTTTCGGAACCAAAACTTGTATTTTTTATGCTGATAGGACAGAAAATGCACATATCTCACCTGTCTTCAGGAAAGAGTCTACAGCTACTGTGAACCGTGCTCGGTTTAGAGTATGCAAAACTACAGACTTCACCTGCCAAAAGTCAGCAGAAGATGTTGAGATTTCGCTGGAACCATCAAACAGTTAATAAATCAATGTACACAAAATCAACGTTGAATAATGATGAAAGAGTAACCACAGACCTCTTGGTACGAGCTGCAAAGATATCCACAGGACAACAATGCAAATGTAGTTACAAGGGATGGATTTCTTTTAGAGATCAATATGCTCAGTCCGGTTCCCAACTACAATAAAAGAGAAAGCACAGGAAAGCACAGATTAACATATAGAAACCAAATAAACAAAAATTATCCAGGCAAAAATTATATTTATTAAAAGATCCATTTATTTAACATTTGGACTAATAGTGGGTGCTGAAAAGATTAGCATCGCAATTTTTGTTTTTTTTTGAGGACCAGATCAGATGAGTTATGCAGGCAAAAACATATCATGTTTTTGCTTCTATAGCTACAGAAGGTGTACCCTCTCATGCTAATTCTCCACATCAAATCTAACACCATGACTCATGATATCAGCTAGCTACAGACTCTAATATGGTCATCCGAGCCAGCATCTCATTTAAAAAGGGAAAAACTGTTACATGCATCCACCTAATGAGTACTTAGCCAAAAAAATGTCCAACCAGAAAAGGTCTTGTGTATGACACTGATCCCCAGATACATGCTGCAAATGGGGGGGGCATGCTATGGTGTCCGCTCCAGGAATATTATATTAAAAAGAAAATGAAAAGATACAGGATTACCTCACAGAAGCCATGACTAGAGGAGAGTCCTAGCATTGAAAATAAAATTTTCTACATAGAACCGATCGGACGTAAAAATAATATTATTCCTCATTAGCCATAATGCCCATAAAACCGCCAATGGGAGGAAAAGTTCACTAGGGGAATGGTTCCTTGCATTGTAAAGCGACTCCCAAAAGTCTTCACCATTCCCTGAATTTAACCAACCAATCTCCAGCTTCCGCCACATAGTTTTAGCCTTCTCGCAAAAAATAACAAATGGTCAACAGTCTCCGTCGCTCTATCATACATAGGACAACTTTTCGACCCTCCCAAAAAGACCTTGACCAGCGATCTCTGGTCAAGATTTGTCCCCTTCACAACCATAAGAAAATATCAATTTGGCACGGTATCTCAAACTCCCATAGAAGCTTGCAATCACAGACAAGCTGTGCAGACTGCCCAAAGCTTTGAATACTCGTCTCACCGAAAAATCCCCATCTTTCCAGATCTAGTAGTCTCTCCCCTCCATTAGACCCTCCAGGTGGGCAATAGAATCAAGGAGAATGAGGACATCCTCTAATAAATGATCCGATAGATTTAAAAGAAAAGTTGAAATCCATGTACAGATTTAAAAGAAAAGTTGAAATCCATGTACAGCTATCCCAACAATCCACTTGAAATCCATGTACAGCTATCCCAACAATCCACTACCAGAGCTTCAAGGTTCGTCAACAAAAGAAAGAGACATGGGAAACATGATGCAAGCGGACCATCATCCGTCCAATTATCCGTTCTCTAAAACAAAAGAACTCTCGTCTCCAAGAATCGGATGGAACAGATCAGGAAACTGTGACATCAAGGAGTGTATTCCCTTCCAGAAAGGAGAGGTGTAAGAAGGGTGATGCACCAGGCAGCCTTGTGCCCGTATGCCATAAATCATATGGATCGGCTTGCAACAGAGGCCATCGTATCTACCCCAAATCCTCTTAATTCATTTTAGAAGGAGTGCTTTTCTAGACAGGAGATCCCAAGACCGCCCTTTGACTTTGGGTGTGTTACTATATCCTATTCAACCAAATGGATCCCAGCATTCGTATGCCTCCAATTACTCCAGAAAAATCTCCACATAATCATCTCAAGGCGATGCCTAACACCCACATGCAATAATCTAGCCGACATGAAAAAAAACAGGTATAGCAACAAGAAAGGTTGCAAAAGTCGGTACTCGACTAGTCAGGTCACTAGCTAAGGATTAATCGATATTCGAGCGACTAATCAGATTTAGTCGAGCTTTAATCGGCTTTGAAATTTTTTTAATTATTTTAAATATATAAATCATTTTTATACATATATTCTTATGTATTTGCGTAGATTTATACATTCTTTATACTATCGTAATGAAATAAAACAAGTAATTGAATGTAAATAAAAATATTAAACGTATTAGAATTAGTTTTTTTTAAATAAAGTATGGTATCTCCAAGCAAAAATCAGTCGACTAATGGGCTTAGTCGGAATTAGTCAATACTCTCGATCGACTGTCCCACTGACTAGACTAGTTGAACGTACTAGTCGGGCCAATAAGGTGACTTTTACGACTGCCTTCACGAGGATCAGGCATCCTCTACGTGAAAGCAAAGGGAATTTCCTATCCGTCATTTTTCCATCTTCTCAATGATTAGTAACCAATCAGATGTTCTAAGTCTACTACAAGTCAAAAGAAGACCAAGATAATGAATCAGGAAGGAGACACAATTTGAGTCCAACGATAAACTACAAGCCGCAACATCAACCTCTGACAGACTGAAAGGGATCACAATCGATTTGTTTCTGTTCATTCTTAAGCTAGTGAGTTCGCCATAAATTTCAAGAACTGCAACCATTCCTGTAGCATGTTCTTTCCCATCTTCAATGAAAAAATTGTATCATCTGCATATTATAAAAGATGGATGAAGATGTCACCAAAAGAGTAGCCATTAGTGACTCCTTTTTGGATTATCTGAAAAACCATCCAAGCCAAGATACCATTAGCAAAAACAGACATGGGAGCTAAGGGGAAACCTTGTAAAACTCCTCGCTAAGGCTGGAAAAAACCTCCTTATGGATACTCGTTAACTAGTATCAAGTAAGACGTAGCTACATATTTTTCATCTGTGATATCCAAGGGTCTGGGAACCCATACCTTACCATCACTGATCAGAGGAATTTCCAACCCATGGTGTCCCAAGTCTTAGAGAAATCTACCTTCCAAAGGAGACCACTATAATGTTGCCTTTTCCAATCAGCAATAATCCCAGTTGCTACAGCTAAGCTATCATAAATATGTTTCACCGGATGAAAGGTGATTAAAACGATGACATAATGCCATTCCTGGCCATGTTCAATTTTTTTGCTAGAAATTTTGTGACAATGAAGTAGATAGTATTAGATAGGATAATAGGACAGAAAACCTCCACCCTCTCAAAGACTTCCTACTTAGGGAGGATAAACAAAAGTGCCATGTTCAATCTTTCAAAACTAAAGTTGCCTCTCATGAACTCCTCAACTACCTCCAAAACATCCCCAAATTATTGCTTATACCTCCTCAATCATGACATTCCGCACAATATACTCAGATAAATGCCCCGCCCTTAGGATCGTCCATCTCCAAGGTCTAGCCTCATTCATGGGGGAAAATCCCTAAAGTACTCAACAAGAGCTCTCCTCATTTTCCGATCGCCCCTCCACTCGACAATCATTAACTACCACCGAATGGATCAATTTTTGTCTCCACCTATCGCTCGCAACTCTATGAAGAACTTGGTGTTAGCATCTCCCTCTTTAATCCGCAACTGCTTGGATTTTTGTTTCCATTCAACATGCTTCTTATCCTCCACCAAGATAGCTTTTTACCAGATCATGCTCTCCTCCATCTCCTTGAGGGAAAAGTATCTGGTGTCTACAATTTTGTCCATCCTAGTCACTTCGACTTTTGCGACGAAGTGATGGGTTCTTCTGAGTTCTTTGATCTATCTCTTATAAGAGCACAGTCATCCACGTAAAGGAAAATAACTTTTGGATCATATGAGATGATGTGGAGCTAGTGCAAACTATATCAGAACAATGTTCTAATTCCTTGAAATGGACTTCCATAAGCCAAGACCTCTCGAATCTAAAAAAAGCAGGGCATTGAAGTTTCACTAGACACCTAGATCAAAGGAGTATGGTCAGAGCGAGTCATTGGTCGGATGACGCACTGGACAGAGGAAACAACTCCGGTAGCTCGTTTGATGTTGAAAAACAGTCGATCCTTAACAATGATCCTGAGTTTCACCAAGTATATCGTGTATCAGTTAAATCCACAACATCCAATTGCAACTCATCAAACAGTTCTCCGAACTAATGGAACTTTAATCATGTCCTCAAAGACGAGGGCACTCAGATAAGAGGTGGGGATGTTGAAGTCCCCCCCCCCCAACAACCACATCTGGGTAGGATATCTCCCTTTAACAACGCACAGCTCAGACAACGGACCAGATCTATGGGATGGTACACACGGATCGCGGACAGACGAAAACACCAATTACGTATCAGTGAGATGATAGTAAAGGAGTACCGACTAAATGAAAATCCCCTTGTGTTCAGAAAGAAAGGAGAAGGTGATGTCCTTACATGTGATAACCGTCCCACCCGTGCTTCCAATATCACACTGCTCTGAAATCCAATAAGTTTGCAATTCCCATTGAGCTCCATCGCACATTCATCCAGTCATGTATCTTAATGTCTTGTAGCAGCATCACATCACAAAACCATGTTTACAAAAGCGAACCAACACTTCTTTGCTTCTTCGGGTCACCCAGATCACGCACATTCCAGGTTAAGATCTTCATTTAGAGACCATTTTTTCCGTGATTGGAACAACCCTCCAACACGTTCCACTGCGAGCTTTTTTTCATGAGGCAAAGACACTTCATATCTGGGTGGGGCTTAGGCTCCTAAGGGAGGAAGGTTTCTTCCTTTTCCGGTAGCATTTCACACTCTTGTAGTTTATTTTCCCATCTCAAATGAACCAGAGGAGCTTGCACACACAACGCAACTATGTACAATCAGAACCATGGTTGATTTCGAAACCTCGACCAGGTCGTCCAACTCCAGCAGAGGGGCAACCACTGCCAATGTAGTAGGTCAAAGGATTTCGTCGCTACTCGATCTTGAGGGCGACTTCGTCTTCCAGGATTTCGTCGCTACTCGATCTTGAGGGCGACTTCATCTTCCACCTACATAAAGAACACAACGTCGCACTGCAAACCAGTTCCAACCTCCAAAGAGAATGTCGAAACAGGTTAAATAATCATGTTAAAAGGAGCCTTAAAAATAGAAGCTTAGGGTCCTTCCGATGCCAAGACAGTTCCAACCGCCAAAGGAACCGTCAAATCAAGTTTGATAACTAGGTCATGAGGAGCCTTAGAAACAGAGGCTCTGGGTCCTTCCAACACTAAGGCGGATTCGGATCTTCCAGAGTTCTATATCGTTGAAAGCCCATAACGAACACTTAAGAGGATCCATCCAAATCCACCCGAGAAGCAACACCAAAAAAAGCCATTGCAAGCATCGGTAGTACTCGACACCCTAAAAGCATTGGCGCGATCATAACAACCGCATTCTCCCGTAACACACTCACAGAAGGTTGATCATTAGCTTCCAACGATGCTAAGGTTTGAACTTCCTGACTAGCCCGATTACTAGGTCCGACTAGTCCAGTCAGTGGGGTGGCCAACCGAGTACCGATTAATTCCGACTAGGCACACTAGTCGATCAATTTTTGCTTGGAGATACCATTGTTTATGTTTTATTTTTTATAAGCAAATTTATTATAATATGCTTAATGTTTTATTTAAATTTAATTATTTCTTTTATTTTATTATGTTAGTATAAAAATGCACAAAATCTGTGTCAATATATGCATACAAATGAGTTATATATCTAAAATAATCATAAAATTCAAAGCCGATTAAAGTCTGACTAAATCCGATTAGTCGCCCGACTGCCGATTAATCCTTAGTCAATGACCCGGCCGACTGAGTATCGACTACCGACTTTTGCAACCTTGGAATTACCTTGACTAAGATTTGAAAGCACACCCAGCCTACCACCCGAGAACAAACTGCTTCGGCATGAGCAATATCCGAACCAATAACAGCCGCCAAGGTAACTCTTGCATCCATTCTCGAACTTCAACCATCCGAGAGTCATAGACAACTCCAAACTCCCAAAAAGCAGGTCACGACATCTCTACATTTATGGATAAGAAGGGAACTCTACGGAATCTGTACCGATCTTTTTATCTACAGCTTCACTTCTTTGTCTATAACGCGTGGGAAGCTCCAATAACCCATCCCAAAACGTCCTTCGAGAGAAGGTGTACCTCCTAATCGAAAAGTCCCCTTGCACGTACTTCGTCATTCTTCATAAGAATAAAATCACCCGAAAAGGAGCCTCCCAACAAACTTTTCATCTCAACAATAAAGATTATAGGTCTAACCCCTTCTCCGCAAAGATACCAATCAACATTTTGTCTATTCTTGCTTATGAGGAAGAGGAAGTGGCAGGACCTTGAACAACCTCTGCAAAAGTGTTAGAGTTATTAGATTTACATTTATGTTTATAACCCTTCGGGTTCCGTAACTCCCGTGACCCTTCAAGTTCTGTAACCCTCTGTGACCCTTCGTGTTCCGTAACCCCCATGACCCTTCGGGTTCTGTAACCCTTGTACTATCTAAGGTTTTCGCTCTATATAAGAGACCCTAGCTTTATGGAATAAACATCTCATCCATTCCTCTTCTCAACATGGTATCAGAGCAACAATCCTAGATCGAGGCCTAATATCCTAAATCCGCCGTCACCACCAGCCCTCTCTCCGCCGACAAGGAGAGAGGGCTGGACATCCTGCATCTCTTGTGGATTCTATGGTCTCGTGCAAGTCAGTCCGAGCCCCCAGCAGCACTAGCTGCCACCTCCAACGGCACCGAAAGCGCCGCCCGAGGCTCCAATAGCTCCTGCTGATCCTCCAGCGTCGTCGGCACTGCCCGGAGACCCCCTCCAACAACCCATGCTTCATCATGACTTGTTTCTCCCAACTTTTTGTTTCTCCCAACTTCATGTTCCATATTTTTTATTCTATCAAGTATGGGAGAAAGGGGGAGTTCGATGATTCTTCAGGACGTCTATTGCCCTACCATGACTGATAAACTGTCGCTCCAGACTAGTACTCAGATCATCCATCTTCACCGAGCATCGACTTCTTCATCAGGGCATATACTTATTCTTTTACAATCCGACTACTCCTCCGCACTGGACTTCTTCTATAGCGATTCTTCTCCAGGCACGACAGATATATGTTCCGGTGACCTGCAGGCACGACAGAGATATGTTCCGGTGACCTGCAGGCACGACAGAGATACGTTCCAGGGACCTTATATCGCAACGACTCTACAGGCATGACAGAGATACGTTCCGGTGACCTGAAAGCCGCAGACCCGTCCTCGAGCGAGGTCTTCTACCAGCAGCGGACATATGTTCTTATGATGCATCGTGTGAAGATGTGATGTATACTTTTTCTTTTGTTACAAGTTGTAGCTTTCTCAGCTCCAGCTTGAGGGGGAGTGTTAGAGTTATTAGATTTACGTTTATGTTTGTAACCCTTCGGGTTCCGTAACTCCCGTGACCCTTCGGGTTCTGTAACCCTCAGTGACCCTTCGTGTTTCGTAACCCCCATGACCCTTCGGGTTCTGTAACCCTTGTACTCTCTAGGGTTTTCTCTCTATATAAGAGACCCTAGCTTTATGGAATAAACATCTCATCTGTTCCTCTTCTCAACAAAAAGAGTGGGTATTCAATAACTTCTCGGATAACATACAGCCAAATTCGCACCATGGGCAAAAATCGAACCATGAGGATCTTTCATCGGACAAACAACCTTATGATGAACCTGGCCACCACAACGGAAACATCATGGCAGCATCGTACAACTAGAAGACATAGGCTATGTGGCCATGCACACCACAATGATAACAATGTGGTCCACGCTTGTTGTGACTCGCAACCTCACAACCCTCATTTTCCCTCGCATCTTCCGTGGTGGTCCACTGACACCTTAGCCTCCTTGGCTCCCATGATCTCATACGTTCGTGTGTGCTCTCTGTTGCAGCCATGCATTCTCCCGCTCTCTCCGAGGCCTCTCTCGTCAACTAAAAGGCTAACTGAGAAAGTTTCCCCGAAGTTGGATCTGCACCCATTAAAGCCAACTAACCAAGCAAAGACGAAAAGCTTCAAAAACTTCATCAACAAAATATGCTAGTATTTTGACCACCTCGTTATTCAAATTTGAACATTACATGGGTTTATGATTTGTACATTATTGTAAAATATTTACATGCATTATGGGTTTTTAGAAGCTGAAAGATGATTATCCCAATTTTATTAATTTAAAATCCATATTACAAAACCAATTATACACATCGACTATCAATACAATGACACCCAATTTGTAGAATGTTGCATATCAACAAAATATGCTAGTGTTTTGACCACCTCGTTATTCAAATTTGAATGTTGGAGGTATGATTTGTACATTCTTGTCCATTTCAAATATTTACACTTGACTTTGTCCATTTAATGCATTATGGGTTTTTAGAAGCTGAAGGGTGATTATCCGATTTTTATTAATTAAAATCCACATTACAAAACCAATTATACGCATCGATTATCAATATAATGACACCCATGACGCAGCCTTTTGCATCGTGCATCATGTTTTCAAAAGGTGTCTGAGACACTGGCATCAACCAACATGATCCTCATCATCTATTAAACTGAGGTTGCTTTCTGGCATGAGAAACAGGTTGATTGTCCATATCCTTTCCAGTGTCGCAATCCAAACAACATTACAATTCAAGTAGGATTTTTGTATGCTCTAGTCTTATCCTTCCCACTTCATTAGGATTCCTTGTCTCTTTGATCTCTCCATGCATCTCTGTGCTTGCCCATTTATAGCCTTGTACGACAAGTGTGCTTACTCCTACACTTGCTTTGCACCTTTAACTCAATAAAATTGTGAAAAGTGGAGGCAAAAGTGAGTTTATATTACAAACAATGAAGGTCTTTTTCAAAGCAAAACTATGGAAGCTCTTCATTTCCTTCACAAAAAACTGCAATAACGCAAACCAGAACCATGCATTTTCCCCAATAAGTGGGGTCACCTACATAGCTTTGTCACCGTCAAACATACCTCTCTAGGACCAAACCAGGGTTCATCCTAAGTTATTATCAACTTCATAAGGATCGAAACTTCCTCCCTGAAGAAAGCCTCGGCTTATTTCCTCTCCCCCATCCCCAAACTTGAACTTTGAAGTTTTATCTCAAAAGCACAATATCATTTCACTCAGCCATAGCACCCCTCACTTCACTTGCTTCCTTTGATTGCTAACTTACCCTCCAAAGAAAAACAAGCTACTCGAAGCCTAAATTCACTCTTCAAAATCAATCAAAAAGTTGCAATAATTTAGAACTTTAGGGAAACCAAGAAAGATCTGTCAAAAACTATCAAAAATGAATTCTTCCAAATTTGTATCAATATCAGTGAATGCATCCCTTCATGCACCACCCAATTGGCTGCATATTCTCCAAACACTTCCAAAATTTTGTTGTAAGTTCTAACGTTATCTCCTCATCTTAAGTTTGATCAACCAAAGTCAGCAGGACTTCAAAAGGAGCCATGATCACTCATGATAGAGCGGCAGTAGATATCACAGGAATTGCATAATTGAAAGACAGATGAAACCCAAACTTCACTAGCAAGGATTGACAATTCTGAAAAATGACGAGAAAAATGTCAAAATTATTATGGATGATCGGTTGACTATGTGAGCATGTATTAGTCTGAACACTTCAGAATAGAGTCATGATAAAATCCTTCGGGGACAGCACAACTTACACATATTAGATGGCATTGATGCAGAGAACCCATATAAAATAAAGACATTAGAGCATCCATGCATTTTTGTTTTCAAGGATAAATACCCACCCAGAAACCAATATACATGGTAATTCCAACTAACTCATTTAATCTTGCCATGAACTACATATAGAAATAATAAAAAAATGCGACTTTAACAAGGCAGAGAGATACCAAATCAGCAATATTGCCAACGCATTCTCCTTTGGCAGTTACATCGCCAATGTTCTCTCCCTTAGCATAGGCTTTATAAATTGGGGTCCTTGTTGATGTCGATGTCACAGCTGCAACATTCTGTAAAAGATGGATATTGTGAGCAGATTCCCCCATCATCACTCCAATGACAGACAAATTGATGGGTATGCATACCTTTACCACATTGGCAGCACATGCTAATGGCAGGAACAGGTGAGGAACTGCAGCAGTTGCCAACTCCACACCAGCACCCAATTCCATTAAAAGATCTCCAGCAAAACGCAGCTGGGACAAAATTTGAAATTGTTAGTTATAGTTTATCTTCATAATTTAGCTATATAAGGTTAAAAAATAATTTCATATAAGGTTCTAGAACAAACATAAGAAAGAAAGAATCAAAGTTTCACGAATATAACCTGTTTTAGATCATTGTCAAACTTCTTTCCTTGTCGAGCAAATATCATTTTTCCAACACGTCCAGCTCCATCCTATATTGACCAGTCGAAATAAGATCGGAGGAGTATAGAATGAGCAAATTCAAACATCTAATATAGGAAAGTTGAGGTAACAACATCATGGCATATGTCAGTAGATAATGTGGTAAATGTAATGCATATGGGCATTTCCATCTCATAGCGTTGATGCATTTTCCAGATCAAAATATCCAAGGCATTATCAATGGATCAACTTTGAAAAGGTCCTAATATTCGAGGGTAATGTTGAAAAAGGAATGTGACCGTTGACCCTGATATTCTTCCATTTTTAAACTCAGTTTTCTTTTTGTGATGGATATTGAGGTCACTCCAACAATAGAATGTGTATGTATTTGTCTAACATATGTATATGCTTTTATAAGGGTGGGTATGTTTATGTATGCATACAGTACATAAAACCAATATGTGTGGTGTATAGATGTCATTGTTCTTAATTGACAAGGCTAGATGAGTTTTCTTAATTGGCTAGTCTCAAATTGTTGCTAAATGGTGGATTAAGCAGTTAAAGCTTGATGGAAGGGGAGATGAACTTTAATGCTTAAATTCATACGAAATATCTCAAAACTTGCATTGGCCATTAACGGTTTATTATATCCCACATCAGGACATTGAGATTCTAATCAGAAAACTCTAATAACCTTGAGTCTAATTGCATAGTTATTCTAGATGTCATGGCAAGCATAAGTGTTAAGGGTGGTTTGCACGAGTACAGGCTGTATTTATTAAATATGACTTGACAACTATTAAAAGGATTGCAAGTATAATGATGCCATTAGAATATACATATAAGCATGCCTATCCTAATATACTTTTCTTTTTAAACAAATATCTATATCAAAGAATGCGTAAATGCTTGGCAAACCTTATTTGGTGATAAATTCGTGCATCTCGGAAGAACATGGTAGATATACATTTTCTCACAAAAGCTAAATGAAAAATAAGGTGATTCTTCCTACCTTCAGTATCCAATTGATGGCAACTGCTCCTGATGTTGCTCTATCTCTAGAAACACCAACAGAACTCAACAAAGTCCGGGTTGTAAAGACGCCCATAGCTCCACCAAAGAAATGCTGAAACAATTTATTAAATGTTGATCTTCATTGACTAAAAGGGGATATTTTTCAGGAACATCTTATATGCATTCATCTTTTCTCTAAAGTAGCATTTGCATGGAAATTATCAATGGTACGGAGACAGACATTCTCTGAGAAACATTTTACTTTAGAGCAGTGAATATGAACCAACAAATTCCATATCCAATTATTGATCTAAAACCCATCCTGTGGGGGTACCTTTAAAGCTCTCCATGTCATGTATGGCACATAAGATGGGGTGACACTGTGTGGGAACCCTTCTGGAACAACATATGACCTGAGGAATGAGAAAATTTCCTGCATATCAGTTAAACAGTTTTAGTCAAAAGCTGACAATCGACGTATTCTGTTTAATGTCTTCAGTCAACAAAAGAAGGGACAGAAATTTTCAGCATCCACATCTAAGCATCCTTTATTAAAGATAAGAGCTATAGAGAATGAAATAGATTTAAGTAGCCAGCATGGTGTTCATAAGATCACATTAGACAAATGCAACTTTTTCAGGGTACATCCACACATGCTAACAAACTACGAATACCGAATTATTTTGTGGAGAGACATGCAGTGGAAATAAACAAGAAAGAATGAGTCAAAAGGAGCAGTTAAAACAACTTAAGCCAGTACGTCTACGCAAACTCTCCCTTGTGGACCATCTTAAATCTTTTTCTATGCATCCTTTTGAGACCCACTGCTTAATTCTGCAAGCATTGATTTAAAAAATATTATGCAGAGCTAATTTCAATGTAACCACAATCTACAATGAAGTCTCATTTCCAGAACCACGGCTATTTCTGCCGTAACATTTCAAGTTTCACGGTTGGCCCCAAGAAAACCATCAAACAGGAATCCAGTACAATTCGGAGGCTTCATCTAACGCGGACCTCTCCTACCAAAATATAGACAGCAAAATCTAATACCAAATACAACAAAAGTCATACCAAATTAGCATGCAATACTCTTTTTTCTCATAACCATGAAAACCCATTGGAGAGAGAGAGAGAGAGTCCATAACGTCAAAACCTTTACTTTAACCTTTATTTAGAGAAAAATGTGTCTGAAGACTATTTGAAGATTGACTCCTAATCCGTGTTCAAGAACAGGTAAAGAAACGAATTTGACTTAACAAGTTCCGTTTTATTACAGTTTTGCTCCTATTTCGTCTCCCCATGGAATTCAAATATATAGTTTACAGCATTAACACCAGGACAATTGACCGTAAAAAAATCCGACTTAGGCCAAGATTCCGGAGGTTCTACAACGACGTATACATCAAATTACAGCTCAAAAGGCAAATCTCCAAACACGCGACTCTCGCAGGAGCGGAAAGAGAACAGAAACAACGAATTGCCGGGAAGAAAAAAACTCACGAATCAAAAGGGATGGAAGCAGATCACATCCATGAACACACACGCATACAAGCAACCTCACCTCGAAGGGTTCCATCGGGGTCTCGAGGGAGACGGCCTTGAGAGAAGCCCTCCCCTTGCGGAATCTCCCAGCGCCATCCGCCACTGACACGTACTTCCACTTCCTCCCGTCGACCTCCTCGAGGCAGACAACACCCAGGGGCTCCTCCAGGCGCATCCCCTCCGTCGCCGCCGGGGGCGGCGCGAGGGAGAGCGGAATCGGGGCGGAGTCGATTGCGGCAGTGGCGCGCATGGTCTCCCGGACGAGCACGCGCGCCTCCGGCGGGCCCTGCCGGGCCACCGCCTTCGCCGCCGCGCCAGGGGTGCTCCTAACCCTCACCGGACCCATTTTCTAGAGAGAAAAGTGGGTCGGAGGTATCGAAGTAGAGATGCGCGGATGTGGGACGGAGGAATCGGAGGAGAAGAGGGCGTGGAAATGATGGGGCTGTGTGAGGATATATATGTGGAGGGGAGGGAACGGGAGGTGACCTCTGGTTCCTCGCATGCTCCCGTTGTGTACTTGGCGCTCTTTGCCTTTTCTTTTTCCTTTTGTTTTATTTGTTTTTTTGGCTCTATTTATTAAATACGGAAAACGAGGGAGAGGATGGATGGGTAATGGGTTAAAGTTTATATGAGGTGGAAAATATGAGAGGCTAAATTGCATAAGTAGCCATCTGGTTAATGCCGTATATATATCCAATTCTATAAACTTTCATCACTGCATGCCTGTGTCGGGTGCCCGCCCCAATTCTGATGGCTGTCAATACCTTTGAAGACACGAGATCACTTTCCAATCGTCGTGTGTGCCATATATTTTGTAATCAACGCGTCCCCTCCATTCCAATACACCCCAATTTACGTTCTGTAGAGCCTTCTGAGTAAATTGAAGCACAGAAACTAGAGGGGGTATTTCCGTATTTTCGTCTCGGAAACAATGGGATATGTACCGGATAGGCAGAAAATAATCCAAAATCCATGCAAATGGGCGGGGGAGCGACAGTAATTAAAAATATAAAAATAGTGGAAAACGTGGGCGCTACAGTAAAGAAGGGCAGGGAAACAGGTGGGGCGTTCAACTGTTTGCCACTACGGGTACAGGTTGGTGTGCGCCTGTGAAGCTCGTCAATTTCCAATTGTCACCGCTTTGACTTCGATGATCCCAATGAAATTCTAGGGATAGGCTGCTTCCTTCCAATATGATTCTCACATCAAAAGAATGTGATCTTGTGTAATGGCTATCCGTCGCATGGGCAAGTCCGAAGAGGTCTGCCCTACGTCTGTTAGATATTGACCAAACATAATTACCACTTTGCTGCCATCATCCCTCCAACGAAGAAAAACTTTCTATGAGCGATAAGAAGTAAAGATAGATAAATGATGGGACTTGTTTTTCGATTAGTTTGCGCCATAAGATAGCAAAAAGGCTGTAAGTAAAGATTTTTTTTTGCAAAGATGATGGAAGTTGACACCTTCAATAATTGAAAGGAATTATGTACGATATTAGAGAAGATTGGTTGCATTAAAAATTTGTGTTTGATCGTGAAAAATCAGATCCATCAAATGAGATATAGCTCAGGAATTAGGAATTAGTTTAGTAATTGGGATGTCTGTTACAATTTGATGGTCAATATCAAGATACATCAATGCATCTCAATTCTTGGAATCCAATGTTTTAATCATGTCGGTGAGTTTTTCAATCCTGTATGAGGGAATGAGAAAATAGTAATACAACTTATGTACGAGAAGTCTTAAATCAGTGTGTAACCAGACTAGATGGGAATTTGAACTACCATAGAAACATTTGAGTATGCCTGGATGCGAGTTCCGGTTGATCTATGAGTCATATTTTGCTTTTCGATTCGCATTTTCAGATGTGTCATTTGAATTCCAAATCTGCTTTATGTCCATTGATATTCTCCCACAATGTATAACAGTCCTCCATGACTTAAATGTATTTTTACCGTCCCCTATGTGTAGAGAACCGTCCCCTTTGATCAAAGGAGATGATCGTCGGTTCGTCCCCTTAGATGGCATCCTATTTGATCAGAAGCGACTGTGTCAGCGAACGTCTCATATTTTCCACCAAAGGGAACGGTCATATGCTCGTCCCCTTTGTTCATATCAAAGGGGATGGTCATGGACATCCCCTTTGGTGACCATAAGAGGGGACGATTGCGACTATCCCCTTTGTTTAGACCAAAGAGGACAGTCACGATCGTCCTCTGCGATGTCTTTTTTTATAAAAAAAAATATGGATCTACTACTAGGAATATCATGTTATACCTTTCAAAATGAATGAGTTATAAGCATCAGGTTGATCATAAACTTAATATCTAGGACACATGGTCAAGCCACACTAAATAATGTGTGTTTGTCACCACTGTATCTCTTTGTCAACACAAGTCATGGTGTTTGATTTTTATCCTCTCTTTAAGACCTAAATCCATTAGACAAACAATTAAAACTCATTTACAACCAATACTTGGGCATGTTTAGGACATATAAACATCAACAGTGTTATGAACAATGTTCTTATATCACATCTCTCTCTAACAGAGTACCAACGCATTCCACTGTAGTTATTTTTTTTCGAATGCAAAATGTTATAGTTACAAAAGATAGTCGTCCAATTTTATTGCAAATAATGCTACAACATTTATGAAATCTAATAGTCACTTTAGTATGAGAAGAAAGATCACCTAAAGTGGAACTCATTCCTGTTACATATATAACTAAATCATATAAAAAATGATCACCATATACAAAAAAACATTCAAAAAATACAAATAGAATACAATGATTGTGCATTTTTCACATCCATCCATATTAAATAGTTAGAAATTTCCATACATATTTATAATAGAATCTTTTCAAAGATAATCACACTATATTTTAAGCTTAATTGGTGTCTTTTTGGTTAACATATCACATGTGGATTTAGATATCAAACATCCAAATGAAAATATATTGAAAATATTACCTTGTGATAAAAAGTTTTTGGTCTTTTCATGGGTTGCTTCCAGGAGTTGACATTGTGGCATCTAAGATTAATATAAAGACATATCCAAAGCAATATGCGATTTACCAAGTCTTACCTACTCATATTCCTTGCAATCATAAGATGATCCAACATTGTAAAAAAGTTTAATCAACAAAGTACATCCAGTCTTCAAAAAAATGAAGTAAATTTATATAATTCAAAATAGGTACAATTACTTTTCCATCATCCTCTAATATCTCCATTCTATTTTCCTTCTATCCTCACAATTGCTTCCACCAACAATGTTGCTTTCTTTTGTACTTCTTATGTTTTAGAACTATTGTAAATCATGACACGTGCATACGAATTTATAAAAACTTTAAGAAAAAGTCCTGAGAATTCAATGAAACAACAATTGCACCTTCTTAGTAGATGTATCTTATAACAAATATTCATAGATGCATAAGAAAAATAGACATAGATTTCAAATTTTATATAATGCATGTCTATATTTATTGTAAACACACAATGCTTCCCAAGTATTGTCGATGATATCGCTTCCCTTTCTTCTCTATAGGTGGCCTATTGTCATATGCATAGCTCCTCTAGTGAAGATCATGGATGGCTTCAAGCAAGGATAGGGTAACACTTAGTGACAACAACGATTCAAATCATCATGTAAATAGTGCATATTTGTGATATTATACTACAATATGTGTATTTTGCATCATTAATATAAAAACATAAGAAACTTAGTCAAATGAGACGATAAGCACAATCGAAAGTAGTGTAGGAAACACGATGGAGAAGGGCACCATGACAACGAGGAGATGACCACGATAGCGAGGAGGAAACATGGTAGTGAGACACGAGCAAAATGATGAAGGAACACACGACGTCGCATCAATGAGACCGCCCATGTTGGTGGTAGAGAGGAGAAGGAGAATGGAGAAAACAAGGGGAAATAATCGGTTGGGGTCAAATTTCTCGAAGACACCATCACAGACGGTCGTTTTGAACGTCCCTGATGGTGTCTATTACGTCAAAGTATCTTCTCTAATAGAGAGGGGACGATCATGAAGGTCCAAACTATAACCAAGGGGGGCAATCACAATGACCATCTCCTCTAATCATCCTCGAGTCTCGGTAATGGGATGACACCATAAGCATAGAGGGGACGATCAAAATCGTCTCCTATAAGTGCTTTCACCCACAAAAGAATCTGGTGACCAACTAAGACAAAGGGGACAGTCGTGACAACCGTCCCCTTTGGTATGGGTGATTTCACCCCAAAAGCATCCAATGATAACTTCAGAAAAAAGGATGGTTGTAACGACCGTCCCTCTGAACATCCTCAACTCCAAATTTGTGGGACAATGCCAAAAGCATAGAGGGATGGTCAAAATTGTTCCCTATTGCTACTTACACTCACAAAAACATACATTGAGTAACTTAATCAAAGGGGACGGTTTAAAAGATCGTCTCCTTTGGTCTCTCCAAGTTTAAGGAGAATCCTTAGACATTAGAGGTGACGCTCATCTGCTACAACAGTCTCCCTTTTGAAACTAGAAGATACGATCACCAAATAATTTTCCCCTACGGTGGCAGAAGGGGCAGGATCTCGGCATTTGTCCCATGTTGTCGTCTCATTTGGGACATTTTCTTGTAATGGACCTAAGGCTACGAACACGACTAATCTCTCTTGATTGCATCTTCTTTTCTTTTTGTGTGAGTAATTCTCTCTTCTTATATCTCGATTTTGTCCACATAGGTGACTTTCGAAAATGCTCTTGCATGATGCACATCGTATATGAGCATGTGACGGTCATACCTTGGGAGTGGCATGCACGTACCATGTATGCATAGTAATGTTGGCGATGCCTCTCTAGGGGGAATTCTTTTGAATGCTTCGGTGATATCACTAATTCAATATTTCATTTTTTATATGCGTTGCATTGGTTTGTTAGATCTTGATTGTTTCTGTATTGATCCAATACGTTGATATTCTTGATAAATTAGTTTAGATATTTTTCATATCATGAATAAATATGTTTAATATATATAATGTATGTAAATTGATTCTTTTTCTGATATTATATATGTATATGCGAATTTATTCTCCATTTTTGAATACGCCCCTATTATGTGAAATTTGAACTATAAGTAATATGAGTTCGGGCATTATCGTGTTGCAAATCCATTAATATGAGCATGCTGATCAACTTGATTTGGCTACAAGTGTACATGCATCTTTCTTATAAATTAGTTTTATCGAAATCCTAGGATGAAAAGAAATTACATTTGTGTCTATTATGTTAGAATTTTGATCTCATATAGATATGGATTAACATGCCATAGAACGTTATCAAAAGGAAAATCAAAAGTAAGTATTCGTGTATGAACAAGCTAAATAATTTGGAGGATTTTAGATTCATGCATGAAATAAATATTTTGTAGATTATTTATTGTAATTTGTAACCAAAAAATATGAGTTACATGCTTTATCTTCCTCCCAATAGGCAGTTTATGTTTAAATAAAGTATAGAGGGAAGGTTTTTTTTTGTGGCAGAAGACCTTGTGAGTTGCTTTTGCACTTTTGGAAGACAATAATTTCCCAAAGGATTATAACCCTGGATTGAGGAATGAATTTGTATTTAAATGTATATTTCTCAATGATCCAACATATAATTAACTTGAAAAGATAAATAATTCCATCAAAATGGAATTAGATAAATATTATGTAAAATTATTGGGATATTATAGCTAAGATTTTTATCCATTAGTGGGTAAATATATGGTCTGTACAAGTCTCATGGTTACGTTTAGAAGTGTTACTGTGTTAGTTTATAAATGTAAACAGTGTAGTTGTAAGTGCATGCTTTGGTTCATCAACATTGAAACTAAAAAATATAATGCATACAACTTGAATAAGGGATAATGATGAATAAGGGGTGTTTAATGTCTCTCATTTCTATTCATTTGGAAGGAGATGATAAAGGGGATTAGTGATATTTATTTGCTATTCTATTTTCAGTTGTAAAAGAAGAATGAGGGATAAGTTAGTTGTTTTAGATAGAACTGTGTCTCCCGATCCCACTTACTCTTATTATATATATTGACTTCCTTATGCAATTTTATTTCTTTATGTTTTGAAAGGAAACAATAATAACTAATTAAGTCATTGTTTAAGGTATGGGCATAGAAAGATGATAAGCATACTTTCTCTGTGTTCTTTCTCGATGAAATAGAGATCTCTTACAATAAATCACTATTTTCTTTATCTAACAAGAGCTTGATCTCGATCGCATATATACAATTTCACGAGTACACCTGCCCAATATTTTACAAGGAAACATGGAACAAGATTAATTCAAGAGGAAATAAACTTTTTTACCAGCCAAAATTTTCCCACATCTGATGGTATACAGAAGCTTTTGACCCATTAAAAACTTATTGGTTTTAATTGAAACCGGAGTAAATTTTTATATAAAGATAACGGTGATAGTGGTTCTTCCCGATATTTATACATGAATGGAGAGAGAGAGAGAGAGTAGAGCCCTATATTGTTTGGTATAATGGTGTAACTTGTAGCTAGGGATGCAAGAGGATGTGGATATATCCGTATTTGTTCGTGTCTGTATCCGTTTTAACGAGGATATGGATGTTATTTTTTATTTTGACGAATATGGATACGAATATGGATGTTAATCTTTAGTATCCAACGAATATGAATATGAATACGGATGTTAAAATTCATGTTTTGGCGAATACGGATATGAATACGGATATTTATGCATAAACGAATACGAATACGGATATTCGTTTTTAATATGTATATTTTTAATTTTCATGTAAATTGGCATTCATTCATTCATTCATGTCCCATGTCCCAACCCGTGTCCCAACCCGAGACCCGCCTCCACTAACCAATCCGCCAATCGTCATTTCAACATTTCCCGGAAGCCCTAACCAATCCCCATTCATTTCTCATTTCACGAAAGCCCTAACCCTTCGTCCTCTTCCATCTCTCCCTCCATTCCTCACGCCGCCGCCAATACCACCTTGACTCCGATCCCGTTGGGTTGTCATTGCTCCTCCCCTGTCCCGCCGCCACCAGTCTTGACGATCAGTCGCTCCCCGTGTCGCCACCTACTCACCCACTGGATGTTTTCCCGACGTCACCGCTGCCAACGTCGACCTTGAATCGCTCCCCACACCTCCACTTGCTCACCCATTTGCACAGGACTTCCCAGACAAGGACATCCATTTGATTTCATGTCTTGCTCAATTGTATATTATTAATTTATATGTTTTTAACAGGGATTCTCTATTTTGCCAACTTTATGTTCTTAGTTTATACGTATAGATTTTTAATAGTAATTTATAGCCTACATGGGAGTGGGATTAATTTGAGTGGGATTTATATCACTGAATTTCTACAACCGTGATTCCTTGTCATTTTGAATGCTGGTTTTTATCGATGTCAGGTTTGCAGCAGCACATTCGGGCCTTACTTGCAAAGAAGTTATTCAAAGGACTGAAAATAGGCTTGCAACAGCACATTCGGTCCTTACTCATATGTGCTTTGGACCAAGATCTCACTCCCATTCTCCATCCATTAAGTTCACTCGGCATATTATCAACATTCGGTATTTTTCTTATTTATTTTTTGAATTTTTTAACTTATATATAATCTCAAGCAAATATCAAATTCAATAACTATTTGATAACATTTGAAGTATAATGTAGTAATTTTATTATAGGTCTTTGATCTCATTTTTTATCACAATGAGTGGCACCGATCCATCAATTGAGAGTGTGATTTTCTTCTCAAGAGATTTACTACTAGGTATATTTTTTATAATTTTTTCTATGTCTATCATGCAACTAATTTAAAAAGTAGATGGTCATGCTTGTACTGTAATCTATTTTGACTTGTTGCAGGATCCAAGATAAACAAACATGTGTCAATATGAAAGCTGGAAACACACCATTCCAATTTATTATGACAAATAAGATGGGTATGTCCTTTTTTAATTGCTTTTTTTATGATTATCGTATAGTGCATGTGAATGTTGTTGTATGAGTTATCATCATTTTTTTGTAAAAATATATAAGTCAAAACATTCGTAGGATAATCCGCATTCGTTTGTCGAATATCCGTATCCGATTTTTGAATATCCGTTTTACATCCGTATCCGTTTTATGGGATATGGTTCCTTGTTCCATTCATTCGTTTAACATTCGTATCCGGATCCGTATTCGTATTTAAAAATAGATAAGGATATGATAAGACCTATATCCGCATCTGTATCCGACCGTTTGCATCCCTACTTGTAGCACTCCAACTTCCAAACATAGTCTCACATCGAAAACTCACGAAATGCGAGTTTGAGTTATAACTTATAAGTGGTGGCGATTATTACTTCACAACTTAGACTTAAATATTTTGTATCTAACACATTATTAGGGCAAAATTTCTCCGTAACGGTCTGATACATTATAAGTAGGGATGCAAAAGGTTACAGATATATCTGTATTTGATCCGTCATCGTATCTATTTATACATATTTTGATATGTATCTGTATCCATTTTAAAATGGATACGGATATGGATATCATTTTTATAGCTGCAAACATCCGTATCTGTATATGTACATCTGTTTTCGTATATAACTATAATCATATATTTATTAAATTTTCAACCCTATATAACATAATTCTATACTATTTTTTATGATATAAATACATTTAGTAAATTAATATCATATTTTTCCATCAAATTCTTATATATTTAACTCGTGTGCAATCAATATCCATTTTACATCATATACATTTTTAAAGATATAGTAAGATGATTTTAATATCCGTCAATATCATTACTCGCATCCGTATTCGTATTAAAAAACAGATAAAAATACAATAATACATATATCCATATCCGACCGTTTGCATTCCTAATTATAAGCACATGATGTTAGCTCTTCTATCCCTTTACCCCTCTCTTTGTGTTCTCTATCTTAATCGCAATAGAATTTATGATTCTCTGATATGTCTAACACTGACAGAGAATAGGATAGAATATGATATAGCAGAGAAGGACAAGTGGGGATAAAGTTACAAAGAGAGAGGCTTGTGATTGGACGGAGGGCGTCCAGCGCTACCCCCGAGGACTCACGCTGTGCCTCATGTCACGATTCCTCTGCCCACTTGTCATCGAACTCGAGCTCGAGACCGCCGTATCCACCAAGTCACTCTCCTTGGGAAGAGAACGACGTGCATGCATGAATGAATCATGCATCTTGTTTTCGCAATTAAGAAAGATTTTACTGAATTCAACCAAACCAGAGGGCCGAGCCTTGGATTTAGATTCCATAAACAGATCGATAACGATAGTAACGGTGAGGAGCTGATCCAATGCTCGACATCAACAATGGATTCAAAGCGGTCATGCAACATCATGGTATGGATGCGAGGAGGTTTTGGATGGGGAAGTGGATCGTCTGTTGTGCGTGCCACAGGTTGCAGCAGACTTTGCTACATGTCCGGAAGCCACTCGATCTTAATCGAGCGGTTCTCAAGAATTTGCACTTTTTGTGGATCCGGATCATGCTAATTCGTGAGAACCGTTCGATCAAGATCGAGCGACTCCTGGACGTGCAACAGAGTCTTCTGCAGTCCATGGCACAACAGACGATCCTCTTCCTTTGGATGGAGGTGTGAATGGTGTGACGATATTGAGACACCACAACCAGGATGGGAGGGAGTTTTGGGTAGAGGTGTGAAAGATATGTTAGTACTGGGACGGGGAGAAGGGAAGAGTGTCTTGCTTAGAAGTGGGGATCCGAGGTTTTTGGTACTAGGGTTGTGAAAGCGGGAAGGGGATGACGACGAAGGGAAGAAAGATGGAATGGAAATATTTTAAACGAAGTTTAGCTTATATTAACCCTCCAAATCCTATTACAACTAAACCTCTATACAAATATTTACACACATATACGCATGTATATAAATTAAGTTAGCGAGTTGAACATGACTCAACTTGATTCTAACTCAATAAAGATAATGAGCACATTGTTCAACTTGAATTTGAATTCGTTTATTTGAGTTTGACTCACGAGTTCATATCTTAGTTGAGTCCAGTCAAATTCGTTAAGACTGAACTTTGTTGAGACTTATGCGATTGTTAGGATGAGCTCAGTTAGAGTAATCAATATCCAGTAAGTTCCTGAAAGATAGCATTTTGTTATTTCTACGTATTTGGATAGTAAGGTTGATGGCTGAATGTACGTACATGCACTTTTTATACATTTTAAAGTGAATGAGATGTGATTGACATATAATTTTAGTGTTATTTTATTTTAATTTTGTTATATGATTTTTTATATATTTAATTGACTGGGTTGTGATTGAGATTCTTTGGAGCTCATGTCATTATTATGCAAATTAACGATGATCCCGATATAAATGGAGTACAAATGATTTTAATATAAGATAAAGGGATAGTAGGGATGCATTTGAGGGGAGGTAGGGAAGTATGAATTGGGATGTAAGTACAACTTGTGAGTTGGTAGATTTTAAGATGGTTAAGCTCTTAGAAAAATAGTCAAGCATTGTCTGTATGATTAAAAATAAATCTTTTTAGTTTGGTTTATAGCATTGCCTATCTCTTTTATCACGCAAGAATGCGAACCCACATTTAAAAAACACTTTTTTTATTTTTTATGAATGTTGTGATTAGGTAAAATACAATTATCATGTAAATTCAAGGAATATATAAATCTTCCTTTCTCCCCTATATTTTAAAGAAGTTTCAAAAGTAATGATTGAGTATATCCCTCTGTTTGTTAGCGCGCCATTATTAACCGTGTCAAATCTAGCTTATTTTGTATAAAATTAAGTTATATCTTTTTACAATCAAAACCTTCTTTTTTATTCATTTCTTACAATCTTCCAAGCCCCGCATCCACTATTCAACTCTTCATTGGTCTCATAAACTTATGTCTATATACTCATTTCCTTACCGGAGACCCCTCAGAAACATCAAAGGTGATTGCCCAGACACTTACCTGCTACAAGCTCGGCCTACACACTTGTTTGTAGGGTTTATAATAAATTTTGATATATACTTGCTTTGATTACTTGATTAATTGTTCTGCATTGATTGTTGTTTGATTTGTCGGCCTCCTGTGCGGCCACCACATCAAATGCCGATCCTGCCTTGTGTGGACCGCACAACTGCCTCGTCGATAGTTGATGATTCAACACCAGGAAAGCATTGGAGATCCCATGGCTAGAGGCATGGAGCAAGGCATGGAAGGCGATCAAGAACCATTCTAGATCGAGGCACAAGCAAATGGCTAGGATGTGGATCATGTAGGTGATCCCACGGAGAGAAGGCGAACATGTGACAACTTGGATGTGTCCTCCTCCGGTGGATGGGATGGCTGGAGTGAGGCATGACAAGGGTCGTTGGATCACACGGTCAGAGGTCTGATTCAATGGCAGTTGCTGGTCTCCCTCCTTTGTGAATGGTGGTGTTAGAGCAGAGCTCCCGTGTACTCCTACAAGCTTCTCCTTGAATTTGTGGTGTTGTTAAAGAACCAAGAAACTCGATGAGAAGAAGGTGAAGGTATCGACGGTGATCTGGAGTTGCGGAGAGGCCTAGCAAGTCATGCCGTCAAAGGTTTGATCAGAGACGAAGAAGGAGATCAGAGGTGGGGTCTGTTGTAGCATCCGGTTTCCAATCAAACCCGAAGTCGTCCGATTTTCGGTCTAATGAACCCAAAAACGTTGTCGGTCAATACTAAACAACCTAAAACGACCAATTAGTAATGAATCAAAAGTTGTTCGGGAGAAATCGACCCAGAATCGGTCAATCCGTACCGCGCGCCGTGAAAAGCCGCGACGCAAGTTCGGAGACCGCGAAACAAACCGAGACCGTCATTAAAGCCGATTCGACGATACAGGACCAACGGAATCGACCGTTCGTCAATCGGAGGTCGTTGGATATTTTTAAATCGTAAAATTTAACCTTAAACAAAATCTGTATCCGAAAATTTCGGGCATTCAAAACTCGACCGAAAATATATCAATATTATACTCATATCGACCGTCATTCTGAGACGGTCAAAATGAGATGTTTCGTGTCAAAATCCGATACTCGAGACGCATACATGATCGATTTTAAGTATGTCAAATAAAGAGTTTTTTTTAAACAAAAAAAAAGATATAAAAAAAAATAAATAAATTTGGCTACAGTAACTGTAGCAGTCAGAGTTCGAATACAGTGTTGCAAAAAAAAAATTTAAAAAGGAAATGAGGAAGGTTCCAGGAACCTTCCCCACTCCTACTACCCCTCCCTCCTCTATCCTATAAAACCCAATTCCCACGCCATCTTCTCCCCAATTTCCTATTCTTTCTCCACCGTTTTGCTCCTCAAATTCTTCCCAATCTTCTTCCAACTTTCCAGCCGTGAGCCTCTTCTTCTCCAATTGCTGGAGCTTCTCCATGAGCACATCTCCTTGCTTCCTTGCTGAATTTCAGCAACCCCTCTGCTCTTCAAGCCCTGCATGCAAGATAATCTTCAAGTTTTGAAGGTTCTTATGTACAATCTCTTCTTCTTTTTCTTAATTCTCCAATCTTTCCTTGTTTCCTCTTAAATTCCAAAGAAATAAAGCTCTTGCAGCCCCAACTTCATGCTGGAAGTCTCTTTGCAGATTGTACCTGCTCCAGCATGCACAACCCACCACTCCAGTCTGCTATTAAAGTCCCACACAGCAGCAAATTTCAAGTTGCTATTTGCTGGGTTCAGAAGCTTTATTCCAAGGAGCTGCCATTCCTCTTTGGATTGGTAATCTTGCATGCAAGATTTAAGGTCTAAATGTACGCTCCCCATTCCTCTTTGCTGCCATGCATGCCCATTACACATCTTGAAGTCTTTTCTTGAATAAATCATGAGGGAAAGGAGTTTGAATATAATTATATGTTACTGCAATATGTTATATAAAAAAAAATATGAGTAGGAATTTTATCCTGTAGTAAAAATAAAAATCAGAAAAGTTAATTTCTGTACATGCTACTTAGATGATATTAAATAAAAATAAGACATTGATCACTTCACTGTTCTTTGTTTACTAATCCTCATGTCATGAGGATTTGAAACCTTGGAAAGATACTTTGTTGATGGTTCAAGAACAATGAAGCTATTGATATTGATTTACAGCATGCTTGGTGTTGAATTGAACTAAAAGTCCACTCCAATGTTTACAACAATAGATCTACATGAGCAATCACATCTGAGATGATTTGTCATGACAAAGTTACTCATGTTCATGTTTAAGTCTTCACAGATTAATCACACAAAATTATTAATTCTTTTACCTTATATCTGGAATATATTCTAAAAGTTGAATCTATATAAATTATACAATACACACACACATTACCATCCCGGTATAGTAGACCTAAATCACTAATTTGTGAATAACATCTATAATGATGGGGTATAGTATGAATTCAATTACGGGTCTTGTGAATGGCACAGTTGATACCTTACTTCTCATGCTTGAATTTCCAAGATCTCCATATTTCATCTCTAAACGGGATCAATGCCTTGGGACTGGAAGTAGAGATCTTCTAATATCTTTTATTATAGTGTTAATAACAAATTCCTTAACATCTTAAGTTAGTTAATAATTAATATGTATGGTAATTATCATTCACTTCCAGTTATAGTTAGAGGAAGTAGTCATAAACATAAGCAACATAATTCTTCTCTATAGGAATTGTTGAAATCCATGTTTTATTTTAGGATATTAATTCAACAAATCCTTTCTTATAATTAGATATAATGCCACCAAGTTGACAAGTCCATCAAAATATGTACCAGTATGTAACCTGTTTATATCATATCACATCCTTCATTGTAGAAGACAGTATTTCCCTCTTAAAGACCAATTTAAAAAGAGGATAGGATAGTCTGGATACATCAGCTTTTAGCATTTCAAAAAAAAAATTAATTGAAGGACTTCCCCTGCTTATAAGATAGATTTAAGCTCATAGTAGAGACAATAACCACAGTATTGGTGTATTACTTATATATATACACACACACACACCCATATATATATATATATCACTGGTATCATCCACCAATATAGATCATTACTATCTATAAAGTCATGGACAAAAGATCTAGATCTCTTCAGTTAATCACATAAATTATCCAACAAAGGGTGAATCTGTCTAGAAATTTGGTACACGTAGAGTTACCTATTCTGAATTACATCATCTTCAAGAAATCATCCATCAGAAATACTCTATTACCTATGAGACATTATCAGTAAGATGGTTGAACAAGAAACCTAGATTTATACAAATACTCTCAGAAGGAATTGGGAAAGAAATGAGTTGACAAAACAAAGTAAAGTGAGCTATTGTGGCAAGGGGCTTGTTAATCTGTCTTTCGAACAATATATGACATCTTGTAAGACTCCATGCATGCACAAGGATCATTTTAGATTTCATGACTCTTAGTACTCATGTAAGGATCGCTTTAGAGCTTCAAAGATAACAATACAAGATTGTAGATTAAGAGAGCTAGGTTTGTATCAAATATTAATACTCTTCTTTTATGAAGTTGGTAAATGATTTCCAAGATTGAATATGAAGAGAGCTAGATCTGTATTACTAATCTCAAAAAGGGAATTGAGAAGGAAAGTAGACAAGCAAATGAAATTGATTGTGAGTAGCTAATGACTTATAAATTATATTGCCGGTCATGGTGGCCTTTTACACCGGACCGTGCGAGGGGGCGGTGACCCTCACCTGGGCGGAAGAAAGGAAGCCCAGTTTGGGCAGCGGCCGCCAAGTGCGCGGGTCTAGGATCCCAGTCCCTTTTCGGTTTTACGCGAGCTCGCAGTGTTTTTACGCCTCGTTGGGATCCAGACTTTAGACCAGTTCCGCTGACCCTGTTTTAGGATGCCCAGGCGGGGGATCCTGGTTTTTCAGCTTTACGTACGAGCTCGGTTGCCCGTACTAGTCGGGCTGTGTTTCTCTAGAGCGACTTTTCTAGGGAGTCTCTCTCACCCGTCTCAGTGGCGTAGTTGGAGAATAGACCTATCCCTCTATTGGACCGCGCTTCCAATTAGAGGGCGAGACGGAAGAGCCATTTGTAGGCTTCTTCACCGCTTGAGTTTACTTCGCCAACAGACTGGCGATTATATATCTAGATCATTCATCAAAATTATCTGGAGTTATATCTAAATCATTAAAGTTAAGAATTTGAGAAGTTACGATCAAAAGACTATTCTCTCTCTACCCAAGAATTTAAATAAAGTAATAGATCTCTACAATCTCAACTTTTCCATTTTTTTACTAACCAACATGATCTCTAAGGAAAATGATATATGCATTCCCCCTCACACACTCATGATTACGCAACTGCTATCGAAATAATGTTACATATGGGAAATGCCGGGTTCAGGGGAAAGTCATTAGAAATGCATTACGAACATTTGAGATGCTTACAAGTAACCTGAAAAACCGTTTTCATTTGCAAGTAGAACTAAATCTTAATTTGAGTTGCTCTCGCCTTTCTGCTTGTTTCTTTTGTAAATAATAAATGCCCGTTATTTTATATAAGTTTTTGGGAGGTACCAGCAACCGCTGACGCCTTTTCTTCCTATTGTGTGTGGCAGGCAAACAGCCTGCAGTTTAGTAGCCGCTCAGTATATACATGCTTCCAGGAGATATAGTGTACACCCGACGGTATGATTTACTTAGTCTTAGTTTTTGTTCAGATGATGATGTAAATGCTATCTCTTTTGTCACATTTTGGGATATATGTTGTAACATGGAATATGCTTGTACATGTTGTAAATGGATATGAATATTAATGAAAAGAAATTTTGGTGATGTCTGTCTCTTTTACTTATGGTCATGTGTTGAGAATGAATGTCATAGTCGCGAAAAAAATTTTCCCTGTATTTTTACAACTTGTGCGACATAATTGTGAATGATATCTTGCGAATTGCGCGTAAACGGGTACCCGGATCCTGAGGGGTTCACAGTTTGGTATCAGAGCAGTGGTACCCCGATACGCACATTCGCGATATTACAATTCCGATCGCATTAAGATCTCGAATAGCGACAGTCTTCTGACTTGTCGTGAGTTCGAGAAGGGAATTATGACATTCATATTCAATAACCACAGAGGTCACCAATTTTATTAATTTTCATCTTATATCCCAAGAAGAGAAAAGCATTTATGATACATATCTGTCTAGGGCATCCTTATGACTAATTATGGTTCTTATGCAGAGCCATGGCATCTCGACCAGGTCAGGATACTTCTGATCAGCTGGCACGCATACTGAGCGCACTTACTGATCTTCAGCAGCAGCAGGCTGCTATGAGAGGCCAGCAGGAGCAGATATTGGCCCAGCAGACCGAGATTGCTGACAGGCAGACGGACATAGAGATGAGATTTGAGGATCTGTCAGATTTCACATACCATCCATCTCAGGATGGGATACGACAGGACCAGCACCAGTCCGTTGAGGTGGAGCAGCCTCATCCTGATGATCCACTAGAGGCCATTCCAGAGCATGGAGCTGAGGAGGATGCAGACTTAGACAGGGAGCAGGACCCTGTTGACCTTGCTGACGAGGATGCACACGAGTTTGCAGCCATTCACAGGCACCAGTCAGTCTTCACTTCTTATCAGCGGGCCAACATACCCTTGTTCGAGGGCACAGGTCCACCAGATGACGCTGAGCAGTGGCTGATGAGAGTAATGAAAGTGCTCAGGGCAATTAATGCGCCACGAAACACGTGGCTATCTTTCGTAGAGTACTCACTGATAGACTTCGCCGAGCGATGGTGGATGGCCGTAGTGTCCGAGTTAGGCCGAGAGCCTACTTGGAACGATTTTGTGACGAAGTTCAGAGCCCACTTCTTTTCTGCGAAGTGGAGGGAGTCCCAGCGCCGACTGTTTGCAGAGCTTCGTCAGGGACAGAGGACAGCCCGGGATTACTTTATCAGATACACAGAGCTGTCACGACACACACGAGCAGCTGGCGCATTTCCAGAGGAGAATCTGGAGAAGTTCATTGGCGGCATGCGAGAGGAGGTGCAGGAGAAGCTGGCTGGACTACACATCACTTCTATCTCCGAGGCTACCGATGCTGCGGAGAAGTTCGAGGACATCAGAGGGAGACGTTACGGGAGCTCGTCTGGAGCACCGCCTAGACCGCGGCGATATTTTGGGCCGATACGTCGACCATTTCAGCAGCAGAGGTCAGCCAGACGGTTCCGACCTACAGGTTCGACATTCTCTGGCAGTGCTCGCTCTTCTCCATCGACTACTTTAGGAGGAGCACTTGCCGGACGAGGTACAGAGTCCACTCGACCATCTGGGTCGCAGCGAGCAGATAGACCACCTGCAGGACCAGCTCGGGACACGGACACAGCTACTCCCTCTACTCGACCAGTCCGGTGCTACCGATGTCACGAGTGGGGACATTACCGTGCACAGTGCCCACAGGCTTCTGGCGAGCCTCAGCCACAGCCTTCACAGCCACAGCCTCCGACACAGCGTTCAGGGAGTTTCCGTGGCAGGAACTCCAACTTTAGGCGACAGCAGCCGAGGCAGATGCAGAGTGTGGCAGGCTCCAGTGCCGCACCAGCCAGACAGGGGCAGATACATGCAGTTACTGAGGAGCAGGCACGTTCAGCCGCTACTGTAGTGAAAGGTATGGTCTCAGTCTTGGGCCGACCTTTCCATGTTTTATTTGATTCCGGCGTGACACACTCTTTCCTTGCTTCGAGATTGCTTGTTTCTTTAGATAGAGTTGCAGAGACGCTATCGTCTCCATATCACATCCGAGGGCCGGGTGGCCAGTTATTTGTCATATCTCTGATAGTCAGGCACTTGCCCATACTGATAGGAGGTCATGAGATGATCGCAGATTGCCTACTTCTGCAGCTTGATGAGTTCGACTTGATATTGGGCATGGATTGGTTATCCACTCATCATGCACTTGTTGATTGCTTTAGGAAGACGGTTGTCTTCAGGATTCCAGATCTACCAGAGTTCACCTTTGAGGGTACTACACATGACTCCACCATGGAGTACATTTCAGTGTTGCGAGCCCAGCGACTTGTTGATCAGGGTTGCGATTCATATCTTGCTTTTGTTCGGGAGGTGTCTGATCAGGAGCCGATGATACAGGACATCCGAGTAGTCTCAGAATACCCTGACGTATTTCCTGATAAGCTACCAGGGCTACCTCCTGACAGGGAGATTGAGTTCGAAATCACATTGTTACCAGATACACAGCCGATCTCGATGGCACCATATCGCATGGCACCAACCGAGTTGAGGGAGCTGAAGGTGCAGTTGCAGGAGTTGCTTGACTTGGGATTCGTGAGGCCGAGCACTTCACCTTGGGGTGCTCCGGTTCTATTTGTCAAGAAGAAGGATGGATCCATGAGACTATGCATCGATTACCGGCAGCTGAACAAGAGAACGGTGAAGAACCGTTATCCCTTGCCACGTATCGATGATTTGTTTGACCAGCTCCAGGGATCTTCGGTTTTCTCGAAGATCGACCTTCGCTCAGGTTACCATCAGCTGAGGATTCGCGAGTCGGACATTCCGAAGACAGCCTTCAGGACTCGCTATGGACATTACGAGTTTGTGGTGATGCCGTTTGGGCTCACCAATGCACCTGCGGCTTTCATGGATATGATGAACCGTACCTTCCGTCCATACTTGGACAAGTTTGTAGTGGTGTTCATCGATGATGTGCTCATCTATTCACGGAATGAAGAGGATCATGCTAATAATCTGCGGATCGTCTTAGATACATTACGAGAGCACAAGCTATATGCCAAGTTGAGCAAGTGTGAGTTCTGGTTATCCCAGGTCTCGTTTCTCGGGCATATCATTTCTGGGGCAGGTATCGCGGTTGATCCTGCGAAGATAGATGCAGTTATGTCTTGGGAGCAGCCCAAGACAGTCACTCAGATTCGGAGCTTCCTCGGATTAGCGGGCTATTACAGACGCTTTGTCGGCGGATTTTCACGCATCGTCCGTCCATTGACACGATTGACGCAGAATGGAGTTCCATTCATTTGGGACGATTCATGTGAGCAGGCCTTCCAGACACTGAAGGAGAGGTTGACTACAGCGCCTATTCTTGCTCTTCCTTCAGGCACTCAGGACTATGCAGTTTACACAGATGCATCTGGAGAAGGTCTAGGAGCAGTGTTGATGCAGAGAGGACAGGTGATTGCTTATGCATCACGACAGTTGAGACCGCACGAGCGGAATTACCCCACACATGACTTGGAGTTGGCGGCAGTTGTCTTCGCCTTGAAGATCTGGCGTCACTATCTATATGGGGTGAACTTCGAGATTTTCACAGACCACAAGAGTCTGAAGTACATCTTTGATCAGAAGGAACTGAACATGAGGCAGCGTAGATGGCTCGAATTGCTGAAGGATTATGATTGCACGATCTCTTACCATCCCGGTAAGGGAAACGTGGTGGCTGATGCACTTAGCAGGAGAGCACATGCAGAGGGTACGACGAACTGGCTATACACGTGGGATACACTTGCAGCGTTGAGCGATTGGCATCCTCAGGAGAGCACATCCATTTCTACCGCCGTGCCTCCACGATACAGCAGTCTTTGGGATCGTATTGTTGAGGGCCAGAGGACTGATCCTTGGATTCATGATAGATACATGCGCGCCGTCAAGAACGAATTTGACGACTTTGTTGTGATGGAGTCTATTTTATGGAAGGCAGGACGGGTCGTTGTACCCAATGACGAGCAGCTTCGCAGCAAAGAGATTTCATTGGTCAAGGTCTTGTGGCACCGACACGGCGTCAAGGAAGCAACGTGGGAGACTGAAGCCGACATGCGGGCACGATATCCGCAGCTATTTTGATGTAATCGTCAAAACAAGCTTTTGTATTTTGACACATTATAAATATATGACTTGTTTTTCCCTTTGAGGTTTTTATGGGTTCAAAACCCTTTGAGGTTTTTATGGACGTATGAAATTTAAACAAGTCACTGAATAGCCTTAACTCGAGTCTCGAGGACGAGACTCCCTTTGAGGTTTTTATATTTGTAGCATCCGGTTTCCAATCAAACCCGAAGTCGTCCGATTTTCGGTCTAATGAACCCAAAAACGTTGTCGGTCAATACTAAACAACCTAAAACGACCAATTAGTAATGAATCAAAAGTTGTTCGGGAGAAATCGACCCAGAATCGGTCAATCCGTACCGCGCGCCGTGAAAAGCCGCGACGCAAGTTCGGAGACCGCGAAACAAACCGAGACCGTCATTAAAGCCGATTCGACGATACAGGACCAACGGAATCGACCGTTCGTCAATCGGAGGTCGTTGGATATTTTTAAATCGTAAAATTTAACCTTAAACAAAATCTGTATCCGAAAATTTCGGGCATTCAAAACTCGACCGAAAATATATCAATATTATACTCATATCGACCGTCATTCTGAGACGGTCAAAATGAGATGTTTCGTGTCAAAATCCGATACTCGAGACGCATACATGATCGATTTTAAGTATGTCAAATAAAGAGTTTTTTTTAAACAAAAAAAAAGATATAAAAAAAAATAAATAAATTTGGCTACAGTAACTGTAGCAGTCAGAGTTCGAATACAGTGTTGCAAAAAAAAAAAATTTAAAAAGGAAATGAGGAAGGTTCCAGGAACCTTCCCCACTCCTACTACCCCTCCCTCCTCTATCCTATAAAACCCAATTCCCACGCCATCTTCTCCCCAATTTCCTATTCTTTCTCCACCGTTTTGCTCCTCAAATTCTTCCCAATCTTCTTCCAACTTTCCAGCCGTGAGCCTCTTCTTCTCCAATTGCTGGAGCTTCTCCATGAGCACATCTCCTTGCTTCCTTGCTGAATTTCAGCAACCCCTCTGCTCTTCAAGCCCTGCATGCAAGATAATCTTCAAGTTTTGAAGGTTCTTATGTACAATCTCTTCTTCTTTTTCTTAATTCTCCAATCTTTCCTTGTTTCCTCTTAAATTCCAAAGAAATAAAGCTCTTGCAGCCCCAACTTCATGCTGGAAGTCTCTTTGCAGATTGTACCTGCTCCAGCATGCACAACCCACCACTCCAGTCTGCTATTAAAGTCCCACACAGCAGCAAATTTCAAGTTGCTATTTGCTGGGTTCAGAAGCTTTATTCCAAGGAGCTGCCATTCCTCTTTGGATTGGTAATCTTGCATGCAAGATTTAAGGTCTAAATGTACGCTCCCCATTCCTCTTTGCTGCCATGCATGCCCATTACACATCTTGAAGTCTTTTCTTGAATAAATCATGAGGGAAAGGAGTTTGAATATAATTATATGTTACTGCAATATGTTATATAAAAAAAAATATGAGTAGGAATTTTATCCTGTAGTAAAAATAAAAATCAGAAAAGTTAATTTCTGTACATGCTACTTAGATGATATTAAATAAAAATAAGACATTGATCACTTCACTGTTCTTTGTTTACTAATCCTCATGTCATGAGGATTTGAAAC
The DNA here is from genome assembly GCA_037367405.1 of Ottelia alismoides. Classification (NCBI taxonomy): domain Eukaryota; kingdom Viridiplantae; phylum Streptophyta; class Magnoliopsida; order Alismatales; family Hydrocharitaceae; genus Ottelia; species Ottelia alismoides. Next base: position 295,682 of record JAZKJV010007797.1, on the reverse strand, counting down.
CTTGGAAAGATACTTTGTTGATGGTTCAAGAACAATGAAGCTATTGATATTGATTTACAGCATGCTTGGTGTTGAATTGAACTAAAAGTCCACTCCAATGTTTACAACAATAGATCTACATGAGCAATCACATCTGAGATGATTTGTCATGACAAAGTTACTCATGTTCATGTTTAAGTCTTCACAGATTAATCACACAAAATTATTAATTCTTTTACCTTATATCTGGAATATATTCTAAAAGTTGAATCTATATAAATTATACAATACACACACACATTACCATCCCGGTATAGTAGACCTAAATCACTAATTTGTGAATAACATCTATAATGATGGGGTATAGTATGAATTCAATTACGGGTCTTGTGAATGGCACAGTTGATACCTTACTTCTCATGCTTGAATTTCCAAGATCTCCATATTTCATCTCTAGACGGGATCAATGCCTTGGGACTGGAAGTAGAGATCTTCTAATATCTTTTATTATAGTGTTAATAACAAATTCCTTAACATCTTAAGTTAGTTAATAATTAATATGTATGGTAATTATCATTCACTTCCAGTTATAGTTAGAGGAAGTAGTCATAAACATAAGCAACATAATTCTTCTCTATAGGAATTGTTGAAATCCATGTTTTATTTTAGGATATTAATTCAACAAATCCTTTCTTATAATTAGATATAATGCCACCAAGTTGACAAGTCCATCAAAATATGTACCAGTATGTAACCTGTTTATATCATATCACATCCTTCATTGTAGAAGACAGTATTTCCCTCTTAAAGACCAATTTAAAAAGAGGATAGGATAGTCTGGATACATCAGCTTTTAGCATTTCAAAAAAAAAAATTAATTAAAGGACTTCCCCTGCTTATAAGATAGATTTAAGCTCATAGTAGAGACAATAACCACAGTATTGGTGTATTACTTATATATATACACACACACACACCCATATATATATATATATATATCACTGGTATCATCCACCAATATAGATCATTACTATCTATAAAGTCATGGACAAAAGATCTAGATCTCTTCAGTTATTCACATAAATTATCCAACAAAGGGTGAATCTGTCTAGAAATTTGGTACACGTAGAGTTACCTATTCTGAATTACATCATCTTCAAGAAATCATCCATCAGAAATACTCTATTACCTATGAGACATTATCAGTAAGATGGTTGAACAAGAAACCTAGATTTATACAAATACTCTCAGAAGGAATTGGGAAAGAAATGAGTTGACAAAACAAAGTAAAGTGAGCTATTGTGGCAAGGGGCTTGTTAATCTGTCTTTCGAACAATATATGACATCTTGTAAGACTCCATGCATGCACAAGGATCATTTTAGATTTCATGACTCTTAGTACTCATGTAAGGATCGCTTTAGAGCTTCAAAGATAACAATACAAGATTGTAGATTAAGAGAGCTAGGTTTGTATCAAATATTAATACTCTTCTTTTATGAAGTTGGTAAATGATTTCCAAGATTGAATATGAAGAGAGCTAGATCTGTATTACTAATCTCAAAAAGGGAATTGAGAAGGAAAGTAGACAAGCAAATGAAATTGATTGTGAGTAGCTAATGACTTATAAATTATATTGCCGGTCATGGTGGCCTTTTACACCGGACCGTGCGAGGGGGCGGTGACCCTCACCTGGGCGGAAGAAAGGAAGCCCAGTTTGGGCAGCGGCCGCCAAGTGCGCGGGTCTAGGATCCCAGTCCCTTTTCGGTTTTACGCGAGCTCGCAGTGTTTTTACGCCTCGTTGGGATCCAGACTTTAGACCAGTTCCGCTGACCCTGTTTTAGGATGCCCAGGCGGGGGATCCTGGTTTTTCAGCTTTACGTACGAGCTCGGTTGCCCGTACTAGTCGGGCTGTGTTTCTCTAGAGCGACTTTTCTAGGGAGTCTCTCTCACCCGTCTCAGTGGCGTAGTTGGAGAATAGACCTATCCCTCTATTGGACCGCGCTTCCAATTAGAGGGCGAGACGGAAGAGCCATTTGTAGGCTTCTTCACCGCTTGAGTTTACTTCGCCAACAGACTGGCGATTATATATCTAGATCATTCATCAAAATTATCTGGAGTTATATCTAAATCATTAAAGTTAAGAATTTGAGAAGTTACGATCAAAAGACTATTCTCTCTCTACCCAAGAATTTAAATAAAGTAATAGATCTCTACAATCTCAACTTTTCCATTTTTTTACTAACCAACATGATCTCTAAGGAAAATGATATATGCATTCCCCCTCACACACTCATGATTACGCAACTGCTATCGAAATAATGTTACATATGGGAAATGCCGGGTTCAGGGGAAAGTCATTAGAAATGCATTACGAACATTTGAGATGCTTACAAGTAACCTGAAAAACCGTTTTCATTTGCAAGTAGAACTAAATCTTAATTTGAGTTGCTCTCGCCTTTCTGCTTGTTTCTTTTGTAAATAATAAATGCCCGTTATTTTATATAAGTTTTTGGGAGGTACCAGCAACCGCTGACGCCTTTTCTTCCTATTGTGTGTGGCAGGCAAACAGCCTGCAGTTTAGTAGCCGCTCAGTATATACATGCTTCCAGGAGATATAGTGTACACCCGACGGTATGATTTACTTAGTCTTAGTTTTTGTTCAGATGATGATGTAAATGCTATCTCTTTTGTCACATTTTGGGATATATGTTGTAACATGGAATATGCTTGTACATGTTGTAAATGGATATGAATATTAATGAAAAGAAATTTTGGTGATGTCTGTCTCTTTTACTTATGGTCATGTGTTGAGAATGAATGTCATAGTCGCGAAAAAAATTTTCCCTGTATTTTTACAACTTGTGCGACATAATTGTGAATGATATCTTGCGAATTGCGCGTAAACGGGTACCCGGATCCTGAGGGGTTCACATCTGTGCTTTGATCATTGAGGCCCTTGCTGTACTGGAGGGCAAGCATGCGAAAAATGGAGTGAGAGGGAGTGGAAATAGGGGTCCTAAGGTGATAAGAATGGGGACTTTTGTGTAAGGAGGGCAACCAAAGATGGAGGAGATTATGGAGAAGGGGAAGGTACTCATCGAGAGGTTGGTGAAGGTGCTTGTGACACAGTGATGGTGAATGGGTGGAGAGATTGATCACACATTGGATGGAACATAGGATGAAATAGGAGAAAATAAAGAAAAAGAAAGTGAAAAAAAGAGAACTACCTGGAGAAGACAAAGGTCATCGCATGGACCTAGATCTTAGAGGGGGGCTCCTAGGTCTTTGCTCAAGCCACCGGTGAAATAACAAACTCGAGCAGCTCCTAGAGAGGTTGTGTAGCAGTGGAGGAACCTCCTAGAAAATAGGTCATTGCTCAACCTCGCTCACTCCTCAGCTATCACCAGAGAAGGGGAAGGGTTTACTGCTCTCGCGTGAAGTGACAGATAACTAGAGCAAGGCCGAAAGAGGAGATAATTTTAAGGGAGTTCCAGGTGGTCGCAATGAGTGGGGTAGAGGTTTTAAGCGAATGGGGTGATCTGGATATGGGTCTTGAGTATTGACCGAATGGTTGGTCGCAATGAGTGGGGTAGAGGTTTTAAGCGAGAGAGGAGATTAGTGAGGCTAGGAACATTGTCGATCATGGTAATCGTGGGGATAGAGGTGTGAGAGGAACTCCAAGTCGTTTGATCTGTTGGGAACGGAGGGCAAAGATTACTGCATGTGGCGAGGCAAGGTGCGAGCATGGGTGGACGTCTCGACCGTTGGATCGGATGATCCAATGGTGTGCCTATATGGATGCGAGGGTGATATGGACAACCGTTGAATCAAATGATCCTACGGTCCAAGGTGAAGGCAGAGGAAGAGAAGAGAACGGGCTGTTGCGGTGTACAGAAGCTACCACGTGGCCTAATAGAAAAATACAAAAAACAGAAATAAAAAAACAAAAAATAGAAATGACCTCAAAATAAAAAAAAAACTTTCTTCATGAAAGTTGTCCATCTCGACGAGATCTACAACTTTCATGTAGGACTCAAGAACAAATGACCTTATATATACACTACAAATATTTTTTATATATTTAAGGCAATAAATTCCAATTTTTAGGTTTTAACATTTTTTGTATTTTTAATTGAGATTTTATTTATATACATACTTATATACATGTTACATTGATATTTAGGATTTTAATAAATGAAAAAAGGAAATAAAAGGGAAATAATGTCCAATATATACATATATCTACAAAATCAAGACGAGGTTTTTATTTTAGGACTTAATATACGTTAGTTGTCCATAGTTATCAACATAAGTGCTTATTTGAGTGTTTTAAGGTGTTTATAGAGTTGAATGCCTAGGAATTTAAGCTATAATCAAGGGGTAAAGTAGGTGAACCATGCATTTAGCAGGCATCACACCGCCTAACAAGCCCCTTGTACAACAACGGTACAGGTTGGAGGATCAAAGTAGGACCAGAATGTAAGGGGGAGGCCATGGTGGTCGTGTGGATGCGATCTTAGGGTGACTAGGTGTTCTCGGAAGCATGGCAAGCAGGCGTCTCAGTTTGCACGGGGAAGGGGTGGGGAACACCACCCAAAACCTAAAGACCCATATCATCACCCTTTCTCATATTGATGTTATCGTCGCGATTGTGGAGAAGAAATCATAGTACGGGATCATCTCCTCTTTTTCATTCTATAAAAAAAGCATCCATCATTACATGTTTGACTAACTATACTTTTTTAATTACGATGATTAACCTTTAATTGAAAAAAATAGAAACCATATACATTAGTGATTTGCAAAACAACCAATGAGTTTAAAAATAATTTTAATAGCTATCGCATGATGAAACTCTAAAGATTGGATCTGAGTGTTCATCCTTTTTCCTAATGAGCCTTATGTTCATTGGAACATTTGTGCATGTGTGTAAGATAAGTGTGTACGCAATCCTACACACACGTACATATGCACACACAAGAACACAAACTAGATGCGTAACTACGTGCATATGTATGCATGTACTTATGTAGGTATGATAAACAAATTTCAAAACTATAATGACCTATGATAATTAAAATTCAAAAGGCAATGGTAGAGAGAACCTCTCAAGGACTTCCCTAACACCTCCCCTTAAGAACATGGAACATCACTTCCATGACTTTGATCAAATTAACCTACCACCTTTCAACATACCTTAGTATCTTCATTTTCGATGTCCCACTCAATAAAAAGAGATAAGCTGGTGATGGAATTTAGGTTATGAAATTATATGTGTGTGTGATGTTTTCACACCACTACAAAAGTGACTTCAGACAAGGAATAATTTGAATACTCATTACATCTTATGATGTGAAATATATAACAAATTTTTTCATTGCAAAACTATTGTTTGTTCTCATGATGTGCAGTAAATCTCATATCCATTTTCAAAGTTTCATATAATAATGATAATTGCTAATTTAGAAATGATTAAAAAATCAATATATAATAGATATTATATGATTCACTATTAGAAATGTAGAAAGAATACAACATTCTTCGAATGTAAAGAAGTAATAAATAATATTCGTTACTATACAATTAACGATGGAAGATAAGAAACAAGTATTAAATTATTCCTTACCATATGTCACTTTTGTTACAATGATGACCCCACTATATTGCACCTGATTTAAGTTGCCAAAAGAAATATTAACAGAAAATTTAAGCTAATTAATTTTCTTGCATTGGGTAAGACCAAAATGACACATATCTTGTTTATTTTTTAGAAAAAATCGAATCCTAAAGTGCCAGCCCGTATGTATAAGTTTTTCATAATCACATGTAAGAAGGTAATCTGCTTTGACCCGTGCACGACATAAAAGAAAACGATGTCTAAATGATTAATTTATAATGTTGACGAGATTGATATTTGTGAGAATTCCATTGCGAATTTCTTTTTCAAGGAAAGAGTACCCCTCTGCACGATCTGCCGTAGGTACGGATGGTAACAGCTCATGCCTTCGCTCTTTAAAAAGATGCAATAATAATTAATCATTTCAGAACAGCGAAATGGTTAGCAAAGTAGATTAGATCAAAAACACCAACTGTGAAATGGTTTGCAAGACATGCATCATCATCTCATCCCACACAGTCCATTTCCGATGCATCCACTGCCTATAAATAGGCTTCTCTTCTTCATGTAAAGACATCGATTCAAACAGTTTTGGGGGCGATGGCAACCGTCATGATCATCCAGGGCTTCCTGTTTGCTATTCTTCTCCAGTCTTCGTATCCATCTACCAGCGGATAGAAACCGAGATATCTAGCAGGAGGAGGTGGATCCATCTGTTGCAGCATCTTCTGTTGTAACGCAAGGGATGCATCGGATGAGGGATGAATGATCCGAATGAGGGGGTCGGGAAAAGTCAGCCCCTCATCCTTGTCATCCATCCTTCATTTGACACATTCCTTACATTGCAGCAGTGGATGCTACAACAGACGATCCTCTCTGCTAGCCGGAAGCCTCGACAATTTCTTCCCAATTAAAGAATGGCGATCTACCCCACAAGGAGGTTAGTAATCTGCTGTAACGCATGGGATCCCTGTCAGCGACGTCATGGATTCCCTTCGTTACAGCTTCCATAATTAGTAGTCCTCTGCGGACAATGTTATATTTTTATCATGTATGTTGCTGGTGCACGCTCAGCACAGAACGTAGTTCCCCTGAATAGCAAGTATTCATGGGATATGTCATATGCATGATTTGTATTCTTGATGAAAAAATGTGTATTTGGTATTGAAACAGATGCAACGTGATGGCGCTCAGGTAGCAATGGGTCTCTGTCGTTGTTCGTAGGCTTCGTTTGGTTGTTGGGTTGTGTTGGGTTGAGATATTCTTGTGAATAGTAAATTGTGAAGAGGGTTAGAAGGGTTGGAAGGGGGAGTACATCGGTTTACCCCAAGTCTCCAACCCAAACCCGCAACCAAACGAAGCCCTAGGGTACCGGCCCTGCTCGCCACGTGGCAACTTGTCCATGCCAAACATAACACGTGTTGAATCAGAACAGGCTGAGGTTACGCACGATCGAACTCAGGCTCGCCAATATCCTTTAGACAAGTGTTTTTATTAAATTTATTATGAAAAAGCCAATGAATAAAACTTGTAGAGTTTTACAGTTCAAACTAAGATGAAAATTAGCGGTACATATATTATTCATATATATATATATGTGAATTTTAAGTTTGCAAGTATTTGATTTATTTATTTACAATTATTAATCATTATATGATCCCAAATATTAAACTTAGTTAATTATATTTATATATACAATCATATAATAATTCTTTAGTGAAAAAACATAGGATTTTCTTCTGTAAGGTTTTCTAAGTTTTCATTCATTATGTTTATTTTACAAAAGTTATTTTAGATTATATTAAGTAGTTTAGTGTTTTTCCCTAAAAGGTATAAAATATGAAGATATATATATATATATATATGTGTGTGTGTGTGTGTGTGTGTGTGTGTGTTGAAATTTCTTGATATACAATATTGTGATTATCATGATGTATTCTTTTGATTTTTTCATCTGACCTTTATTGAAATTTGAATTTAAATATATACTTGTTATCTTTTGAGTCTTTTATTAATATTAACTTTTTATATTGTCTGCATATATGGTTACATAGGTTTTAATTCTAATTAAGACGGATAATGATGATGAGTATGACACTCATAACCACATGCATGCATGAAAAAACAGAAGTGACTAAATGCATGAAGCTAATAAAAATAGTTAACACAATGGAAAATAGGAGAACAAATGCCTTACTATACCTGGGAAGGAAGTGATTAGATAGGGAGGTTGATCGAGGAAGACCAAGATATTTACTTCTCCTCGCCAATGGGTACAAACATTATTGTCACCAAGCTTTGAGGCCTAAGTTTTGATTTGTGGTATCCCATCTTTGTCATTCTTTTTAGGGTGTAAGAATAATAGAGTTAATATCTATCATGCATGGTTGCTTTTCGGTGAGAAAAGGATTATTAGGTGGCATAGATGGGCATTGAAAAAGGCAAACAGAGCTCAAGGCATGCATTCAACATATGGATAGGAGGAGTTGATTGGCGAAGATGTAAAGTTTTCCAACTTTTTTAGGTTGATGGATAAAACATCCAACACTCAATGGAGGAGAAAAGGATAAAGTGGTGCTTCATTTCTTAGCCTTAGAGGTTTGGATAACAAGCCTCAATCAAAGGCTCGCGACGAAGATACTTTAGGCAATGCACCTCCATATTCACACCACAAGTTGTCTTGGATCCATGGTTGTATAAGAGTTGAACTCTTTTGAGGCATACCAAGCAAACGATAAGAGGAGCTTTGGGCCAAACATGACCTAGTCATGAGCCTGACCCCATTTGCTGGAATTTAGCTTCAAAACATTGATAGGAAAACCTATAAAAAATATTTTATAAAGAGATTGATGGGAGACGATCAACGAGCAACACCACCAATCCCTTTTGGATGCCAAATATAAAAACTTATAAATTATTTTAGAGTTTAAATAAAATACAAACTGAGTACCTAATTAAATTAAAAAGAGTCATACGGGGAAATATCTTTTAGCCCATTATGCATAAAAACAAAATAATTTATAATGAAATGAAATAAATATAAAGAAACTAAAAATAAGTTAATATGTAAGTATATTTCATCAGTGTTGTACAATAGACATTGGAACGAAGGAATGGTAACAACGGTGTTGGTTGGAAATGAGTGAAGTAAGCCCTATAAAAGCTAACCGAAGGGGAGTACCTTTTTTAGAAGTGAAAGTATTTTTGAACAAAATTATAAGAGTTCCTTGCAATAATCTTTTCATTTAGAACAAATGGAATACTAAATGCTAAGCATCAAAGGGTGTTATTTTGTGCTCTACTCCGAGAAGCTTGCATACGAACAAATAAAATAAAATCGATTTCCTTCCCCCATAGTGAAACAATTTAATTTAGGCATTGAATCCAAAACCTTAGTTCATCTACATATTTAAAATTATGTTTGGAGTTGAGATCAACAAGAAAAAACAGTGCTATTATCTCGCATGACGGTTCTTTTCAACATGCTTAAGTTACAGGCAAATGTCTTCAAGGTGAGATTTTTACTTGAGAATGTCACGAGTGGTAAATTCTTCGATAAGATAACACCGAATGTGTATTTGAGTTAGAGGCTAAGTTTATTGTGTATTGGGGTTGCTATTCTCAATGCTAAGAGTTGTTTGTTTACAAGAGGAAAGAAATAAGGATAATTATTCAAAAAGCATTTGAATATAAATATAATTTGTTTCTCATTACTATAGGATAGAATTAGGATAGATGTAAGTAATGAATTTCATTTTAATAATCAAGTGTATCTTGATTATTTTACGATATATAGACAAATGTGCAAGAATTAGTTAATGCAAGCATCAGAACTTATTTGATAAAGTGATTGAAGATTTGATGAGAAATGATAGTCAAAGGGTTGTGTAAAAAATGAAGGTAATGCTTCCACTTCGGTCGATAGAATGATAAACGGAACGTCAAAATTACCATGAAATTGTTGTGAAAAGAGAAAAAAAGAAAGGTGGCTTAGTCTCTTGCAAATCAACAAAATCAACATCAAACTTTTAAAGAAGTGGTGTAAAGGGCAATGTTGCAAAAAGTTTTCCAGAAATAGTCCTTGGAAAGAAAATTAAAGAAGAAGTCATCTATGTCATGACTTATGATATCCTATTGGTCTTGATAGACATTAAGTGGGCATCGGATTAGGAGCTTTATTTCTTTGAATCGATTAATTAGTGGATCTATTTCAAAACATTGTGATAGGAGACAAACAGGCAACAAGCTGCGCCACTAGTCCTTTTTGGATTGCAAAACCAATCCTTCTACACACTACATCCATAAACTTAGGAACCATAACATTACTGCTCAGGACTTTTGGACCCTCTTCAAAAGTTCAACAGCTTCCGGTGTTAGGAGTCTAAAAGCATCAAAACAAAAAGGGATGAAGACATGTTGATTATCCAAGCACGCTTTTTCGTGCTTCATCACTTTAGCTGAAGCAACTTTGAGGACAACGTGCTCCGCTGTAAATGTCCCACTCTTCAATCTCATCACCAGAGAAACTCCGGTCAAATTTACACAAGCATGTTTCCCTCCAACCCATCCGAAAATCAGAATATCAGCAGGTCTAAGAGTATATCTTCCCTCTTGCAGACTACTTAAAAAGTTCTCAGGTGCTTCTCTCTTAGCAGCAACACTAGCACGCCTAAGTACATCAAATAAAACATCTCTAACAAGATCGTGTCTGTATTAAAAACCTGGAAGCTCCTTGCAATGAATTGCATGATCCCCAAAAGTGTTTAAGCATGCCTTACGACAAACTGGGCATAACTCATCATCTGGAAATAAGGGAATCATGAGACGATATCTAAGGATAGAGCGATACTCTATTGGTGACATGTGCAGATCAAGTCCGTCAATAGGAATAGCAAGGAGAAAATATTGAGCATGGTCAGCTTGAAGACACCGCAAAATGACCTTTTGTCTAACGGTCATGTCCAATTTCACCTCCATGTCCTCAATTATTTTGCTAAAAAACACTCGCCAAAACATTTTGGGTTTTGCAGGGACGATGTCCTTTCTAGAAAAGCAACTGAGGTTGAATGAGGGAATTATTCCATGAAGTTGATGAAGAGCAGAATCAAAGATGGAATCAACATTGTGAATCTCATTGTGCCGCAAGATATGATCTTGAAGCACCCAAGACTGCGCCCTGGAGGCCACAGAGGTATATGAAGACGCCTCAACTGCTGAAAGTAGCCCCAAATCGCCAAGTCGAATAGGCAATGAAGCGATCCTCCATTGGAGGTCTCCAAAAAAGGGGCCTCCAAAAACAACAATGTCTTCAATAACCTCTTGTAATCCCTTGTCAAATAATATAGACGCCTCCTCCATGTACATTGGTTGACAAGTCCTTAGGCCAAATAAAAGTTTTGCTGAACCCATACACGAACGGAGTAAAAGAAGGTCACTCTGGGGATCACCAAACCGAGGAAGAAAATGCATCAATTTCACAGCTTTAGCAGCCGTTTCCAAAGCCAAACCTTCAATAAAATTTTTATCCATAATAGCCGCCCCTCCAAGCAACTTTACTCCTGAAGAAGGTCTTCCAATACATGTTGGGAAAAACCCTTTGCGGAGCTTCCTACCATCACATGTAGGCTAAAAGAGGTCAGTTTTCTGAATATTCAAAACTAGGCCCAAGTCTGGCCCACTCTACTGGATTATACTCAGAACTTTGGCCACCTCATCTGTGTCCCCAATAACCGTACCATCATCAAGGTACCATGCATGAAGAAGTAGCTTACATTTATCCCTGATATCATGGATAAGTGGATGTAATACAAGAGAAAAAAAGGAGTGGTCCTAGAGGATCACCTTGTTGCACTCCAACAGATGACCAGATATGTCTGTCTCCAAGATATAACCTTGCTTTCTGTCCATATAAGAACTCCACCCACAAAGAGATAGATGGACATCTTGCTCTCACCTGACGTAGTAAGGCAAACTTGTCAACCATATTGAATGCATTAGAAAAATTCATTGTAAGCATGGAAAGAGAACTGTCATTATAATGAGTGTTCAATACTCTGTCGACACTATGTAGAATAGTTTCAGCTCCACTAGAATGTTTCTCCCCAAACTGGAAGTCATTCAGATATTTAGCCATATCTTTACTTACTCCTAACTTTAGACACAAGCCGCCTCCAAATGGTATCAACTGCAATAGGACGAATGTTATTGTCTGGCTTAAGCAATGGAGTAAGCGGTGCAGACGCTATAAATTCCGACAAACACAAGGGACATCTCCCCCCCAACCATAAATTAGCACGAGTGTGATGGCATGTAAAAGATCGTAGCTACAACAAACCCTTCTCCACACATAGCATCAAGAAGATGTTGGGCTCGCAAACCGTCTCTACCACATGAAGTCCCTTTAGGAAAAGACTTGATACATCTAAGAATGGTGTCAACATCTGCAACAAGAGGAGTTTCAGAAAGAGGAAACTCCGATAGGGACGAGGGTGGATTGCAAGGATGTTTCACCTCCAACTCCCTAATGGTATCTCCATTGAAAGGTGTCACACCAGATGAAGATAAAACTTTAACCGCTGATGTAAAATGACCATATGCAACCTTGCGAAGGCACATTGCTTGATGTTGGGATTTAATTTTTTATCTCTCTCCTTAAACATTCAACGTTAAGGTCCATAGCCTCAAGGACATGAGTGTTCAATACCTGATCCACTAGCTTAGCAATGCCATCGGCTTCTCCCCAAGTAGAGAGTAAGCTAAGTATAAGACGCTTTTGTATAGTCTTTCTGTTGCCAGACCTACAATCACGCCTGTATTGAGGACGGAACACCTGCAAAGTACAACGTGGAAAAAGCAACAACATCACACACGCAGACACGGATCCTGGCTCAACGATCACTTCCAATAATACCTAATGTTCTCTCAATTTAGACCGGGGAAAAAGAGAAAGCAAAACAACAATCTACTTGAGGGAACGAATTATCTGCTGTAGCGCAGCAGGTGGTGTAACCCGAAGACCATCCGACGAGGATTGGATGGTCCTCATACGAGGTCGGATAGCTCTCTACGTTTACTGTCCATGCTGTGGTTCAGCCGAGAATCACGCTCTCTGGTTGAAGCCACCAATGGAATATTAAATTTCATTGGAGGTATGAACAGGCTACCACAAGGCATGAAATCGATGAGCTCTTACACGTGGAGGCCGAGCACTATTTTTCGCGCCAGTCACAGCAAGAACACTCGCTCCAACCTGTAGCTGTAGGTCAGAAAACGGGGACATCACCCTCCTCTTACCGCCATATTCCCTCCATCGACGCAATCCCGAGCCCTGATTTCTCGTACTCGCCCGTCACCAATCCTCGCCTCTGCTGGCCGCTGAGTTAAAGCTTCGATCTTGACGGTTTCCTCTGTGTGCTTTGCGTGTATGTCGACGATTGTGCTCGTTTAGGGCCGATGATCGTGGTTCGCGGTGCGCGCCAGGTGCTTCCTAGGGCGGCGGTGGAGGGGAAAGCGCGTGGAAATGAGGGGAGTCGATTGGCGTGATCGATAACCTTCACCTATAATCTCTGTCAGGTAAACTCGATCTCTAATGCTATATTCACGAAAATGTTCCGTCTTGTTGTTCGTGATGGTAGCTTCTGTCAGCACAAGCCTACTAAGGAAGAACATAGACACCTCTTCTACTCCTGTGCGTCGTCAATGAAGGCTAACATCATAGGTAACAAGAAAGGAACTAAGCTAGTTGCCCATTGTCAATATGACCCCTGTTTCTATGCAGGATGCCCTCCCTTATCTCGAGATAAATGAATTTTATCGGAAGATAAATGGTCACGTCATTATCAATTCGTCCGATATGTCTATGGTTACAATATGTATCTTTTCTTTATATATCAAACAAATCAAATACGTTCGATCTATCATCCTCGAGGAAAATTCGTGTGGGGGGTAACTTGGTAAACATATTCACTGTATGCGGTCTGAATTATTCTTTTTTGTTAAGTACCGTAGATAAGCCGCCTCTTGAAGAGGCGACTTCGGTTAAGTAAGAGCCGCCTCTTTAAGAGGCGGCTTTAGACCAAAGCCGCCTCTTGAAGAGGCGGCTTTGTCGGGGCATAAACCCCAGCGGCCCGCCCGTGCCTCCCTCCACGCGAACAGAAGCCAAAAACCCTCCCCTCCGCAGCTGCGACCTCTCCCTCCGCCCAAGCCCCCCGTGCGACCTCCAAGTGGCCTCGGGCTCCCCCTCCCGCCGTCGTACGCTCTCCGGTCATTTTGCCAACGTCCGTTGGCCCCATTTCCGCTATTCATCTCCTTCTCCACCTCAAGGAAGGTATGATTTGTCTATGGTGTAGGGTTTTGGTTACATGTTTAGTGTTTAAATAATTGTTTGAAATATTTTCTTCACTCTAATACATTGATGTCGACGTAATGGTATGTAGGATGTCTCGAGAAGTTCGTTGTTTCTGTCACTGTGGGGGTACAATATCGAAGTCTAGTAAAGACGTGACCTACGTAGGAGGTCGTATGAAAACCATCAAAATCGGTCACGAAATGTCTTTTTTGGGACTGATTGAGCACATTAAGTCCGTATTCAGGTTGGATTTAGCTCAAGGACTTGAGTTACAGGTCTTTCATAAAATGGTATTCAGGCTGGATTTAACGCAGGTGATATGGAGGCCATATACAGAGGACGTGTTGTCCCAGTTACCATTGTATTGCCTTGGCAATGAGTGGTTACATGTGGCTCGTGTCCCCCTGATTCATTTCTGTATTGTGGAGCTACACACACCGGACAGAGTCCTTCGACAGTTTGGGGGCATTCAGGGGGTTCCAATGGCTTGTGACACGTCATCTCAGTTACATGCAATCGATCTCTGAGGGAAGAGCAACGTCGATTGGGTGGAGTTCCATGCGGTTTATATAAGACTATGGAACATCTGTAGGGACTACGTGGTGTCGATGACTCCCATTTCATTGGGAGGACCAGATACGACCGCCGAGTACTTGACATGGTATCGTCGAATTACAAGACGTTTCATTGGACGACATGGATGCACGCTCGATTACGCGGTAAGATAACATTTACTTAATTTTAGATTTTGTAGTATGATTTAACATGTTTTGACAACAATTGTTCATATTGCAGGTGTCTCAATTCGAGGAGATTGTTCGACTTTGCGATGATGGTGCACCACGTATTAGAGAACTTGCTGCTGAAGCAAGTTCTAGGATACGTGAGTCTATACAGCGACAGCTCCGAGATGGTCCTACCGATGAGCATTCACAGGAAGACGCCGATGCAGAAGCTTCAACTCATCCCCGTTCACGTGTTCGAGGACGTGGACGGGGACGTGGTCAACGACAAAGGGGAGAGAGGCCTACTGGAGAGGTAGATGTCCCAGTGGATACACAACAACCCCCTCAGTCTGGCATAGAATTTGAGACCCCAATTCTTGAGTGTGGGACATCCAGGGAGCCTACAACGCCGCCTGCACCACGGAGGGATCGAGCGGAGCACAATGCAGGACCTTCACATCATTCACCCCTCCCGTTGTCCTTCTTTGGAGTTGAAGGAACCGAGATGACCAACATCGACGACATAGATCGCAACAGCCAACTGCATGGATTTGACCCTACACCACCGGAGACCACCATGGCGGATGAAAGACCTGTCAAATTACAATACAAAAGGAGGAGGGAGCGCAGACCATAGAATGTGATGTTGGCATTTTTTGTAATGTAAATCAAGCATGTAATTTATAGTGTTTGCAACTATTATCTTGTCGCTTGCGTTATGAACCTTCTATATGATCAAGTTACTTTCTAATAAAGTTGTTCTAATATCATATTTGGTCTTACATACTGTGCATGACGTTCACTTCGCCAACATAACAATTCCTTAAAAAAGGGGGAAGCAACAGCTCTGCGAGCAGCAGAGCTGCTGCTTCCCCCTTTTTTTAAGGTTCTGAAGAGGCGGCTTTCTTGAGAGCCGCCTCTTCAAGAGGCGGCTTTGGTCTAAAGCCGCCTCTTGAAGAGGCGGCTCTTACTTAACCGAAGCCGCCTCTTCAAGAGGCGGCTTATCTACGGTAGTTAATAAAAAAAATAATTCCGACCGCATACACTGAATATGTTTACCAAGTTACCCCCCACACGAATTTTCCTCTATCATCCTCGCTCATCTGTTATAGGTTCCTTTTCCTTATCCCTTAGTATTCAATAAAATCCCTTTGCTGTGTAGTGAGATCGTGGAAGATTTTGGCATAAGTGACCCTGCCTTTTCCTCCTCGTACTTCTTCTTCTGTGCCTCCCTTACTGTCCATCACCTTGAACACTTCGCATGACCAACACTGCTACATCCTCGTCAACAACTTCCATAGCTGTCGTTGGCATTTTGACGCCCACTAATTTTCAAAGCAACTTCACTGCCATTGCATAGGTCCCATGTCAATGTCACCGTATTTTCCATTATCATATCATGCATGCTACCGACATCACTAATTGGTTGGTCTTACCTTCACCATGGGCTCTCCATCATCGGAAATCGAGCTGATCTCTTTTGCATATGCTTCATCTCTACACAGGAGGGGCTTTCTCGATAGGTGGATATCATGGATGAAGATGTGTGGCACAGCTACATCATGCACGGTTCTAGTTAACGAGCAATCGAAAGGTAGACTCTTCCAACCCAGGAGGGGTATTCGTCAGGGATGCCCGTTGGCACCACTGCTTTTTGCGCTAGTGGCAGATGCTCTGACTATCATGGTGGACCATGCAGTTTCGAGGGGCATATGCACGGTGGCTACTCAAACAACGACATTTCTATTCCCATCCTCCAGCACGTGGATGACACGGTTCTTTTTGCGATGGGGGGAGCTGGCAGTTGTAGAGGTTTATTTGTTGGATTCTCTATGTATTTCATAAACCCCTCCCTCTCTTTAGTACCACATGGACTAATTTGGAGGAAGAGAATGGGTTTATAAGTGTGAGTGTTCTCCAAGCCCATATGGGCTTTTTAGGGGCATGTGAATTTAAAGTCGTTGGACCTGTGTGCACTCAACACACACACGCGCGTGCACGCCTCGCATCGCCACGCCCGGCCCGACCCGTGCTCGTGCATGTTTCCGTTTGTGTCCGTGTCTGTGATGTGCATGCGAGTTTAATTTTTAAATGAAATTTTATTTCTTCTAGTTTTATTTTAAGACGAAGCAATTCCCAATTGGCACACAAGTTCCTAAATCAATTATGTTCTCGAAAACGAGACCAATTATGATCTCAGAAACGAGATCTGTTAGAGTAATTATGTTATTTGGTCTTTTAATTGTCCTTTTTCCTGTAATTTACCCGTAGAGCTTTTCTCCTATATAAGAGAGCTCTAGGGTTAGATGAATTCTTATCTTGCTATTTTCCTTCAACATGGTATCAGAACGACGGTCCTAGGCCGGAGTTTTGAAAACCTAACCCTAACCCACCCCACCCGCCGGCCTCTCTCTCTCCATTGGCGCCGCCCCACGCGCCGCCGCACACGCGGCTGCGCTGCCGCTCGCGCTCACGCGCTTCGCGCTGCCCACGGCCGTGCGCCCCGCGCAAACGCGTCTCCAGCCCAGCCGCGTCGACTGAGCCTGCCGCGGCTCCTTCACCGCGCGGCTTGGCCGCACGCCGTGCCGTCGTCTCCACCTGCGCGACGCGTGGCCGCAGCCCCACGCCTCGTCGTGCTGATCGCGCGGCCTCCGCCGTCATTCCCATCGCTAATCTCCTGGCGATTTGAGGTCCACATAAATCATTGCGGCTTGATATCGACTCTTATTCCGCAACTGGTGATCTTCGTGGTCACCATGGCGCGCCGCTCCTGCCTGCCTGCGTAATCGTGCGGCGCTGAGCGTGGAACTTCTCCTGTATGCGCCGTCGTTCTGCTTGCTCGCACAAGTCCTATGCCTTTGCGCGCAGTGCCCTCCTGACCTGCCACTCCAACCCTTGGCGTTCCCCTAGGCGCGTTGCTCCAGCCCGCCGCTCCAACCCTTGGCGTGCTGGTCTCCATCCTGTGCGCAGGCCCCGACGGCGTTCCTTTACTGCATATTGTTTTCTGTTATCTAGCACAGGCCCCGACTGCTCTGCTTAGCCCTTGACGGGGAGCCCCGCCTGATCCGTTGTGCTCAGCCCTTGCTCGGAAACCCCTGCGCGCGCCTGATCTTCTTGCGCGCGACACCGCCTGCGCGCGGCGCCCCCTGTGGCGCGAGTGTCCTGATCATGTTCTGTAGCGTGCAGCCGTGTGCACCATATGCCCTAGCCGTCCTTCAGATTGTGTAACCACCAGCTACAGGTTATTGTTGTCGTCATGTCAGACAACAAGGTAGATTTTCCATCTGTGGGCGCCTTCAAAGGTTCCACACCCATTGCCGTTACTACAGGTTACAAGGCGGATCTATCAGAATGGATCATGGATTCAGGTGCATCACACCATCTCTGTGGTGACAGAGGTCAGTTTAGTGTCTTTCATCCTGCTCAATCTGAACGATCGGTGGTGATAGCTGATGGTACATATTCCCCTATTACTGGTCAGGGGGAGGTGCAGTTGACTCCTACCTTGAGACTGACCAATGTTCTCTATGCACCTAAGTTTTCAATGAATTTGCTGTCTATTAGTCAACTCACCAAAGATTTACATTGCCGTGCTATATTTGATCCATCTACTCTTGTGTTTCAGGACATATTAACGGGCAGAGTGATTGGGACTGGCCGTGAGCAAGGGGGTCTTTATAGGCTGGTGAAATCTTCTTATGCTGGTGTCTCTCCTATGAGGGCTGGATCGGTGTCACCCTACACTTGGCATCTTCGATTTGGCCATCTTCCGTTGCAAAAGATGGTCCATATTCTTCCACAGATTTCTCCCAAGTCCAATCTTCAGTGTGAGGCATGCCAACTTGGCAAACATCACAGGTCATCTTTTCCGAGTCGTATAGGTCCAAGTCATCATGGTCTATTTGAGCTGCTACACTTTGATATTTGGGGTCCAAGTCGTGTCCCTGACCTTCAAGGGCACAGGTTTTATCTTGTTGCTGTCGATGATTTCTCTAGACTGTCTTGGGTCTTTCTTCTTAAAAATAAATCTGATGCTGGTCAGTTTATTCAGTCTTTTCTTATTGAAATAAAAAATATTTTCTCTGCTAAAGTAAAGTACATACGGTCTGACAATGCTCTAGAGTTGTGCAATACCCAATTGTCCAAATTTCTTATGTCTCATGGGATTGTGCATCAGACGTCGTGTGCTTATACCTCCCAACAAAATGGGGTGGCTGAACGGAAGCATCGTCATTTGTTGGATATGACCAGAACCCTTTTGATTCAGAGCCGTGCACCTCACTCCTATTGGGGGGATGCGGTTCTCACTGCCTGTTATCTTCTTAATCGTATGCCGTCGACAGTGTTAGGGGAGAAGATTCCGTTCTTGACTGCGTTTCCCGAGAAGGATCTCTTCTCCCTAACACCACGTGTTTTTGGGTCTGTTGCATTTGTTCATTGTTTTTCTCCTGGTCTTGACAAGCTCTCTCCCAGAGCTGTCAAATGTGTTTTTGTGGGTTATTCCAAAACCCAGAAGGGATATCGGTGTTTTGATCCAGTTAAACGAAGGTACTATGTCAGTGCAGAGGTCACCTTTTTTGAGTCCATTATGTATTTTTCTCCTACAGGTGACAGACTCACTCATTCAGAGGAAGGAGATGATATCTATGTGCCTCCTCCACCATCTATCCCGTGCTCTACTCTGCCGCCACCACCACCACCACAGCCTATCCCACCACCACCTCCACCACCACCTTCTACTTTTTATCCTCAGGTCTATCAGCGTCGACCCTCTGCTCATGTGCCTCCTCCATCATCCAGCACGCCCGAGGTATGTAATGAACATTTGAGTACTAATAATGGCACGGGTGATTTGCATACGCAGACAGATGTACAGGGCACAGATGATACTACCCCTCCTCCAGCTGATGATCTTGATCTTCCTATTGCCCATAGAAGGCAAAAGCGTACGCGGACAATGAATCCCAAATATGGGATGGACTTTGCATCACAGGCTTGTTTGGAGCGGTTGTCCCCAGAGTTTCGCAAGTTCGTCCTTGGTTTATCAGCAGTGGAAATCCCAAGGTCATATCAGGAGGCACTACAGAGCAGTCCATGGCGTTTGGCTATGGAAGAAGAGATGGCGGCGTTGCAGTCACGTGGTACGTGGAGTGTTGTGCATCCTCCACCAGGTGCGTCTGTAGTCGGAAGCAAATGGGTTTTTACTGTAAAGCATAGGGCTGATGGTACGGTTGATAGATACAAAGCCAGGTTGGTGGCTCGTGGTTTCACCCAAACATATGGGGTGGACTATCAGGAGACGTTTTCTCCAGTAGCCCGTCATTCTACCTTACGAATTCTCATTGCAGTTGCTATTGTCCGTGACTGGCCCCTGTTTCAGTTAGATGTCAAGAATGCTTTCTTATATGGTGACTTGCAGGAAGAGGTCTATATGCAGCAGCCACCAGGGTTTGCTGCTGAGGGGGAGTCCAGTATGGTGTGCCGTCTTCATAAGGCCATATATGGCCTGAAGCAGAGTCCACGGGCTTGGTTTCAGAAGCTCTCAGAGTTGATTGAACAGAAGGGCTTTGTCAGATCTACAGCAGATCATACTCTCTTTGTAAAGAGAGACCAGCAAGGTACTGTGATCATCTTAGTCTATGTGGATGATATTGTTATCACTGGTAGTAATAAGCAAGGCATTCAAGCAGCCAAGGATTTTCTTAGTGAGCAGTTTGTTACGAAGGATCTGGGTTCACTTCGTTACTTTCTGGGATTGGAGTTTGCAAGAAATGAGCAGGGCATGGTAATGACACAGCGGAAGTATGTTACTGACCTGTTATCTGAGACAGGAATGGCAGGATGTAGACCAGCTACCACTCCTATGGATCCTAATGTTAAACTCTATGATGATGACTCTGAGGAGGTGGACAAGAGACGGTATAGAGAGCTCGTGGGGAAGTTGCTATATGTCACTATTACCCGACCAGATATAGCCTTTGCTGTCAATAGGGTAAGTCAATTTATGGAGCAACCCAGACAGACTCACATGAATGCTGTTTTTATGATCTTGAGATATCTGAAGTCGTCTCCAGGTGCTGGTCTTCTGTTTAGGAAAGATACCTCTATATCTGTCACAGGTTGTGCTGATGCAGACTATGCTGGGTGCCCTAATGATAGAAAGTCTACCTCAGGCTTTATTGTATTTGTTGGCAGCTCACCAGTTGCATGGAAGAGTAAGAAACAGAATGTCGTGGCTCGATCCAGTGCAGAGTCAGAATATAGGGCAATGGCCCAAGGTAGTGCTGAAATGATGTGGGTTAAATCGGTTTTGAATGATTTAACTATTGAAGTACCTCTTCCTATGCATCTTAAATGTGATAATCAGGCAGCCTTGTTCATAGCCAATAATCCAGCGTTCCATGAGAGGACAAAGCACATTGAAGTGGATTGTCATTTCACACGGGACTTAATTCAAAAAGGGCTTATTTCAACTTCTTATGTATCATCAGGAGAGCAGATTGCAGACATGTTCACCAAGGCTCTTGCCAGAGGTCCTTTTCATCTATGTTGTTCCAAGCTGAGCATGATAGATATATATGCTCCAGCTTGAGGGGGAGTGTTAGAGTAATTATGTTATTTGGTCTTTTAATTGTCCTTTTTCCTGTAATTTACCCGTAGAGCTTTTCTCCTATATAAGAGAGCTCTAGGGTTAGATGAATTCTTATCTTGCTATTTTCCTTCAACAAGATCTATTAAAGATTGTTGAACAATCACCTTCCCTCATTTTCGTCCAGATACATTGGCCATTTTGATCCATTTGGGCATTAAACGGGTCTCCTCGATAATATTGGGTGCTACCAACGAGATTATGGGAACTCGTTATTCCCTTAATTGTTTTGAAGGGAAAAACATCTCCTTTTTTGGCTCCATACTAATTGACAGTCCATCTATATATAGGATTATACCTTTACCCTTTTTTGACACACAATAAGAGCATTCTTGCAGTTCTCCACTTCCATCTACCTTCCATCACTTGAGCATTTATCATGGAATTGCAATGTCTCCGATTTACTTTTCTTTCTCTAGGATGACGGGGGTCAACGGACGTTCGGCGTTGTTCTCTTGCTAGCACCAAGAGACAACAACCAGATGGGGGTGATTAAATCTGAGTCATCCTGCCATCCAGCTTGTGTATAGGAGCGTCGAAATCTGACTTCACGACAACGTCTTACGACGTGCCTCCATTTCCCGAGTTGGTTCTTTCCATCTAAGTTTTACTGTTTTATTTTGATCTAAGTTTGCTTGCCTGTCTAAAACCGAGAGAATAACCTCACAAACAATACATATACTACTTTCTTTTTCCAACATTGTGAAGTCATATCCACAAGTTTTCTATCTATTGTTTGTTATTGGTTTTGTTAATTAAACCTCTGTTAAAAATGGACTCTAGAGCAATGATGAGCATGGAAGACGTTGGTAGCGTCAGACCCGAGAAGTTTATAGATTTACATTTCCGTAGATGGCAACAAAAAATAAAATTTTGGCCTACTTCATTAGGACTGATTTGTGCTAATAACTCCTCCTAAGGAACTTGAATCTCCTATCAATCACGTAGACCATGTCAATCTTGCTCCTAATTCTTTATTCGTAATAGGTTCCACTTACATTGATCCACTAGCTCCTCCTACCTCGTCTCATCTTAAAATACCTAAAGAAATAGATTACCTTTACCATGGTAGGATTCTTTCTGCTCTATTCGATGAGCTTTACGACGTCTACCATATGCACCTACCGCTCTCTAGCTTTGGAAAGCTTTAGACGATAAGTTTGGTATGCAATATGCGTGTTTGGAACTAGGGATGAAAACGGTCAGATACAGATACAAATATAGGTATAATAATATCCTTATCCATTTTACGAATATGGATACGAATATTAACATATGTGAAAAATGCGTTACCATATCCTTAAAAAACGAATACGAATGTAAAATGAATACCGATCGGATACATATAATAACATGAATATTTAATAGATTAATTAAAATATACATGTTTAGGAATTAGGATGATTTACACATAAAATAGATATACCAGATATACTAATTTCATGAAAATTATATCAACAATGGTGAATGTACTCATAAAATGTTATCACACAGTTATAATTAAATCTATTATTGTACTCATGTACAAAAACGAATATACGAATACGAATGCGAATATTAGTGTCAAAGTGATATCTATATTCGCATCCATTCTAAAACGAATACGAATACGAATGTCGAAATAGTATAAAACGAATACGATAGCAGATCAGATATGAATATATTAACATTCGTTTTCATCCCTTTTTGGAACAATATGCTTTTATCCAATGGCTTGACTATAAGATGGTAGAAAATAAGCCCGTCTTCGCACAAGTTCTTTAATATCAAAACCTTATTTCTAAGTCTATTGGTAGTGTCTATAAGCTTGAGGAGAATGTACAAGTAGCAGCTCTAATCGAATAACTCCTTCCCTCTTGGAAAGACTTTGCTAAATCTCTCTGTCATAGACAAGAAAAGTTGAGCATGTCTTCTCTCGTAAAATCCCTCCAAGCTGAAGATCATTACAGAGCAAAGGACATTAAGTACAATCCTCCTATCAATCTTGTAGACCATGTCAACTTAAAAAAGAAACCTCATAAATTCCACCCAAAATCCAAACAACCTTTCAAGAAAGGCAAGTAATCTGATCAGAATAATAACACTGACTCCAAGGGCCAACGCATCTATTGCACGTGTGGCAAACCTGGTCACCTTGCAAATGTATGCAAGAACCACTAGGGACAAAAGAAGCAAAGCAACCACCTCATATGAATACGGAAGTTAATATGATTTCTGTGGGGGTCGATGCTTCTGAAAGGTCAGAAACCAACTCTATTATTCTTAATGTTAATTCACCTTCATATGATAATTGGTGGTTAGATTTTGAAGCAGTATCTCACATCCGTTATGATCGTTCTTCTTT
Source organism: Ottelia alismoides (assembly GCA_037367405.1). Taxonomy (NCBI): domain Eukaryota; kingdom Viridiplantae; phylum Streptophyta; class Magnoliopsida; order Alismatales; family Hydrocharitaceae; genus Ottelia; species Ottelia alismoides. The sequence continues at coordinate 272,020 of JAZKJV010007797.1, read as the reverse complement.
TTCCACCTATCAAGCTGATAACAATCTTGTCATCTCTTGGGGTGATGATGTCGCTGTAAAACATATTGTTGGTTTTGGACGTGTAAACTTGAAGCTCACATCAGGGAAAGTTTTTGAAGCTACATGATGTTTTACATGTTCCTGGTTTTAAGAAGAACCTTATTATTGAAGTTCTAATTATGTCTTCTGGTTACTCCTCATTGAGTCAAGGTAATAAAGTTGTAATCTCTTGTTTTGATTCCTATATAGGTGTCGGCTACACTATAGTGACCTTATCAATCTTAGTGTTGAATCTGTAATGGTTCTTCACATATCAATGAAAATTGTATTAGAACTCTTTCTACTACTGTGTCATTTGATGTATTGCATGCTCGCTTAGGACATGTGAACAAAAATACAATAAAGCGTATTGTTTACATGAACTTAATTCCAAGATTGACTTAATGAAAAATGATAGATGTTAAATTTGCTTACAAGCTAAACCGCCTAAGAAAGCTTTCAGATCAGTAGAAAGAAACTCTGTATTACTTGAGCTTGTTCATACTGATGTGTGTGATCTAAACCATGTTCTTACTCGTGATAATATGCGCTACTATGTGACCTTTATCGATGATTTTTCATGATACTGTTATATTTATTTGCTAAGATCTAAAGATGAGAAAATAAAAAAGTTTATAGTCTACAAAACCCAGGTAGAAAATCAAACTGATAAGAACATTAAGAGGATTAGATCTAATAGAGGGGATGAGTATACTTCAAATGAATTAAACCAGTTCTGTGAGGAACATGACCTTATACATAGAACTACTGCACCATACAACCCTCGGTTTAATGGTGTGAATGAAAGAAAGAAAAGAACACCGATCGATATAGTCAATGCTATGTTAGTTGAATTTGGTCTTAACCAACGATTGTATGGGGGAGGCTCTTTTAATCGCAAACTACGTGCTTAACCGTATCCGGTTCAAACACATAAATAAAACTCCTTATGAACTTTGGTTTAACAGGAAACCTGTTTTAAAATATCTTAAAGTATGGGGATGCTTGACCAAAGTTAAGATTCATGAAAATAAGAAGAGGAAGTTAGGTCCTAAGACTGTGGATTCTGTTTTCATATGATATGTAGAAAATATTAATGCCAATAGATTTCTAGTTATAAAATCTGATATCCAAAAAATTAGGATCAACTCTATACTGGAGATCAACCCGTAGATGCAGTATATTATGAAAACATCTTTCCTCTCAAATCTTCTCTCCCTAGACAAGTTGGTGAAGGAACTTCAAATTCTGAAATCCTTGAATCTACTCAAGATACACCTCAAATTATTGAAGAAGCAGAACCCTTAAAGCAAGGACTGGTTGGGACCCCTAATGACTTAGGTCGAGGTAAAAGGACTAGAGTAGCTACGCACTTTGATCCTGATTTCTATACTCTCTTAGTAGAAGAAGATCCCAAAACCTATGATGAAGCTATAAAATCCATAGATCATAGTTTCTGGAAGGAAGCAATTGATAGTGAAATAGAATCTATAATGAACGATCACACTTGGATTCTAACCGACCTTCCCCCAGGGTACAAGACTATTGGATGTTAATGGGATTTCAGAAAGAAGTTGCGGGAAGATGGTTCTATAGATAAGTTTAAGTTTAGGCTCGTAGCCAAATGATACAAACAAAAAGAAGATGTTGATTATTTTAACACATATGCTCCTGTAACAAAAATTACCTCTATCCATATTCTTGTCGCTTTAGCTGCGATTCATAATCTTGAAATCCGTCAAATGGATGTCAAGACTGTTTTCTTAAACAGTGACCTTGAGGAAGGGATCTATATGGATCAATATGAAGGGTTCGTAGTTCCTTGACATGAACACAAAGTTTATAGATTAGTAAAATCTTTATATGGTTTGAAACAAGTGCCTAAGTGGAATGATAAATTTGATAAAACTATTTTATCTGCTAGCGTCACTACTAATGAATCTGATAGATGCATTTACTCTAAAACCTCTGAGAATGGTATTGTAATCTTGTGCTTGTATGTTGATGACATTTTGATCTTTGGAACAAATTCAGCTTTTATTTCGGAGACTAAATCTTTTCTTGATAAAAACTTTGATATACAAGATTTAGGAATAGCTGACGTTATACTTGGCATAAATTTGAGTAGATCTACTTCAGGCTATACTCTAAACCAGTCTCACTATGTAGAAAAAGTTTTACGTAGGTTTGATATGTACCATAGTGTGCCTGTTAGCACTCCATATGATTCTTCCTTACATCTTAAAGCACACACTGGTAATCTTGTGTATCAGTCTAGATATGCTCAAGTCATAGGAAGTTTAATATATCTAGCCAACTGTTCTAGACCTGACATAGTTTATGTCATCAATAGGTTGAGTAGGTGCACTAGTTGTCCTAATGCTGACCATTGGAAGGCATTGGTTAGAGTTTTTAGATACCTTAAGGGTACTGTTGAATACAATCTTCAATACACTAGCTTTCCAGTTGTATTTCAAGGCTATACAGATGCAAACTGGATTGCAGATTTTGATGAAAACAAGTCTACTAGTGGCTATGTGTTTCGTCTTGGTGGTGCCGCGGTTTCTTGGAAATCCTCCAAACAAACTGTTAGAGCAAGATCCACAATGGAGGCTGAATTTATAGCTTTAGATTTAGCATGTTGTCAAGCAGATTGGCTAAGAAACCTCTTAATAGATTTGCCCATTATTTCAAAGCCACTTCCTCCTATCTCTATTCATTGTGATAGTAGATCTGTCATTGATAAAGCTAAACAATCTTAGGGTAACCCGAGAAAAAGCTTTATGAGATTAAAGTATGAAGAGGTGAGAGACTTCATTACCCAAGGAGTAATATCTCTACAATTTGTGAAATATGTAGAGAACATTGCCGATTCTCTTACAAAGGGTCTATCTAGAAAGCTAGTCTCCGTACGTCGAGAGGGATGGGTCTTTTACCCATTAGTTGAATACCATAGTGGTAAACCAACCAATCCAAAACTGGAGATCCTATGAGGAATGGTTTAAAGGGACAACTAAGCTGTGTCAGTGTTCGATGGAATCACAAACTTAGGAGATTTACTCTTGATCTATCCTTATAGCGTGTAGTGCTTCGGTGTTGTCTTGGTAGAGGTAGAGCTTTTGCTCTGAATGGAGTCAAGCCATATATGGCAGAGTGTAGGATCGGAGAGTACACCCTTTGAGATTCCTGCTATGTGAGTGTAACCCTAGGCCGAGGTTTATGTGAGTTGGGTATTCTCGTTAAAGCACTCATGAAACAGATTCTTGCGAAGGCCATAATACGCACATTGATATAAAAATCCCCATGCCCTCATCTATGTTAGTATGATTTATTGGCATCCGAATCAGAGAGTCTGGTTCAAGACATAGTTCACCACATCTCTTCGAATGTAGTTAAATCATTGCTAGGCAAGGTTCAAAGCCACAAGCTACCTATGCTGAAAGACATAGTTCAGTCGTATTTTATCTTATTTCCTTTTTTCTTTATCCTTTTATGTTATTTTCATTTTTTGTTTATTAATTAAGATTTGTGAGATATGTGGGGGAATGTTGGATTCTCTATGTATTTCACAAACCCCTCCCTCTCTTTAGTACCATATGGACTAATTTGGAGGAAGAGAATGTGTTTATAAGTGTGAGTGTTCCCCAAGCCCATGTAAGCTTTTCAGGGTCATGTGAATTCAAGGACGTTAGGCCTATGTGCACTCAACACACACACGCTTGCACGTGCGCCTTGCCTTACCTTGTCATGCGTGGCCCGACCTGTGTCCATGACCGTGACTGTGACGTATGAGTTTAATTTTTAAATAAAATTTTATTTCTTCTAGTATTGTTTTAAGACGAAGCAGTGCCCAAGTGGCGCACAAGTTCCTAAACCAGTTATGATCTCAGAAACGTGACCAATTATTATCTCGAAAATGAGATCCATTAAATCTTGTTGAACAACCACCTTCCCTCCTTTTCATCTAGATACATTGGTCGTTTTGATTGCCATTTGGCCATTAAACGGGTTTTCTCGGTAATATTGGGTGCAACCAACGAGATTATAGGAACTTGGTATTCCCTTAATTGTTTTGAAGGGAAAACAACTCCTTTTTTTGGCTCCATATTATTTACAATCCATCTATATATAGGATTGTACTTGCACCCTCTTTTGACGCACAATAAGAGCATTCTTCCAGTTCTCCACCTCCATCTACCTTCTGTCACTTATGCGCTTATTGTGGAATCGCGACGTCTCCGATTTACTTTACTTTCTCTATGACGACGAGGGCCAACGAACATTCGACGCTATTCTCTTGCTAGCATCGAGAGGCAGCATCCAACTGGGGGTGATTGAATCTAGGAGATAGGCCGCAATCAAGCTCGTGCATAGGAGCGGCGGAATCTGACTTCATGACAACGTCTTACGACGTGTCTCCAATTCCCAGGCTGATTCTTTCCATCTAAGTTTTACTGTTTTATTTTGATCTAAATTTGCTTGCCTATCTAAAACCGAGAGAATAACCTCACAAACAGTACATAGAGTGCTTTCTTTTTCCAACATTATCAACGGTGTTGGACGTGTTTGGGACTGTTTTCAGTTTGAGTTGAACATGGATAAGTCGAAGTTCATCCCCTTTGGGCTGGTGGAGGCGGAGATTGAATCCTGTACTAGATGGTTGCGCTCTCCTTGCAGGGACCTGTCGATGCGCTATCTTGGTGTGCTACTACCATCAGTGCCAAATCACGTCAATTTTTTGATTCTCAACTGATGATAACTGGATCACAGATCGATCTTGAAAATATTGTTGTTCCCTATGGTTAATCAAAAAGATTATCTATCTGTGGCAATGGATAATGGTTCTTGATCATATTCTTATTCAACTGTCTATACTCAATAGATAATCTGATGGATCCATCCTTCAAAAAGAGTATTGTTGCTATCCAAGGTAACATACTTGAGTAAATGAATCCCTTCTGTAACAACTCATGCAGCTGCACCTTGAGCTTTCTGAGCTCACTGACTCTATTTGGTACAGATAAATGGAGATCGGTTGTGTTAAATACCAAGGTGATATCAAACTCAATCTTTATATTTATGAAATAAAGAATATTTTTCTACTACGATAAAATATGTTCGCTCTAATATCACACATCAAACATCTTGCCCTTATACTTCTAAAAAAGATCAGTGTTGCATAATGCAAACACAATCATCTTCTTGATGTGACTAGTAGTCCAGGACTCTTCTCATTCAGAGTCGTGCTCTCTGCTCCTAGGGAGATGTCGTACTCACTGCCTGTTATCTGGCCAACCCGATGTCGTCCTGTGTATTAGGTGAAAAGATTCCTTTTTCTACTGTTTGCCGATAAGGATCTTTTCTCCCTAACACCTCGTGTCTTTGGTTCAATGGCTTTTGTTCACCATTTGACCCTAGTCATGACAAGATCTCTCCCAGAGCTGTCAAGTATGTCTTTGTGGATACTCTCGAACCCAAAAGGGTATCGTCTCTTTGATCTGGTTAGATGAAAGTACTACGTTAGTCTCGATGTCACTTTCTTTGAATTGATCATGTATTTTACTCCTACAGGTGACAAGATGACCGCGCATGAGGTTGGTGAGGAGGTTTACATACACCCTCCTCATATTCCACCCTTACCTTCTCCTATAGTTCCTCCTACGCCATCACTACCTCCATCTTCTGTCAATCAACCATGGCCTTACTTTTACATTCGAAGGCACCTGACTGTGCCCCTTTCTCATGAGCCCTTCCTGTCAGGTTGTCACCCAAGACATCCCAGGTAAACTCCGAGCACTTGGTTTCAACTGATGAAACTAGTGATTTATATATTTTGCAAGACACTTTACACGTAGAGTAACTAACACCGCAGGGTTACAGATCATGTAGATGATATGGATAAGCCTATTGCTCCTCGAAAGAAGAGGCATTCGTGTGCTACATATCCGCTTGTTGTGCATGTTTCTTTAGGGCATATATTTGCATATTTCAGGTGGTTTGTCACAGGTCTCTCAGCTGTGATGATCCACCACGGATGTATCAAGAGGCTATGCAAGACAGTTAGTGGCGTCTTGCTATGGAGAATATCTCTCTAGTACCGTAGCACATGGAGCTTGGTTACTGCTCGTCTTCTCTCACAAAGGCATCCGTGGTTGGCTGCAAATGGGTGTTTACAGTGAAGCACCGTGCAAATGGCAGTGTTGATCCCTACAATGCTAACTTGTGGCTCATTGGTTCATCCATTCTTATTGGATGGACTATCATGGCACCTCCTCTATATTGGCATGTCATTCTACTTTTCAGATTCTTTTCTCGGTTGTAGTAGTTTTGACAAATTTAGTTATTGACGTGCATTTTCCTATGCAATTGCAATGTGATAACCATGCTAATCTTTTCATCGCCAGGACCAAGCACATCAAGGATGATTGTCATTATACTCGTGATATGATTCAGAAGGGGTTTATCTAACTTCCTATGTCAGTGTAGGGGGATGGCGTCAAATGTGTTCACCAAAGCTCTAGCTAGATGATCATTCCAGAGATGTTCCAACCTGAGCATGATTGACATCTATGCTCCATCTTGAGGGGGATGGTTGAGATATATATTTATCTTTTATGTGTTTTTCTCTTTTTTCATCTCTATTATATGTATTTTGCCCTTTAGGGTGTCTCCTCTTTATATAAGAGAGCCCTATGGCCCTTATTCATAATTAATTGTGTATTCTTTTTCCACAATTAGGAATGAAGGGCGTGGACATGAAACCTCGCTCATGATCTAGAATTGTGGGCAACCTTACACAAATTGATGAAGATGTCCACAATGCAACACATACTTCCACATAAGAAACTAGGGTTATTGTACGGAGAAAGGTTTGTAAGAGGTGATTGGGGCTGCTCAACGTCTAAGCAACAGGGGCCTACTCAATGGCAGGAGAGTGTTAGTTGGATGTTGTTGGCTTGACGATTGGGTATGGTAGAGCCACGAGGCACTTGGTGATGTAGAAGATTGGGTGTAATGCGGAGAAAAAATGTTGGATGTTATGGGAGGTAAGGTTGTACTATGCCGATGTGGTCGACCCGTGATGTGGGGTTGATGAGATGATATAATGAGGTAGTAAGAGTGACAAAGATGTCGAGAACAACAAGGTAAAAAAATAATGATATAAGATCGCTTCTTTGGACCATGTTAAGAAAATCTATTCTACTATGAAACCTCGACCTTCTTTTATAGAAGAAAGGCATAGGAGAATTATATGAGAGTCTAGATATAATAAGAAAATTATAAAAAAACTACATGTTAAGAAATAGAAAGCAGAAGCAGAATCGGAAATTAAAGAAGAATAAACATGAAGAACACAAGGTTTAACGTGGAATCCTACTCCATGAGGAGTGGGATGAAACCACGAGAGAAGGCCTCAAAGGGCCGTGTTTGTCTATTGACTTTCTCCATGGATATAGGAGGTCTAGGGCTCCTTATATAGCCTCTCCAGAGCCTCCAAGTCCCACCACTGGACAATATGGGACTAAACACTGGATGGGGTAAATGGATCTTCTCCAGGATCCATTTACCCTTTACAACTCATATGGCGCTTACAGCGAATACTCCAACACTCCCCCTCAAGCTGGAGCATGCAATGCTCAGTTTGGACAAACAGAAAGAAACTCAACTCAACTCTACAGGACACTATGGACAATATCAACCCAACGCGCACAATTGCTGCTGTCGAGGACGTTGCTTCTCATGCCGTGCAGGTGAGGAGGACGAACAGGTTGGAGTGTGGGTCTGCTGAATCTCCTCGTCGGAGAGCATGCGCTCTGAACTGCGCCTGTCAGAGTCGCTGCAACTGAAAATGAGTCTCCTCGTCGGAGGACTCTGGCCTGCCACAATATGTGGACAACTGCTCCATCTCTGAAAAAGGCCTAACTGAAGAGGAGTCGTGGCTGTGCAATCCTCGTCGGAGTCCACGGTCGCTGGAGAATGGAGTCTGAAAGAAGTCTCCTCTTCGGAGAACTGTGTCTCTCCCATCTGGCTCAGAGAACGGTGCACTACTCTGGTGTACCTATGATACCACATGAAAACCCTTGTCAACATGGCATAGGGCATGGTCCTCTACTCTGGAGTCCTTATGGCTCACATGAAAACTCTGGCCGATAAAACATGAAGAAGATGGGAACCACGAACAAATGATGGCATACATGTGCTCATATGAAAAGACCGCATACATGTGCATATCTGAAATTGAGTCTCTCTCTGGAGAACTCGAAAATGGGCCTCTCATCATGGAGTGCCACGAACTTGGACTCTAACCAATCTGAATGTCGAGTCTAAATCTACGTATCATACTGTGGACTCGAAATCTGAACGTCGAGTCTGAATCTTGCGCATGGATAATCTTCATATGAAAACTGTAGAGTCTGGAAATCTGATATCTGAATCTACACCAGGACCTGTGAGTCTACACGACACTCCTCCTTTCTCCCATACTTGTGGAAAAACATGGACGTCGACCAATGGGAGAAGACAACAATATGGGAGAAGACAAGATAGATGGGGAAAACAAAACATGAAACTTGTGGCTTTTCATTTTTTTATAAGTCGCCAAATTTTTTTGTTTAAGCCGTTTCATTTTTTCGGCTTTTCATTTTCTTTCCCCCTTTTTTTCAATTTGCGTACGACTTTTTCTTGTACGCGCCTCTTTTCATTTTTTTTCACAAATAACGGCCCACTTGGGCTCAAATAATCTGCCTCTCTCTCTTTTTTAAACGCATTCCATCATCATTATTTTTTTTTACTCTGGGCCGCCCACCCCTTTTGCAGTCCACACAGTTGGGCTCCCCCTTTCTTTTTTTTAATCTCATTAACTCACGGCCTTTACAGGACTTTAAATAAGGGAGCCACTAGGGTTCCCTTTGTGGGGACCTTCGCTCGAGTTAACGCCGCCGAGGGAGCGCCGCAATGCAAGGAGGGCCGCCGCCTCTGAGATAGCGCGCAATGTGGGACACTACTGGAAGTGGGTCTCGCTGCTGGAAGATGGGGTTCGTACGCGCGCGGGGAAGCATCGCCAGGATGGGAGAGATCGCGTGGAGGCGCAAGATGGAAGGCGCGCGCCCTGTGCGCACGATGCGCAAGAATCGCATGGAGGAAGTGAACCTGGATAGTGCTGTCTGGATGGTGCTGCCCGTGGATAGCGCCGCCAAGGGGTTTTGGGATATGCGCGAGTCTGGAGATAGGAAACCCTAGATATCTGCCTGGGAGTTTGCCGCACTTGAAGGGGCTGCCTGTGTTGGATCGCTAGAGAGGAGGCGACGCGCGGGACAACCACCTCTGCTGGGAGGAGGTGCTCCGCGATGTGGCCCCACACCTGAAGCTGCGCGATGGGAACTGGAGGAGCGCGCGCGGGGCTTCGACGATCCTGGAACGGAAGGCTACGCTGGGACCATGGAGCGTCGCCTGCGCTGTGGGTGATGAGGACGCCGCTGCCCCTCAATGGACTGCTGTGAGCACCGCCTGTGAGCGGAATCAAGCACCGCCGTGGGATGTGAAGAGATTCACGATGCGCCGTCTGCACGAGTTGAAAAGGGAGGTAGCTCGATGCCTGGAGTAGCGCATGACTGGAGACATCTCTGTTCCATCGCCTTTGAGAACCTCCGTGGTGTACCAGGGCCAAGTCGGGGCTGCTGCTTCTGCCTTGGATCACGGGTTTCAAAAAAGAAACCTTAAAATGATGAACTTCAAGTTCTACAGAAATTAGGGTTCAAAAACAAACCCTAGTATACTCGGACAGATCATAATCTTAAACAAATAATCCTTCGATATAACATCGAATCTCGAATGAACAAGACAATAAAGAACTTGAAATCCCGGAGAATCGACCCGCTCTGATACATTGTTAAGAAATAGAAAGCGGAAGCGGAATCGGAAATTAAAGAAGAATAAACATGAAGAACACATGGTTTAACGTGGAACCCTACTCCGTGAGGAGCGGGATGAAACCACGGAAGAAGGCCTCAAAGGGCCGTGTTTGTCTATTGACTTTCTCCATGGATGTAGGAAGTCTGGGGCTCCTTATATAGCCTCTCCAGAGCCTCTAAGTCCCACCACTGGACAATGCCCAGGATCCATTTACCCTCTACAACTCATATGGCACTTACAACGAATACTCCAACACTACATAAATTCTATGAAACCCCAACCTTTTTATAGAAGAAAGGTATTGGAGAATTATACGAGAGTCTAGATATAATAAGAAAATTATAAAAAGGCACATAAATAAAAGTTTGCGGAGATGAAAGACAGACTTATTCTTGATATAGTTTGAACCTTCTTTGTTCATAATAATGTATCTATAGAGAATTGATTGAATTGATTCATAAAGGAATCTACGTCTTCTTTTCATAAGAAGAGTTTATGGGCCATCCCAACTTTCATAAAGGATCCTTCTTAAGCATGTACTATTGGACATTCAACTTTCTTCTTCTCAGTTCGTTTGATGCCTGTGGGGATAAGGAAGAAAGTGGAAGCTTTGATGAGAATGTTTCTTTGGTCGGACGATAAACAACAGAGATCTGGAATGCATCTGGTGAAATGGGAAGAAGTGAAGAAGGGGCGGAGGGATGGTGGGTCAGGGGTGCGCGATGTCCACACCATGAACAAGGCCCTCATGGCAAAATAGGTGATACATATTTGGGGTCCTACTGGCTCGCTGGCTGCCAGATTCATAAGGAAGATTTATGGTGTAGAAGGTGAACTGGTGGCTAGGAGAACACGTTTTGAATCCCCTTTATGGGTCGGGATCTGGGAGGTACTGCCTTTAATCGTGCACAAGTTGTGCCCAAAGGTTGGGGGATGGACGCACCTTCAGGTTTTGGCGCGACAATTGGACGAGCGAAGGAGTGTTAGGAGATAGGTATCCGAGACTTTTTGCTCTGACGACATCGAGAGAGAGCTCCGTAGCGCAGGTTGCAGATTCAGGTAGGTGGTCACCAACCTTCTTGTCCGATCTGTCAGATCAACGGTTGGAGGAGTATATCAGATTGCAGGAGGAGTTGCCCATGCCGGGCTTTTTGGAGCAGGGAGTGGATCACTTTGTGTTGGAGGGCAAGCGGTTCTCGATCAAGCGAGCATACGAGGAATTGGTGACAGTGGAAGAGGTCCAGGATCTGGATCTATGCCAGGACATGAAGATTATTTAGGCTGCTAAGATACCTTGCAAGATCAAAGTCTTCCTATGGTGCTTAAGAAGGGACTGTCTGTGCGATAAAATGAGGAGGGCGACCTTAGGCGTGGATGACACCCTCTGTGACAGATGCCACGAGATGGAGGAGGATGCAAATTACTTGTTTTTCAAGTGCCTGACGTCAGCACGTGTGTGGCAGGAGATGGGGATTCCATGGGCGGCGACGACCGGGGCAAACACATTTTAGAGGTCGATTCGGGCGGTGGGAATCGGGTCATCGAACGACTGCTCCAAGCCCTTTGCGGTTCTTTGGGCGATTTGGCTAGGGAGAAATGATCTGGTTTTCAAAAATCAAATCTTTTACTCAAAAAAATTTGTATGACAATGTAAAGCGTTGTATAACTCTTGGATTACTAGGTATGACAATGTAAATTCACCATGGATTATGGTTTTGTAAATCGACTCTGTAAGAGGAACATGAGAGATAACTATGTATTTGTACTATAATTTCTCTGATGTAGTGGCAATCACCCTCCACATGTTTGGTCCATTGGTGGAATAAGCATGATTGTAACTATGAATAATCCGTTATAGTTATCACATTTCGGTTGCATGGGTAGAGGCTCCTATAAGGCATATGTCCCTATGGATCTATCAATATAGCTTTTGTAGTTGCTTGAGTCACGGCTCTATATTCATATATTACACGAGATATGGGTACAATTGCCTAATTCTTATTGCACAATGTGGTGAGGTTTTTTCCAGTGTATAAACTCAAGTTTGTCATGGATTTCTTGTCTAGAATACAATTTGTGGCAAGGTGCCAACGGATCTTTACGATCAAGCATCATTCTAATGGTAGCATGGAGCTCTACAAGCTCAATCGGTAGCAAAAGGTTGCACATTAACATACAGTATCAATTATTACGAGACGTTCTATTATAGTTAGACTTGCTATACTTCAGATTCTCCTTGCTTTTGTTAGCAAAGATTGACTCATGCTTCAGCTTGATGTATAGAATCTCTTCTTGCATAGTGACATAAATGAGAAGATTTACATGCAATAGCCACTGGAGATCATTGTTCATGAGAAATGTCAAAAGATTTCTTGATTACATGAGACATTTATGGCCAGAGGAAGATTCCATGGGCTTGGTTTAAGAGGCTTTTTGAGATGATAGAGTGAAAGGGCTTTGTTTGATTTACCTCGGATCATTTTCTTCCAGAAGAATGTCTATGGTTGTTTCGTGAATTGTTTATGTGGACGATATCATTGTTATAGGTGATGATATTCATGATATATTTATGATCAAGGCCTTTCTTAGGAAACACTTCGTTCATGAGCGACCTTGATTATCCCTGTTACTTTCTTGGCATAGACTTTGCAAGAAATCACATGTGCCCTTATTATGTCTGTAAAAATATGTCAAATATCTCTGATAAAAGATATCTCCAAGATGACACCGTGAATCGCTAGATAACACCTCAGAGGATGTCAATGCTAGCTAACATAAAGGGGATATTGGGAAGCTGCTACATATCACCGTGAATCGCTTGGACATTGCTCGTGTAGGTAGCAAAGTAGGTTAGTTCACGAGTCATCTTAGGATGTTCTACAATGCTGCACATATACCTTAAGACTGCATTAGGAAAGGGTCATCTCTTCCTCAGCAAGCTCTGGGTTTCACCATTTGTGCATATGTAGATTATGTAGGTTGTCACAACATTCCATGTGCCCGGGACTGCTATGTAGATGTCTCCTCCATAGCTTATGTCATTTGTCATCTGGAAGGGCCTTCTAATAGGTCTTGATAGTAATCTTGGCTAACAGAAGAGGAACAAATTACCAGTAGGAAGGAGTGAGTTTCTAGTTTCTACATGGAGATATATCCTATAATAGGGTGCATTGTACAAGCATGCTTGGCATTCCTCAAGGCAATTGGTCTATCATTATTAGCTATTGTGGTCTTATGTGCTGCCATATTTGTGTTGTCACATACAGGAACAACTACAATTGCATCAGTAGAAACATTCTGACCATATCGTACCTCTAGCCTGGTGGATGATGGCGCATGATCATGAGTAGGGGTGTGGTGTTCTCCACAGGATAGGGATAGCAGTCATAGACATTGTCATAACACATATCAGGAGTGAGCTTTGTAGATGCAGTAGGAGGTTTGTGAATAGACCTCATCTTCAGTGATGGTAGTACTTAACCTTGTCCCAGTAGGAGATGCATATGGAACAAACTAAAAAAAGTGTAATTGCGTTAACATGATAGCGTCTATTAAGAGGATCATAACATCCGCATCCCCTGTGAGTTTGAGTATCCTAAAAAAACACATTTGATAGCCAGTGGAGAAAGCTTGTCACGGTCATGAGATAAAATATAAATAAAAGCAACACATCCGAACACTTTTGGAGAGAGAAAATATAGATCCTCCTGGGTAGCAGACAGTGAGAATATCACAATACAAGCTGTGAGGAGCATGGATATGTTTCAACAAAGTTCTGGCCACATTAATAATATGGCATTTTCTCTGCAACCCCCGTTTGTTCAGAAATGTATGCACATGAAGTCTGGTGAACAGTCTCAAGTCCAAAAAGAAAGTTTGACACTTACCAGTACAAAATTCAATGGCGCTATCAGATCTAAATTTGATATTGTGACCATTTCTTAAATTTGTATAGAGTAACATAGGTCAAAGTCCCTCTATTGGACTTAGTTCGTCTGTCGCATGAATATCTTAAAATTATTGTAGTTGCATGTTTGCTCCTCTGTTGGAACATATTATTTATCTCTAGAGCATATTCAGTTGGGTCAAATGAACTTGCATTAATCATATAAACTCTTGTGTTATGACGTGGGCCAATTATTGAACTTGAACATTAGAATTTCTTGCATGAAAGCTCGGTCCCTTTGTTGGGTCCACTAAATTGTTCCCAATACTAATGGTGGTTCACTCTTCAGAAAAAAAACACACTAATTGTGGTCTTATACTTCCCGGGGGTCCTTTCCTCCTACTTGCTGGTAGAAGTGACCCACACTCCTAGTAGTAATATGGTTGTGGGTAGATTGTTTGAATTTATTCCATTAATTAATGGTAATTGTTTTTTAAAAAATGATGGTAATTGTGTTGGAGATGAATCATTACTTCTGCTAAGTGAATTTTTACAGACCCTCGTATACACACAACCTGCAAATAAAAAAAAATAAATGCTTTACTTGAGGGTGAAGCCTTCTCCCATTATAAACAAGGTTGGCTACATGGATTCTTGCTCAAATCCATGTTGAAAGATTCGACTATTTTTTGCGTTGGCGTCGACTACCGAACATAACCCCCACAAGGGAGGATTTGAACCCTGGTCTTTTGGATTGTAGGCACACTGCACTACCACCAGACCATTTAAGTGTGTAAATTACTTGATACAAATCGTAAATATCATTAAAAAAATCCAACGTAATTTGCATGATTATTGTTGATCTTACAGTGAGTTGGACTATTTTCTATGACTGTGGAGTGATAGCCTTTGATGTTGTCTATCTAATCTAATCCATGTCTGATTCTCATTTTCAGAAAATATTGATTCAGTAACATTTTGGTCCACGCAGAAATACTGATTCAGTAACATTTTGGTCTATGCAGACCAACAAATAACTACGATAGTTTGAGCCAGAAGTATGGGATATTGCAAATCTGGAACTACATGGAGCTCATATGCCCATGTAATTACACAAAATAGGGTAATAAGGAGACTAATACACTATATGAACATTTTTAGATACCAGGCTCTGTCAAAGTAAATTAACTAAAATTTCCTTTCTATTAAAACACCATCCGGAATCTCACTTCTCCATCTTAACAGTCCGTGTGAATTTAATGGAATGTTGTGGACTTCGTCGTGCATTTGAGCTGTTAGACATCATTTCATGTATGCTGTCAGGTGTGCTACATCATGCCATTTTTTATCTATAGTTCTTCAATATTTGCAGGCGTACTTTGCATATGTTTCTGTTAGTCGAGCTATGCTCTGAGGTTTTCGATGAACGATGGTGGTAGAGGATTGATAAAGGATGTACTGCAAGGATTGAGGAGATGAAAAGGACAGAGCAGTAAAGCAATACAAATCTGTATGCCAGAGATCACAAGTGGTGGTTGAGGCAAAGAGGGTAGGGGTGGAGATAGAGGAGGCGGCAGTTGCAATTGCAAACAACTTAGTAGAGTTAAAAGGGGAGCACCATGGTAAGGTGGTAATGGTGGTTCTATTGTTCTGGGTCACGTTTTATGTCAAATGGATTGTGGTTATTCTGTCTTTGCAGATGATGGGGTGGCTTCATCGTGGCATGTGGTGGTGATCTTTCCACCACTGTAACAATATCGGTAGGCGATTATATATTTAAAATGGCAGATTTATGGTAGGCTTGGACAATATGGTTGTGGATTCACCTTGGTAGGTCTCCCTCTATGGTCAATGGTAGGTCGTCAAGGCAGGTTAGTTATTTTTTAGGAAAGAGAGGGTGGCGTCCGAAATTGGGACCCACCACAGGCAGGTTAGTTAGTTGATTGCAGGTTACACACTGCTGAAAAGGTAGACTGCAGATAGGATGTCCTAAGGTAGAAACTTTGAAACTCAAATTTGGATGAAAAATAGGAGGTTTATAAATATATGCTCATTATTGTGCCCTCTTTAAGCTGTCCATATAGATTTACCCAAGACCAGAGATTAAGATGTTGCTCCACGATCTTCTATTTATGTATTGATTAGTAACATTTTGTTTGATATGAATATTTAGGAACTGGGGCTGCTTATATGGATTGGTTGGGCTCAAGTGAAAATTTTAAACCTCTGCACCTAGGAGGAAAATTTTCAAGAAGTCATGGTGCCTGCAAATGAAGTTGAATTCATAACTTACCACATGTAAGAATAACCTTTCTCATATGATTTAGTATATGAAATATGAAAACCATATCTGTTGCAACCCCATTCCCCGGGGAAAAGTTTTGTTGCTGAGTATATCTTCACAAGAGAAGCAGTATCTTCCTTGCAATTTGAAGGATAACGTAGAGAAGTTATTCTGAAATTACCTGTCTGATTATTTTGGATCTATTATCTTGTCTTCGAGTGGGAATATGGAATAAATTCCTTCTCATTGTATTATTTCTCTTCTCCGCGATTTATTTGCATAATAATTGGCTGATATTGTTCCTGGGATCTTCAAGAATATCTTCGCTGTCAGACCCACTTTATTCAGGAATATCTCCCTCAGTCATGCAGATTGTAAATTAACTAATAAAGATTACCTGTCCATGAGGAGAAAACGGATGGAGAACGATGCTTCCTATATTTTTTTAGAAAGAAATTGTATTATGTTAATAAATAATAACACAGACAGTCAGTAATAGAGCACAACGGAGTATAAGCAATGCTGTCAGGTTTCCAGCCAGAGAATGTGCCAATTTGCATTATTTTACACGGTGCGGAAGGCTTTCAAGTTTCATGTCATTTCGATACTCCCTACCAGTTTAAGGGATTGAATTGTCGGTTAAGTCGAGGCTGCTGAAATGTATGAAAAATCATACAAGCTTGAAATGAATGTATGCTTTATCTTAGGTCAGATGTTGTCCCTCTCCAGACTTCCAAAGTAGAAGTAAAACATCCATCTATTGATTGCAATCAATGCCTTTCTAGGTATTAATCTTATCAATTTTTGTTTTTCCAAAAAAAACTATCACTGCTCATTTTTTTCGGTATCTTATTTTAAGTTCACTAAATTCGTCTGCCTCATTTTGAAAGCATTCCTCGATTATAGGAGGTCACATCCCCGTCGGAATCATTGTCGGACCTCTGATTAAGGAACAATACCCTGTTTTTCATCTCGAAAAGGAGAGTTCACATTTGAATCATGCGATGCATACTTAGGATAAAAAAGATAGTTCCTGCTGAAGAATATATGCATATGCATATACTCATTATTGTTGATACACAATTGGGTAGGACGTCGATTTCCAACAAAATCTGCAGAAACAAATGCACATCCCTTTTCTGCTAAGTTTGGTCCTCAGGCACAAGGGAGTGATACCATCCACCACCCATAATAGTACGACTGCCAGCCCATTCAGGGTCTGATCCATAAAGCAACCTATAGTGCCTAATGGTGGTGCACCACCTCCCCTTGTCCAATCACCATCATTCCCAAACTCCTGTGCGTTGTAAATGCTCGCATATTGTTGTGGTTCAGAACATGACAAGCATTTGACGTCGGGAAATTAGAATCTCCTAAGCAATTACAAACACAGAGATTATGAAGTTCAGAAAAACATAATACTTCTAGTTCAGAGAGACCCACTTGCTAGAAACTTTTTTTTAATAGTAGGCCCGCTAATTTCGGGTATCCGGAGCGTCCTCATTGGGATTCGAATCCGGGTCTTTTAAGTGGAGGCACATTGTTCTACCACCAGACCACTCTTTGGTTTCCACTAGCTAGAAACTTGCGTCCAACATTTCAATACATAGTAACATATCTACCATTAGTGCTTCACTTTGACGCCATGTCGCATTTGCGCCTTGTTCAAAGCTGTAATCCCGAGTTTCTTCTCTATGTTTCTATCCGTTTATATTGCCTTTTGATACACCATGAAATTCGAAAACACCAATAGATGTATCCTTTGCTGTCTTCAGCACCTGCTGTACAAGGGAGCTCATTTTTCTTCTCTTTTGGAATTCCAAAGGCTCTGTGATCCAATATCTCTAGCTCTCTCTCTCTCCTTCCCATGATGATCCTCAATGGGCCTCTCCTCACTTGATACACAAGATCCAACGTGGATTCTCTGCAGTACTTGGAACAGGCTACTTTGTGTGTGTTTGGATGCTGTGATAGGGTGGGCACTTGTCGGAGGAAAATGACCTTCCATGAGCCTTGTTTCCCCACCATGATGCCCGTCTCTCTTCCCCTCCAGAATAACAATAGAGGACCCAATTGGCCTGAGTGGATGGCCATCATCTCTGATGTCATTTGTCCAATGGGCACATCTTCACATGCTCGTGCTCCCATTAATTCCGAATATCTACCCATGCAAGTCCTCCCATATCTTGGAGACAGCAAGACATTGGTAGGGTGTGGTGGCCTCTCTGGGATCCTCTAGTCTTCGTATGTTTGTATATGGACTTACTTAAGGTGCGTTGGATGGAGCCAAATTCCATATCCGACATCACGTCGGCTTCGCTTTGGAGATTATGTGCAGTACACGCATATCATGGGCTCTCAGCAAATGGTTCGTGGTACTATTATTTGGGTCATAGGGGTGGGGCTCGGCATGTAGCATTTGGTTGCTTGCTTCGCACTCTGATTCTCAACCGTTTCTGATAACAACCAGGACATGTATTTTTCTTACATAATCACGAACACTATGTTTCTAAAATTCTAATCACCGCAGGTATAGCCCAAACATGGTATTGGAATAAAGAAGTAGGGTGTGGCACTCGCTTGTGTAAAACAAGGGAGACTTTTGTCCGAAGGAAATACACGTGCGTAAAGCAACAGTCTCCTTGCGCTCCACTTCCGAGCATACTCTCTCCTTTGCCAACCCAAAAGGAGCAAACTGCAAGGAATCCGCTCGCATTTGCCAAATCTAGGGCCCCCCACCCTTCCACCTTGACCAAACTGCCCCTACGCTTCACCATGGGCATTCCGATCGTCCACTCTGGTATATATAAAGCAGCCGTTTGCTCCCTCGCTTCCCAATCCCCATACTCCCTACACCGTAGATATCGTCTTTCCACTTGTTGAAAAGCTCCAAGGATATATACCTACCCATCTAGCTAGAGCAATGGGCGATGGCTTTCTCCCACGGGAGCTCCAGCTCATGCCCAAACCCCCATCCACAGCCCCGCCACGGTGGGTAACTGGCCCCGCAAAGCCGAGCTCTCCATGCCACGCACACCTCGACCTCAACCTATCGATCGGTGCGAAGCCTTTCGGGGCATTCGAGGAAGCTAAGGGAAGCCCGGGAAGCGTCGAAGCCTTGAGATGGCAAACCACTGAGCAAAACCGGCTAGCAGCAGTGGAAAAGGCGTACGCTGAGCAGGTGAGGGAATTAACCAGGAAAGAGATGGAGATGGTGGAGCAGGAATTCAAGCGAGCGAGGATCATGTGGGAGAGGGCACGGGAGGAGATGGATAAGGCCGAGAAGATGCGGGAGATGGCCAGCAAGAAGACGACCTTCATGGGTGGTGAGATCACCTGCCGTGCATGCAGGCAGCATTTCAAACCTTGATCCTGCATCTCTCGCTTCCTTTCCCATGTCCATTTGGTTATCAAACAAAGAATTTCATAAAAGGAGTCATTTTTTCCCCTTGTAGAGGGATTATATGTTCTACCACGGAAGTTGATACCGAATTTCTCTTGCGATCATGAACATACACGGCTCATGCGCGGAGGCGGAGCCATGCGATTTGGACCGACGGGGGCGTTGCAGACTAGTTTTTTTTATATATCTGGGGATAACCAAGTACTTGATGAATCGAGCTAGTAGTGGTATGTGTTTTGACATAAGAGCCATATGGTCTATATACTATCCGTGATACGGAATAGGCAATTAATAGTGTACTTGTCATCTAATAAACCCCTTTTGCTTTAAGTTAAACGAGGGCGGGGTGTGGGTGATGATGGAGTGAGTATTAAAGCTCACGTGGGAGATGCTGAAGAAAGAACTTTCATTGAATATAAAACAACTTGTGAATTAACATTATCTTGCTTTTCTTCTTCTCTCCCATTATTAAACTGAAAGAGGATTAAGTACCTCTTGATCTTATCTCTAGGGGCCGTTTGGTTGGGGGCTTACCCTTTCTTTAGAGGGTTACCTTCAAAATCTATATTTCTACCCCTCATGCGGAGCTCACACTTTTTCTTTTTTTAATATATTAAATAAATCATTTCTCTTTCATCCATTCCATCAAAAAAAATAATATATTATACCATCATACTATCTAAAAATTATGAACTAAACTTCTACTCACTTTTACAAACTTCAATACAATCACATCACAATAACTACTCACTTTTCCAAACTTTACTACAATCACATCACAACAAACCTACTCAATCCCTAATCCTCTATTCAAATACCAAAACACAAAAACGGTTTATTCTCCCCCAGTTTAACTCGAGCTAACCCAGTAACCAAACTTGTGAGTTTGTTGTGATACGATTGTATTGAAGTTTGGAAAAGTGAGTAGTTATTGTGATGTGATTGTATTAAAGTTTGGAAAAATGATTAGAAGTGGAATAATTTATAAATTTAAATGATATGATGGTATAATATATTATTTTTGATGGAATTGATGAAAAAATTGATTTATTTAATGTATTGAAAAAGAGAAAAAGTGGAGTCCACGTGAAAGAGAAAGAATGAGTTAAGGGGGTACTACCCGAACGGGGACTTAGGATTTCCGAAGGTTATTGATTGTCCCACTTCTTCCACCAATTCTCAATAAAAAGGAGTGCTGAAGATGGAAAAGAGATAAGGTCAGAGAGAGAATGGTAATCTATCTAGAAAAAGGCTTTTATCAAACAAATAAGAATATGTTAATCTAAAATTATCTAATACAACAAATAATTTGAACATCTGTTGCACATCTTCCTACATTTAAATTTTACAACTGAATATTAGTTGTTCCTTAATTATCTTTTGTATTTGTAATTCACAATGAATATAATAACCATTGCTAAAGATTGATATACCAACGATTATTCGTTGATGCATTCATTAAGATTGTACTAATTATTGCTAATCTAGTAATGATTAGAAGAAAAAAAATCAAACGGATAATGTTATATGATTGCTTACTAGTTATATATCAATGAATACGGTTTCATTGTGGATTTAAGACTAAAAATTAATTCTACAATAAGTAATATTTGTTGTTATGGCAATAGATATTAAATTATTCGTAGGCACGGACCAATTTTATTGTAGTGATAGAGATTTGATTAACAGTACTAACAATATCAGCATATTATTATTTTTGTTATCTTCCTCTTTAAGACAAAAATCCTCAGTTATTCACAAATTAACATAATAGTATAACAATAATATTCGTTCCAAACAATTGTTAGTTGACACTTAATTTGTTCGTGCTAATCGAGATTGAATTAAATATAACATATGCATTTTTTTAAAAGGCAACTAATAAGCATTGCATATGAACGATTGCTAGAGAAAAAATAATGACTCATGTTCATTGCAAATTTTTAATGCAGAAAATGCATTTCTTCACGAAGTGATATTTGTTGTTGTATATTTAGTATAAGATGATACAGTTGCAATAACAACAACAAAACCTTTTCTCATTTAAGTATGATTGACTATATGGATTTTTTTGCCTCTATTTAGATCTATTTTGGGTCATTCTCGGGCTTAAATAAAAAAAACTAAGATCCCTTTGTATAGTCTCATTCCATTACTTCTTGAGCCTTCCTCGTCTTCTTTTAGTCGGCTCAACATTTCAAAACATGCATCTTCTCACCGGTGCATCATCTATCCTCCTTTGCAAATGGGCAAACCACCTTAAGTGATTTTCTCACATCCTTATCCTCGATTAGAGCTACACCCAGTTTCATTCTGATGGCATCATTTCAAATCCGATCTTTACTTGTGTGTCCACACATCCGTCTTAGCATTTTTATTTCTGCTATTGCAATTCTCTGCACATGTCTATGGTTAACAAGCCAACATTCAGATACATAGAGCATAGCAGGTCTCGCAATTGCTTTGTAAAACTTTCCTTTGATTTTCAAAGGAATTTTCTTATCACAGAGAACAGTATAGGCGCTTTCCACTTTAACTAACATGCATTTATTCTATTTGTAACATCTCCATCAATTTTTGTATCATGATGCAAAATAGATCCCAAGTATCTAAAAGAATCTCTCTTCTGAATGCTATCATCACCAATCTTAACATCGATTCATTCACCATCGTTTTCATCAAAGTACACTCAATATATTCAGTCTTAGCCCTACTTATATGAAATCCTTTAGTTTCCAAAGCATGTCTCTACTAGACCTCAAGCTTCCCATTTCTCCCTCTAGTCTCATCAAACCACACAATATCATCGGCGAATAACATACACCAAGGTATCTCATTATGAATGTGACTTGTCAACTCATCCATAATCAAAGTAAAAAGAAATGGACTCAAAGTTGAACCTTGATATAGACCAGTGTTGATGTCAAAATAGTCAGTCTTCTTATATTGTATCCTTATACAAGATGAAGCCCTATCACACATATCTGTTATGAGGTTAATGTATATGATAGGTACTAGTCTCTTCTCCAAAACTTTCCACAATATCTCTCGTGGGATGAAATTATAAGCCTTCTCGAAATCAATAAAAATCATATGGAGGTTCTTCTTTTTAGCTCTGTAAAACTCCATTGTTTTCCTCAGCAAGTGGATACTTCAATAATTGAGCGATCTGACATGAATCCAAGTTGGTTTCTTTTACTTTGAAAACTTGCTTCAACCTTCTTTCGATCACACGTTCCCAAATTTTCATAGTGTGACTCATCAGCTTGATACCTCTATAATTTGAACAATTTTGAATGTTTCCTTTGTTCTTATAAAGAGGCACCACTATGATTTTCCTCCGTTCTTCAGATACAATGCATTAAACCTATGCGATCATATATGATAGAATTGGAAGAATATGGTTTGCCTTAAACATCGAAACCGTCCCCTTCTCGTCTTCTGTGGCCAATCAACAAAGTCATCCCACAGTTAGTATATAACAACATTACAATAAAGTTGTTAATTTGATTAAGCAATGCTTCATCCTTTTATATATGTATTTGTTACTGGACTTTTATAAAACAACGATTATACTTTTTAATTTTGCGACAACTAGAAGAAGAATCAAGAGATAACAGTTGTTATATGAGTCATTACTGTGTAATAACCACAAATAAAATATGTGTCAAGGATGCAAAGAATCAAACAAGGATGAATATCTGCTATAAATCTAACTGCAAAAAGCAACTGTTCTTTCCGAATATAGTCCATTAAGGAAAAAAATAGATATAAGACAATGAAGAAAAAGACATGATGTCGTTTAATCTGGTTGCATGCACACATTCTTTTCTGGAGCATTTACTCCATCCATGTATTTTATTCCGATTATTTGTACTTAAGGAGCGTATATAACATGTACCATTTTCCCAGAAAGAAGCTGTGAAGCAGAAACATGAGCACTATATGACATAAAGTTGGTCCCCCATCATCAGGCTGGTGCTATTTTCCACGTCGATTTGGCAGAAACAATCTGATCAACGTATCCTCTTGGTTCAGGCTTTCTTGTAAGTATATATGTTGACATTATTAGTGTTTTTTCCAATTAAATCGTTTCATACAATCTTTTGTTACACGCCAATTCAAATATAGTCAAACATTGGAAACTCATAAAGTGTGAAAGTGTGCTATAAGTGGTTGACATTATTACTTGATCATTTGAACTTAGTATTTTGGATGGTTTGTCAACGGATCCAACAGAATTTCGTACCCAACAAGTTGTCAAAGTTATTTTTCTCTATTAACAATTTGTTAACCTAAGCCCGGAACATTACATATTACTTAAATATAACAATGTGATATACGTCCTTCAGTTCTCTAGTGTCAAGACCATTGTTTAATAATAGAATTCGACGATGTTGTGGGCTGATTGGTTTTAGTCACAAGAGGATCCCTACAAAAAATGAGCTTATAGCGACATTATTTTCTTTAAAATCCGACATTGTATCGTTCGTTGATAAATATGTAACGACGATGTTATTTGGTGTGAAATGCTTTTTAAGCTGTCCATAGGTAATATCTTGTTAGTCCTCGAATATCCAAGATTATCTCGGGTCTCTAATGAGTATCTAGCCCATCATATTAACTAGCATGAATTAATATGATTTTATATATACGATATCTATAAATAGACATAAACAAGTTTTGAGTAGAAAAAAATACGCATTTAACCTTCAAATATAAACATATATATATATATCTTGTAAATCGACAAAAAAGACCAAAAAATTCATTCCAGTTATTGTAAACAAAATCCTAAAATATATAAGGTTCAATGATTGTACAAACCCAATTCTTATTGTATATTTTTTAAGATTAAAATAACTAAAAATATTAAACGATAAAATCAAATAAATATATCGGATACAAGTATATATATAGGTATAATAGCTATAATGTCATATACACACACCAATAAACAAAGGGTTTTCATATATATACTCATGTATATGAAATGCCTTAAAATACAATAATAATATTTTTACGCTTAGAATTAAAAATAAAATATATACTATAAAACATTATATATAATACACTATGAACATATATGTTTATAGTAAGAAAATATTCCATATTTCTTTCATTGAAACCCGTCTCGAGGTAACTTAATTGAGGCTATTTGTGATTTAACATCTGAACTGTTTACTTTAGTTCTTCCTTCGATCAAAAACTGTTACAAACCTCTTTCAATCGAGCCTGGAGTGAAGAACATCTGAGATCATTTGTCCTACTAAATTGAGTTTGGAATTCATAGGTTCATTCTAGTTATGATGCAAAGATCAATTTGGAATTCATAGGTTCATTCTATTAACTTCAATGGTTCAGAATATGAAAGCATATATCATTGCATCAAAGATGGACTTTCATCAACTGCCTTAGTGAATCTACAGGGATAGGAACTAAGATTAACCAAGCACGTCTGAACTTGCACCAAAATCATTTATGTAATGTCTCGTACTTAGGTTTCCGGTCCATTATAGGAAAAACTGATCATGACAATTAGTTGGGTTCAGGCCGAATCGACCAATTGACAACTGCCCAAAATTCTTAAAGCAAGTCGTCAAGTAGTAATCTCTCATTCTTATAACACACTCTCACACTTCATGAATTTCTGACGTGGAACTATTTTTAAGGTTGTTTAAATATACTCAATACAAGACTGACTTCCTCTAGCCGCCATAGACTACAAGTGATCTTCCCATCAACAGGGGCAAGCATCCATAAAGCCAGTGGGGTGCCGTAGAATTCAAGATCAAAGCTCCAAAGAGCTCGCCGTGTGCGGTGAAGTTAGCATTTGTCTCCTGTGAGACATGATGCATATTTTGGGGGGGAAAATGCCATCTCTTTATTGTGTTTTTAACTTCCACTCCTCGACTCCAAAATTGTGAGAACAATCTGCATTTTCATCCTTTAGTTTTCTTTCAACCTTACAGAAGGTTTTGAGAACTCATTGATTATGTATTCGATTTCTACATTTCCTAATCGTAGAAGTGCTAAAACCAGAAATTTATATTGAATTCATGTTAATTCTTTTTAAATTCTAGTAAGATTTTGGTCTTGTACTAATATTTTGCTTTTATTCAAAATTTATCTAATTTAAAATTACTATAAGTAAGAGTTAATTATATTAAATTCTGAAATTTCTGTAGAATGTCTCCACAATGATAAATATGAAAATTAAATACATGATTTTATCTTAATATGCCTTAGAAAATTCGTAAAAATTACATAAATGATTAGAAAAATTGAGAAAATAGAATTTATATTTTTGTAAAAATAACCCAAATAGGACAATTTCATCATTATTTTTTAGGATTTAAAGCTATTTTTAAATTGTTTTTTAAAATGGTAAAATCACTGAAAATCAAATATGAAACATGAAATTTAATTGAAAATCCTATAAATAATCGTCTACTCTATTCTAAATTTTATTTGATTTTTAGTGCATTTTGAGCAATGCTACTTTAAGTTCTAAATAACGGTCATGCATGCTATGTTGATTTTCATCGGAATACTCAAATAGTTATACAAATCCATGCTAGTATATGCTAAATGTCGTTAAATGGCCTAAAATACATGATACATTGGCATTCAACATAAATATTGGTATAATGTTGCGAATATCTATATATGTTGTTTATGAATTGATCTATTAGATTATTGAACCTTGACTTGACTGGATGTCCAAAACAATATTTGACATGCTTATCTACTGAGTAGTAAATGGATATGCATGGAGATGAAATATAAGTGCCTAGTTAAAATGATGAAATAATTACTCTAACGCCTAATGGAAATGAAATATGAATACCTTGTTAAAATCATGTTAAATAATCACTTTAATGCCGCACAATGAGTTTGACTGTGATGTGTGGATGAGTAGTAAATGCATGATTGATTAACCACCGATTGAATAGTATCAAGCATTGCTTATACACATTAATTAAATGATATATTTTAAGTTGATCGCCAAATGGAAATGAAATATGAAAAACTAGTTAAAATCATGTTAAAATAATAACTCTAATACCAAATAATGAGATTGATTGTGTCGTATGGATGGGTAACAACATGACTGATTAGTCACTGATTGCGTAAAATCAAGCGTAGCTTATGCACATCAAACTTTGTTATTGAATGATATATTTTAAGCAGATTGCTATTAAAATAGCACACCAAAATGGGATTGTTTATACCTAGCAGATGTAAACACGTTATTAATTTGAGTGCATGGCCTCCAAGGATCGTGGAATTAGAAAGTGGATTGCTTAGTTGATGCAGGACATTCTCCATGTGTGCATGTGCCTGCGTGCAGTGCCTGCGTGCATGTCTGTGTGTGCTCATGTGCAGGTATATGTATATGTCGGATATTACCGTGCATGCAACCACAGCAAATTGTATGAATTCCATCTCCTAGATTGTATTGTTAAGATGATCCAATTCCACATGCTAAATCGGAACTAACTCTAACCATCTTTGTTCTAAATTTAAAGAATGGAATAAATTCAAAATGGAATATAAGAATGAGACTGTGGATAAGACGAGAATATACAATTTAATTTTCAGAAAGTAACGAGAAAAGATAAAGATAATAAAAAAGAGATTTTTACCCGACAAACCCTATAATCTTTTCAAATTACCTCTACGACCTTTGAAACAACCTAATTCCCTCCTCGATCATGTGAACTTGCTAATCTTTACCTGACATACCCTGTGGTTAAACCCCATCCATTTACTCATTAAAACTAACCGGATTCCGTTTAGTTCTTTTACATTATATCCATTTTGTTTATCAAATTTACATTTAGTGTCACTCCTCACCTCCTCAACTCCCTTTCCCACCCAACACCCACCACCTCCTTGACCTCTGCTACCCTCGACCTCAGCCCTCTCCCTCCTCCCCAACCTTTCCCTCGCCCTCCTATCTAGCGGTCAATGCCTCCTCGAGCATTGATCATCATGCCATTCTCCAGGTTGCGATCCTGTCACCGCTCATGGTCGCTCACCGCCTCCTGCGTGAGATCTTCTCCATCTTGCAAGTTATCTCGACACCATTTCCAGTCTGACAGCACCACAACCACCTACGACAGGATCTCCTTAGCCACCAAGCGCCTCCTTGCGCCTGTCTCCTCTACAGCATCTAGCGGAAGGACCTCCTGCCATTGGTTTCACCTAGCTCCACCTACATCCTTCAAACCTCCATCGTGTGAAGTTTCCACCCTCGTCCTCCTACCCTCGCCCTCCACCCTCGCCCTCCCTGTCCTTTTCCATCGCCTTCCTCCTACCCACCCTCGCCCTCCCACGCCCTCCGCCCTCGCCCTCCCTGCCCTTCGCCATCGCCTTCCTCCTACCCACCATCGTCCTCCCCGCCCTCCTCCTTCGTCCTCCCACCCTCACCCTCATGCCCTTGTTCCTCCCTGACAGTACTCTCCTCCAGACCGGTGGTAACCTCGACGACCTCCAGAAACTCGACGGAGTTTCCGCCCTCTTGCCCTAGTTCCTCCCTGACAGTACTCTCCTCCAGACCGAACAAACCATTCGACGACCCCTCCCCAACTGGCACAAGCTCGCCGACTCCTCACTCCCAGACAGTCGGTGGTATGCCACCAACCAAATCCTCCCTGACGGCCACCTCTTCGTGGAGCATGTGACGGACGGGGAGAGAAGAAGGACGAGGAGAGGAGGGGGAGGGGAGGAGAGAGAGTGAAAAACATACCATTGGATTTGGTAGGGTTTGATTAACATAACTTAACCCATACTAGTTAACCCAAACAGACTCAAATTAACGGTAGGATTTGTGAGGTAAGATGGAGCAAGTTTACGAGGTCAATGGAAAAATTAGGTTGTTTCAAAAGTTGTAAAGGTAATTTGAAAAGATTATAAGGTCTGACAGGTAAAAATTATATTAAAAAACCCCAAATAAATATACTAAACAAAACTAGTTGAAAAGAGAGAACCAACTGAGGTTGCATTTTACGGACTAAGGTTCGCTTTCATAAGCATGAAAGTCAGATTATTGGTAGTACTATGAAAGAGCAAATGAACAATCAATCTTGTTATTGTTAGATTTTCATTATCAAAATTTTAGCATGTTTGCTTAACGATTTAGGAATGTCTAATCAAAGGCAAGCCGAGTGTTAATTTAACGTGAGGGAGAAAAGTTAAACCACTGCTATGTCTGCACTGTTCCTTTCCCTGGTTTATGTCAAAGCTGTCAGCAACTACTGTATCAAAGGACACCGCAACTAAAGCAAGCAATATTCCGTGAGTATAATGGCGTTTGGTTGGGGGTTACCCCCTCTGTCTGAGGATGATCCTCTAAAAACTCGAGATCTACTCTCTCCATAAAAAAATGTTATATCATCATATCATCTAAAAATCATAAAATACTCAATATCTACTCATTATTCCAAAGTTCAATACAATCACATCACAATAACTACCCACTTTTTCAAATTTCAATACAATCATATCATAATAAATATTCACTTTTTCAAATTTCAATACAATCACATCACACAAACCCTAATCTATCAACCAAACACCAAAACAGGTTACCTCCCCCGTATTACCCATGAATCAAACGCACTCTTGGTGAAAAGGTAAAGAAAGAGATCACACTTGATTTTTTTAAATAAAAAAAGGATGCATTTTAAAAACAGCGGGCCACTAGAAAAGAAACGACAATTTGGATAAAACAGTGGTTACAACAAAACAAGATTATGGGGATATGGCCTTTTCTTTACCAAAAACGGGATACAACATCAGAGGATTTCCCTTACCGTACCTTCCAAGGAGGAGAATTAACAAACGGACACCATCAAGCTCATTTTTAATTATGCTATGTGACATGAAGATTATATATCAGGATTATAAATATACAACCTGAGGTTCAACTATACAGAAAATTACATAGATTATTCCCTTTAAATGATCAGTAAAGTCAATATTTGGTTCTACAAAAAGTACTTCATCCTCTCGTCTCTCCTCATTGCATTGTAGATGTCCTGGACCTGCAAAACCCAAATAGCAAAGATACCGCACAAGTTATCGCGCTTCCTTCCCAGTCATTGTCTACTTGAGAATTCGGCAAATACCTGTTGGCTTGAAATAACTCGAACTGGTCCTATATTTACAGAAACATAATTGCCTCTGGAAGATAGCTTTCGTGAAATACGACCCTGACAAAAAGACGAGAAATTTACTGAGAATTTTGTTCCAAACTTCCGAGTAGAATGACCGAATTAGCTGAAATACCATGTCAAGGAATAAAACATCCTTTTTTATTTAAACAAAAAAAGGGTCGGCATGTTAAAATTTGAACCAAGGATGGCGAACAATTCCTAAGACATCTGGTCATATATCTCTAGCTTCTATTACAGGATGACACCTAATCTTAAAGTTGCCTGCTTTCAAATTCGAAATATAAACGGCCAGGGAAAAATCCATGAATTGCAAACAGAGTGAAAATTATGTGTTCTGCAATGTAATATACGGTTTACCTTAGCAAAGGATGAACTTATATGCTCTCTTAAATACAACTTACAGGAGTTGTTAGAAACAAAGCTAGCTCATGCACATGTTGACACAGATAAATATCATAGTTCAAATTTCTGTTGGGAACATGACATGCGATATCGTCTCCTCTTGGCTGTTGGGGATACGAACTTCTCCAGATACGGAAGCAAATGCGCAATCACCCACTATCACAGAAACATGTGAAGAAAAGAACAACAAGATATAATGGTGGTCGGTCACCTCTCGCAACCACTGGAGAAAAAAGATACTATAAATTAGAACGAGTACAACTCTCCACGTTCCCTCATTCTCTCATCTCTTTCTTCTCTCTCCTTCCATTTCTCCAGGGGTTACATTGCTCTTGTGGTAGTGTTGAGGCAACACCTCTCCCACACCCTCTATATATAGACCACTAAGACCAGTTACAATCTCAGTCTTATTCTCAATAAGAGTATAAATAGAATACATCTCAACAACTATTATGATTAGGAGTCCAATCCCATTAGGATTCCTAATCTTAATTTGACTCTGATCCTAATAATCTCCCCATTGAGTTGAATTCCATCACGATCTCTTCATCGTCTTGGTTCTGCATTGAGCCATCATCGTCATCTGCAAGTCTCGTTAGCAAGAACTCACCACCTCTGGGTGATGCACCCATCGTTCGATGTCCTCAACGTGCCACTTTGCACGATCTCCTGCCAACCACCGCTAGCAGAATTCATCGACATCTTTGGTCGATTTCTCCAAGAAACCACCATATCACAGCTTCTGAAGATTGTACAACTGCTGCAACGTGTTGTCTCCTCAACGTCAAACGTCGCTCTAATCCATCGCATCGTGTCTCTTCAAAAACGTTGAACTCGGCTCTGATACCAATTGTTGGGACACAACCCACCGGTATCGTCTCCTCTCGGATACCAATTATTGGGAATATGAACCACCTTATATCACCCCTGCTCGGACACCTGACGAACTCTCGGATATGGATGTAGATACAGATGCGCAATCGACCACCACCACGAAAGCACATGAAAGAAAGAACTAGATATAATGGTGATCGTTCACCTCTCGCGACCACTGGAGAAGACAGATCGCCATAAATTAGAACAAGTACAAGTCCCTTCGTTCCCTCATTCTCTCATATCTTTCTTCTCTCTCTCCTCTTTCTCTATGGGTTACGTTGTTCTTGTGGTGTTGTTGAGGCAATGCCTCCCACACCCTCTATATATAGCCCAATTACGATCCCATAGTCATATATTCCCAATATGACTATAAATAGAATACAACTCAACATTTATTAGGATTAGGAGTCTAATCCTATTACGATTCCTAATCCTAATTTGACTCTAATCCTAACAATTTCCACCTACACCCCTATCGTAGTTCGAATTTCTACACACACAAATCATTGTTCAGATTTCCACACACATACATAACTAGTTCGAATTTCCACACACAACACATGCATGCTCACGCGCACATCAATGTTCAAAATTTCATACACATTATTGTACATGTCTCCACACGTGCACCCACATGCATGCACACATTCAAATTTGAGTTTTTATCACTTATGCCCTTCTTAACTTATGCAATATCAGTTATGTCCCTCTTTTTTTGGAATATCATTTGTGCCCTTACCTTATTACAAAATTAGACGTTTTCCCTTTTGTAATATCAATTATGCACATACTTTAACAGAAAGGCAAGACTGAGAATTTTTTAAGAAGGTAAGGACACAACTGATATTCTAAAAAAGAGATGGGCATAACTGATATTACAAAAGTTAAGGATACAACGATAAAAACCTTTCAAATTTCAATATACACATACACAAGCACACGTGGCATTAAAAATTGCACCTTGAGAAAGCCAAATTTAATCTCGCATCATACATTATGGATTGATTTAGAAGCATTCATTGGTATATAAGCTAACGGATATTAGCTTAAAATGAGTCCCACAATATCAATATTTATGAAGATGTAAAACGTTTTAAGTTCAAATTAGTAATTTCCTAAGGAGGTTTAAATAAAGAGACTGAATATTGAGAACATATAACAATCATATAACTTGTTGGAACAACCTTATTTAGAAGATTTCTCTTCTTACGTTAAAAGGAATCAAGATCATAAAAATGCAAAGAAACTAGACCAAGTTTCTCCAAGTCGGTTTCGACTTTGCTAACTCGACGAAACTGACATCAACGAAATACCAATGAAATTAGCTGACATTTCGAGCCAAAAGGCAGAACTTCACAGTGCTTTCTCTGTCTCTAGAAGATGATACCCAAGCTGAGCCATTAGCCGCTACGAAAACAAAGAAAGTCAGAAAATCGAAATATATATAGTTTCCTATTGATTTTTAGGAAATTACCTAAAGAAATATATCAAATAGTGATTAGAGGCAGATCTTCTCCATCCCTCTTCTCCCTCCCCTTAGGGTCCGTAGGGTACATACTGTAGAGATAGTTCTTAGTATTATTATCTCTTTATGTATCTTGTCGTTATTTCTTTATCTTTTATAGACCTCTTTGTAATTTACCCTTAAGGTCTCTCCCTATATAAGAGAGCCTAGGGTTTTCTGAATAATTATCGAAGTCTTTTCTCCCAACATGGTATCAGAGCCGCCCTAGGGCTCTCCCTACCCGCCGCCCCTTTCCCACCCGCCGCCCTCTCCGTCTCAGCGTCGCCCTCCCCGTCGTTTCTCTCTCTCCAGCCGTACAACCTCCCAGGCGGCCCCAGCTCGCCGCCAAGCCATCCCAAGCGGCCCCCACCCGCCGCCGAACCTCCCAGGCGGCTCCCAGCCCGTCGCCGAGCCATCCCAGGCGGATCCCCCTCTGCCGCCGATTCACACAGCGCCATCCCAGGCGTCTTGGGCGTGACCCCGTTGCGAGGGCTGTAGGCCTCATCCAAGGCGTGCCCTAGTCTACCTCGTCTCTTCTGCCGATATATGGATTTGAGTGCGTAACGTCTACATACGCACTCAAATCCGATGCAGTTGGTGTAGATAATAATTATCTTGTCTACAAACCCTAGTTCTTCTTCAGCGGCAGTATATCAGAATCGAAGGTCGATATGCCCTCCACCGGCGCATTCAAAGGTCATGCGCCAATAGTGAAGATGGACGGGTCTAACTACGAGCTCTGGGCTATGCAGTTCATGAGCCTCATGAAGTCGAATGGTAAGAAGCACATTCTTACCGAGGATGAACCCGCAGAGAAGATAGGGATATATGCCTCACATCCCTGAGAGGGATGTTTGAGAAGCTATAAAGTATTATTCCACTCACTGCTACTCCTGAACAGCAGAAGACGTTTTGGAACGCCACTATGGTGGGTGTTCTACTTGCGGCGCTTGATCCTGAATATGATGCCGCCGGTCTCAGATCCTAGCTGATGCAGTTATTCCTCCAGTAGAGGATGTTAACAGGCGACTCAGTCGCATTCCAGTTTCTTCCAGCTCTTCTACTCCACCCCCATCAGCGATGGCATTCTCGCGTGGGAGAGGTGGCCCGTCTTCTGGTCGTGGTCGTGGACGTGGACCCCAGAGAAGGGGGGGTCGTTTCGATCAGACATGCTCCTATTGTCACCGCACAGGACACTCGGAGGAGACATCCTATTCTAAGCATGGATTTCCAGCATCGGCACGTGTTGCAGACCATTCTCAATCCCCATTACCATCTCTACTGCAGATAATCGATTTGACGAACTTGTGGCATGTCTCCAGGATATTATGCCACATTCATCTTGTGATTCGTCTGGTGGTCCTTCAGATGTTGCTGCTACAGCCTCCGCCAGTTCATCTGCCGTTGCTAGTACCTCAGGTAGATCTACTGCATTCACACCGTCTCATGATATATCTGACTGGGTTATCGATTCGGGAGCCACACATCATCTCTGCCGAGATAGAGATAGACTACAGTCCTACAGGGACATTCCTCACGGCCGTTCAGTGCAGATCGCAGATGGTACCCATTCACCCCTTGTTGGACAGGGGGAGGTCTTCCTATCCTCCACTATGCAGCTACAGAAAGTCCTACATGCTCCTAAGTTCTCAATGAATCTGTTATCTATTAGTCAGATTACGAAGGATTTGCATTGTCGTGCTATATTAGACCCGTCTTCTCTCATTTTTCAGGACATACTTACGGGCAGGGTGATTGGCTGTGGCTCTGAGCAGAATGGTCTATATCGGCCGGTTCGGAATTCCTGTGCTGGCGTCTCCTCTCATTCTGTCGGACCAGTCTCTCCGTACATCTGGCATCTCCGATTTGGTCACCTTCCACTTCAGAAAATGCGCCATCTTCTGCCCCAGATCTCTCCTAGTTCGTCTTTCCGCTGTGAAGCATGTTAGTTAGGAAAGCATCATAGGTCGAGCTTTCCAAGTCGTCAGAGTCGGAGCAGTAGCTCCCCATTCGAGTTGTTACATATAGATATATGGGGTCTGAGTCCTGTTCCCGATCATCAGGGGCACAGATTTTATCTTGTGGTAGTGGATGATTTTTCTCGTGTGTCATGGGTCTTTCTTTTGAAGAATAAATCTGAAGCAGGAGATGTGATCAAGAATTTAATTAATGAAGTGCACAATGTTTTCTCTTTCTCAGTCAAATATGTTCGGACGGATAATGCCCTAGAATTTTGTACACGCTCACTTTCTCAATTTCTTTCATCAAAGGGTATTATTCACCAAACCACTTGTGCATATACATCACAGCAAAATGGTGTGGCGGAAAGAAAGCATCGCCATCTCTTGGATATTACTCGAACCCTGTTGATTCAGAGTTGTGCTCCTATTTCTTTCTGGGGGGACGTTGTTCTTACTGCATGTTATCTGGTCAATCGAATGCCGTCCTCTGTTCTTGGTGAGAAGATACCTATCTCTCTTATTTTTCCAGACAAGGAATTATTCTCACTGACTCCACGTGTCTTTGGTACTGTGGCTTTCGTTCATCTTCTATCTCACGGACTTGACAAACTCTCTCCTAGAGCAGTCAAGTGCGTTTTTGTTGGTTATTCCAGGACTCAGAAGGGCTATCGGTGTTATGATCCTACGAATAAGAAGTACTTCGTGAGCGCTGATGTCACTTTCTTTGAGTCTGTCATGTATTTCTCTCCTGCAGGTGACAGACGTACCATCCACTACCAACGATGATGTCTATGTTCCTCCACCACCTACATGGAGTTCACCTGAGTCTTCCCCTGTGCCTGCCTCCATGCCAGCACCACCACCACCTCCTCCTCCTCCACCCATTCCACGGCCTCTCGTTTCACCGCTACCAAAATTCTATACGCGTCGATCCGGTCCTGCTCAGACTACACATCAGCCACTCATCACGCCTCAGGTATGTTCAGATGGCATTACAACTGACGGGTTAGGTTTGGTACATGTGCAAGATTCTTCAGTACAGGACGACACTAGCCCATCCAGTGCAGCAGATGATGATCTTGATGTTCCGATTGCTATTCAGAAGCAGAGGCGACAATGTGCCTCTTATCCATTTGCCTCACAGGTTTCCTTTCACCGTCTCACTGGTGATTTTCAGAGATTTGCCTCAGCCTTGTCTTCCGTGGATATACCACGGACCTACCAGGAAGCTTTGAAGAATGATTGCTAGAGATTAGCTATGGAAGAAGAGATGAGTGCCTTGTAGTCCTGTGGCACATGGTCTTTGGTCCCTGCACCTCCTGATGCATCCGTTCTGAGCTGTAAGTGGGTCTTCACAGTTAAATATCATGCAGATGGCACGTTGGATCGGTACAAAGCACGCTTGGTCGCCCGTGGGTTTACACAAACCTATGGCGTAGATTACATGGATACATTCTCTCCAGTGGCGAGACACTCTACCCTTCGTATTCTCTTATCTGTTGCTGTGGTTCGTGAATGGAGTATATCTCAACTAGATGTCAAGAATGCCTTTCTGTACGGGGACTTACAGGAGGAAGTCTACATGCAGCAGCCACCTGAGTTTACTGCTGAGGGGAAGAAGCAGATGGTCTGTAGACTTCACAAGGCGATATATGGCCTCAAACAGAGTCCGAGAGCATGGTTCCAGAAGCTTTCCAACCTAATTGAGCAACAGGGATTCAAGAGGTCAAATGCAGACCACTCGTTGTTTGTCCAGAAGTCATTGGCAGGTACGGTTGTCATTATGGTCTATGTGGATGATATTCTTGTTACAGGAGATGATGTTCAGGGCATATAAAGGGCGAAGGCATTCCTAGGCCGTCAGTTTGTTACAAAGGATCTTGGAACCCTTAGATATTTTCTGGGGTTGGAATTTGCAAGGAATGCACATGGCTTGGTAATGACCCAACGGAAGTACATTACAGACTTCCTGACTGAGACTGGCATGGATGGATGCAAACCATCAAGTATTCCCATGGACCTTAGCATGAATTTGTATGATGGTGATACTGATGAAGTAGATAAGAGGAGATATAGAGAAATGGTGGGAAAACTCCTTTACATTACCATAACTCATCCAGACATTGCATTTGCAGTTAGCAGGGTGAGTCAATTTATGGAGCAGCCAAGACAAGTTCACATGGATGCTATACACATGATACTGAGGTATCTGAAGTCTTCTCCAGGGTCAGGGCTGCTATTCAGAAAGGGCACAGACTTATCCATCTCAGCGTGTGCAGACGCAGATTATGCAGGATGCCCTAAGGATCGAAAATCAACCTCAGGGTTCGCAGTGTTTGTTGGAGGCTCTCTGGTTTCTTGGAAAAGCAAGAAAAAAACTGTTGTGGCAAGGTCCAGTGCTGAATCTGAATATAAGGCCATGGCTCAAGCCAGCACGGAAATGATGTGGGTTCCGTCCGTACTAGAAGATCTACATGTACCTGTGCCCCTACCTATGAAGCTTCAGTGTGACAATCAGGCAGCATTATTCATTGCCAACAATCCAGCTTTTCATGAAAGGACCAAGCATATTGAAGTTGACTGCCATTACACTAGAGACTTGATCCAGAGAGGATTGATATCTACTGCACATGTGAGCTTAGGAGATCAGACTGCAGATGTATTCACTAAGCCACTGCTCAGAGGACCTTTTCAGAGATGTTCATCCAAGCTGAGCATGATAGACATCTATGCTCCACCTTGAGGGGGAGTGTAGAGATAGTTCTTAGTATTATTATCTCTTTATGTATCTTATCGTTATTTCTTTATCTTTTATAGACCTCTTTGTAATTTACCCTTAAGGTCTCTCCCTATATAAGAGAGCCTAGGGTTTTCTGAATAATTATCGAAGTCTTTTCTCCCAACACATACCTCATGGGTATCTGGCTACAGTTGTGTACCATGGTAGGTACCGAAGACTAGGTCTCGACCTTGCACCTGGGTAGTGATGGAAGTCCCTTAGAAAGGGGGGCAAAGCCCACCTCACCACTCCTTTCCCACTCTGACTTTCTAGTAAGAAATTCCCCACTTTGCAAGATTTCTCAAACCCTTATCCACAATCACATAGGGGAGGTCTCTCAGGATGCATCGTCAGACAATAGATAAACTGAGCAAATGGCGATTGGCACACCGTGATCGAGAGAAATTTGGACTAGCGACAACATCCACGAGAAGCAACATCAAACAACATTGAATGAAACATGAAAAAAAGATGATATAAATTGTATTTATTATAGCATTATAAGGTTCTTAAATAACAATGGACTGACATGAATAAAATTTTGAAAGAAAAAAGGGCCTCCACCTTATAGGTGTGTACCCAAATACATCACCATTTAATCACCAAAAAATGCGCATGCCTGTTACATGTAAAAAATTAAAAATCACAAGATCCAACTCTTTGATATCGCCTTAGCATGCAGAGAAACAATTTTCACCGTAGAAGATCTTGTCGAAATACCACCCCATTTCTAGCTAACCAAAGAGCCCAAATCATTGCCCTGTAGCTCGATCTCTCCTCTGTACCATCAGTCCGCACTTACAGTTTCCCAGAAGCCTGAAGCAGCATCAGTGGGCACCAGGGGATTCCTAAATAAATCCCAAACCTCCAGGTAGCTCCTATACTTGCAAAAAAGGTGATCCGCATTCTCAACATCCCTCCTGATAGCGATAATAAGCAGGATCGGCTACTTGAATGAGCTGAGTGAATCTGTCAACCGTTAATCATCTCCCTTCCTAAACCATGGCCTCAAATTTCAACGAGAGTCCACCGAATTCCTCCGAAAATCGAAATGCTACATTATTTCTTTTTCCATGATTTCAACGAAGTATCAGCAAAATATCAATGAAACTTCAACGAATTGCATGTCATTTCGACGAAACAACAAAAATAAGGGTATATACCCTTTGCTTTCATCAAAACTTGCATATTGTAATTTTACTTATTTATTTGTCGATGGGTTAGGTTGTTAGAGTGTTTTACATTGTTTGCATAAGTTCCTTTAGTTAGTTTCTAAATTCTAGATCTAAATCCAAACCAAATCGGTTAGATATAAGATTTAAGGGTTAAATTCGAGTTTTAACTGAAAAGCTCTTATTTTTTCTTCTTTCTTATTTTATGTTTTGATTACGAGTTATTAATATTCAAACCATTCCTATTAATGAGGTGATATCGTAGCGTTTGCTTCCAGTTTAGCACACATTTCTGATTCTAGGCAACACATTGCTCTAAATATCAACATGTGTGATGATTATAATGATAATACTACTTCAAAACTTATATTTATAAATCTATTTTACAAATAAGTGTGCGTTTTTATTTTATTTATTGACTTAGGAATATTAAAAGCCTTAGTTTTTGGAAAAAAGTCAAGTTTAGAATCATTTCCAAGATTTCTGACGATTTCACCAAAATTCTATGAAATTTCTCTTTCTGAACTTGGCAAAATGAATCGAAAGCCGTAATTTAAGGTTTTTCTTTCTTGCAGCTTCTCTCTACTACAAGGAGTATGTGCGGTTGTGCGATTGCTAGGTTGTTAGCAACCTTCCAAATATTGTGACTGGAGGTATTTGCTTACTATCAGGTTCGATATAGATTGTGCATGTGAGTGCAACATTATTTTTTGGTGCTAATTGATTTGTTTGTGTCTTGTATAACATTTATTTTATGAGCACAAGCTATACAATACACCTATTAGATATACATGTTAAAAAGATTTGTGTTCGTGTGTGTATGTCTGTGTATCTTATTTTATTTTTAAAATTAAATATTTGTATAAGTTGGAAGTATTTTGGTTAGATACAAGTTCTAAGCTACCATTTTGGTCTTCAATTTTTTACATAGGATATCATTTTGCTTGTACTCCTTGTTGGACTATGTTGTTCTCTGTTATTATTGCATGTGTCAACATTATTTTCACGTTCAAGAGGCGAAACTAATGGCTTCTTATTTCGATTCCAGATCTGGTTCTGGTTCTATGCAGCATACTACTTTTTTAATTATTGAAGTGATTGGATGGAAATTTAATGTAACATATCATGTTAATATCTTACTATTAATAAAAAACTGTGTATTTCTATCTTATTTACTGAGTTAAAGAGTATTAAAATCTTGGTTTTAGAAAAATAATGAGTTTTCAAGTAATTTCTCAAATTTCCGACCATTTCACCGAAATTCTATTGAATCTCTATCCAGTTTTACCGAAATTCGGCATTTACGGCCTTGTCCTAGACAACAACATTAAGACCTTTTATAGTTAGCCACGCAAAACCATGCTAAAAAAATCAACAGGCCCTTCAAAGCCCTGTAAGACTTCCCAATAAAAAAAGGTCCCATCACGCTAGCTCCAACAATCCCAGCCCTCTATGGGCCCACCCGTGCTCTCTAAGTCATGTAGCATCAACAAAAGTTCACTCATTTGTTGATCTGATAGGTCAGAACTGAAATGAGGGGAAAATATTCGTCTCACATGCGTACCACAAAACGATTTGAATCAACCGCCAACGTCATTAGTCATGGGAATCTCAACCCAAACGCCCCTCCCTCACTCCAATCCCCAACTATCGACCTCAAGAAAGGGCAAATCTCCTACACTACGACGCAAATCCCCCTCCAAAAATATGAATTGGCAATCCCAAGTTCCCCGAGGCCTGGTAAGGTTTTTGGATCAGAGAGATACGGGTGATCCACTTATTCAGCATGGCTTTATTCTCATAGCCTCCAAGCAATGCACCCTAAAGACCAGCATCATCCATCGAACAAGAGACCGTCCCGCAATCTACCAACGAGAGCCCACTCGAATGTCCGGAAGAATGATCGGAAAAACCTTCTTATGACGCTCTCAAGTTTCTTTCCCACCTCCACAGGGAGGAGTCTAGATGGTAGGAAGAAAATAGGGATAACAGATAGATTCATTTCATCAGCACCAACATGCCACCACGAGATACAACAATGACAACAAAGCCTTTTCTTGCATTAAGTAGGGTTGGCTGAATGGATTCTTTGCCTCCAATCAGATCTATCTTGGATCAATATCGAACTTAGATCCAAAAAACTAAGATCCCTTCATATAGTCTCATTCCAACACTTCTTGGGCATTCCTTACCTTAGTTGGCTCAACATCCCAAAACCCGCATCTCCTAACCGGTGCATCAGCCGACCTCCGTTGCAAATGGTCAAACCACCTTAAGTGATTTTCTCGCATCTTATCCTCTATTAGAGCCATACTAACTTCCTTCTAATTGCATCATTTTGAATTCGATCATTACGTATGTGTGTGCGTCCATACATCAACCTTAGCATTTCATTTTTGCTATTGTTATCTCTACACATGTCTATGGTTCACAGGCCAACGTTTAGATCCATAAAGCATAGCAGGTCTCACGGCTGCTTTGTTAAACTTTTCTTTGATTTTCAAAGGAATTTTCTTATCACAGAGAACAGAAGAGGCTCTTCTCTGCTTTAGCCAACCTGTACTTATTCTATTAGTAACAACCCCATCAATGTCCCAATCATGTTACAAAATAGATCTCAAGTATCTAAAAAAATCTCTCTTTCGAATGTAATCATCACCAATCTTCACCTTGATTCCTTCACCATTGCTGCCATCAAAAGTACACTCCATATATTCAGTCTTTAACTCTACTTATACGAAATCCTTTAGTCTCCAATACATGTCTCCAAACATTAAGCTTATCATTTACTCTATTTCTAGTCTCATCAATCAACACAATATCATCAACGAATGAAATACACCAAGGTATTTCATCCTGAATGTGACTTGTTAACTCGTCCATAATCAAATTAAAAAGGAATAGACTCAAAGCTGAACCTTGAGGCAGACCAACATTGATGTCAAAATAATCAGTCTTCCAAGACTACATCCTTACACAAGATGAAGCCTTATCATACATATCCTTTATGAGGTTAATATATAGAACATGTACTTGTCTCTTCTCAAAAACTCTCCACTTCTCCCGTGGGACAGAACATACACCAAGGTATCTCATCTTGAATGTGATTAGTCAACTCACCATAATCAAGGTAAAAAAGAATGGACTTAAACATGAACATTGATGCAAACCGATGTTGATGTCAAAATAGTCAGTCTTAATATACTAGATCCTTACACAAGATGAGGTCCCATCACATATATCCTTTATAAGTTTAATGTATAGGGCAAGTACTTGTCTTTTCTCCAAAACTCCACAATATCTCCTGTAGAATTGAATCATAAACATTCTCCAAATAAATAAAAATCATATGGAGATTATTCCTTTTTAGCTCTATAAATCTCCATTGTTCTCAACAAGTGGATAGCTTCAATAGTTGAGCGACCTAGCATGAATCTGAATTGGTTTTCTATTACTTTGGAAACTTACCTCGACATTCTTTCACTCCCACATTCCCAAAATTTCATAGTATGACTCATCAGTTTAATACCTCTGTAATTCAAACAATTTTAAATGTCTCCTTTATTCTTATAAAGAAGCACCACGATGCTTCTCCTTCACTCTTTAGGAATTTTCATACTTCACCAAACAACATTAAATAAATTTGTGCGTTAAGTCAAAGCACGTTCACCTAGAACTCTCCATACTTAAATGGGAATGTCATCATATCCTACACCTTTTTCATGATTCATAACCTTCAAAACCTCATTTACTTCCTTCCATTATATTTGTCTCTAGCTAGCACGATTCAGGTAAATTTCACTACTTACTATATACCCAAAAATGATCTTTTTATTCCCATCCCCAATAAAATGCTTATGGAAATGCTGCTTCCATCTAGTCCCTATACCCTTCTAAGTAACAAGCACATGTCCTTCCTCATCCTTGATATATCTAACTTGAGAATGATCTTCAATCTTTCTTTCTTAC
The DNA here is from genome assembly GCA_037367405.1 of Ottelia alismoides. Lineage (NCBI taxonomy): Eukaryota > Viridiplantae > Streptophyta > Magnoliopsida > Alismatales > Hydrocharitaceae > Ottelia > Ottelia alismoides. The sequence continues at coordinate 229,649 of JAZKJV010007797.1, read as the reverse complement.
TTTGGTCAATCTGAATATGTCCTTCTTGCCCTCCTAAGAGCCACGACTTTAGTACAAAACTTCATAAGCTTTTGACTTAGCTTCAGTTACAGCTTCAGTTAGAGCCTTCTTCGCTTCCTTCTTCGCTATTTTGTAATTTGTGACGGTTCCCTCCGTTTTATCTTTATACATAGCTTTAAAGCAAGCTCTTTAAACTTTAAGCTTCTATTGCACCTCTTCAATCTATAATCTCTTAGACTCGCCTAGCATCTCTTTGGCTACCCCTCAGCTATTGTGTTTTAGTCGAGCCATTCCACCGATTTCTTCTACTCAACATAAAGTAATCTACGTGTTTTAGCCGGGTCACTCTTATAAGTAATTAAATGCTCCTCTCTCTTCTTAAAGAGAGTTACTTACCATAAAAAGGTCACAAGCCTTACAAAATTCAATATGACTTTCTCTTCTTATTTCTGTCCTCGAAGCCCTACCCTCCGAGAACACTAACATACCATGAAGCATCCTATCACACACGTCCATTAAGATCTCCACACAGGTAAATCATCTCTTTTTCATATTCCTTGCATTATCTTATCTAAATACTCTCAAAGAACTTGTTTAACCCTTTCCTCTAAACCAATCCGTGGTGCATAAACTGAAACGATATTATATTCAAGGGTTTTTACCAGTTATACCCCTCTGAGATATTGCAATTTCAGTTATGCCCCTCTCTTTTTGGGAATACCAGTTGTACCCCTAACTTCTTATCGTTTTATCACTCGTATCCCTTGGATTAGTTGCCGTCCATCCCCAACGCAGACGGACGTTAACTTCAGAGACAAAGTGGGGATTAAATTTTAAAAAATAGACTGAAAAGTCTATCCCCTTCTTCCTCCTCCTCCCCCATCCTCTTCTTCCTCTTCCGTCAAGCTCCTCACCTCTGACGTAGCTCCTCCCGCCCCAGCACCTACCTTCGGATCACGACGAGCACTAGAAGCGTGACACCAGCGCACGCCAGAAGCTAGCTTATGTCAAAAACTTGGTGAATGACTCTTAGCTACCGATACCGATATATCGCCGATATATCGGGATACGGCCTTCCATGTTTAGGACTCCAGCTGCTCTTTAACAGGACAATTGCTTCACACAATATGAATACCAAAACTTGTTCAGGTGTGGATATGTCAATCCAAGAAATAGAAGCCTCACTCCATAGTCCATATTTCCTTTATACAATCACATGTAAGGAACAACTACCCCAACATCTTTGGCTCCCTTGCACAGAAAGAACAGTCCACATTAGCATCAAGCGTAAAACAAGCTATACTGGTTATTGGTAATAAGATGACCCAAACGAAAAGGCCAAAGGAATAGCTCGATCAGCAGTGGCACCTCAAAGGCCCAAATCAGGTGTCACGCGTGCTTCAAATCCCGGGATAAAAAATAAAATGCCCAAAGAACACCTTATAGGCCTTTCTCATTGAGAAGCCACCATCCTCGCACTCCCAATGAGTCTGAACTGAATTGGACCATTGATATGGTTAATGTTCTCCAACAGCTGCAGAAACTCCATTTTTGCTTCGAAAAAGCCAGATGGAAGGTGGGGAAACATGTCCTATCAGATCACACCTCCAAGAGTGAATCATGGGCATCCTCTTTCTTCTTCCTTACTCTTGCAACCAGGAGTGTTCCTCTTCATCTCATCACCACTTTCTCTCTCTCTCTCTCTCAACCCTAAAATATTCTTTCCTAAAATTTACATTGTCACTTGAAATAATTACATCACCAAATTTCGTCATGTTGCAACTAAAGGAGTTCTGAGCACATCATTTATCCTAACCATTTCTAGCACGATGAGAGCTTTGGAGCACTCGGATTGGACATCATTATAGGGGAACATTGTTAGAAGAAAAATATTTACGAAAATTGTGAGCTTGAGGGAAGTCTAACGAATTTGAGAGAGAAAAACCTCAAGGTGGGTAAAGGACTTTAACCCTAGAAGCAATGCTCTTCATCCTCATCTACCCTCCTCTTATACCCCCTACAACCAAGGCCTTCGGAAACCCATTGCTTCCACCTCTCCCTAGTTACCATGCCTTCCTCCTCAAAGCTGATCCCTACTCACTAATCAGCTCCCTCTCTACCTCTTCTTCCCTAGTCAACCTTGAAGGCCCCATTGTCAATTCCACATCATTATGATTCTGCACAGGGAGGAGAGGAGCAAGTTGAAGAGAGACGAAGCAAACAGCAAGTGTTCACAGTTGGAAGGGGGGAGTGGTAGACAATGAAGCAATGGAGGTGTATGCAAAGTCAAGAGGTAGTATAGATGCATAGCAGTGATGGAAGTTGAGGGGATGGTAGGGATGTGGATGAAAGTGACAATCTTAAGAGCGGACGAAGAGAGAACTAATTCAACGTTGGTCAAGACCTCATTACAAAGAAACAACATGAGCAGTAAGTGTTATTATAAAAGATCAGAACGTGCATATATGTAAAAGCCTGTTTACTACATTGACCCCACTCCTTCCCTCTCACCAACCACATGGCAAACCTCACAATAATTATAAGTTCATTATTTTTTAGCCACTACATTACTCACCTCTGGGATTGGCTCCTGAAGTACGGACTCAATGGCAACAACCATAGCTTGAACAAAATCATCTCCACCACTTCCAATCGCTGTGAATCCTCTGACTGTTGGGTATGAGTTTACCTGAAATGTAACAAACAGAAACCAGTGAAGGGTCATCAGGAGAAAGATATTTCATGTTTGTTGAGCCGTTGTGATTTTTGCAATGGAAAAAATTAATGACAGCTAAGAAAGATGCGAACAGTGAATAAAGCTTTTCCCTCCGGCTCTTCAAACAAGTATCAAATATATTTCAACAAAATACACAACTTCAAGGGAAAATGGATAGAGGTGATTTAAATTTGCCTGCATGGCATTCCCACATTCACTTGATCCCTGCTATTAAGGTAGCAAATAAAATTTAACATCATATTTTAAGAGAATCATGGGATAACTTTTTGCAATTACCCTCTATACATGCAACATAATTTATAATTTACCGGTCATATACCTCAGATATAATCATCAGTGCACGAAACCAAATATTCTACAATATACGAGTTTCAATGTTAGTAAACGTGCTATGGGCACTCACCTAGGCAACAGAGCGAGGTAAGGTGAGGCTCCAATGCCTAGCCAGGCTTAAGTTAAGAAGGCGTGCTTTACCCCAAGTGAGAACCTTGCAACGGGCACTGGATGCTCAAGGCGAGTGCCTGAATCAAATGGAGATTTTAACCTAAGATCTGGATCCTTTCTCAATCTTGTTTTTTCTCTTTCCTTTTCACATACGTCTAGGTGATCCAGGATCATCCGTTGTATTGTTTTATACTCGGATTAGGTTACTTAAACTTACAGTGTCAGGTGTATTGATTCAGTTAATCTGTCCAGAGATTATTTGTGCCCAAGTAAAGGTCTGATTTCAATGATTTTGTTATACATATTAAATTGTTTGTTTGTTACCATCGGGATCATATTTTAATGTCTCTACTGCATTGTTTTTTCAGCTACTAAGGTTACACACATTATTTCTATAGTGGTGTACCTGATTGGATACAATTCATAATCAAACATAATCCAATGACCTTGGATTGTTTTTTTATTGACATTTGATTAAATTGGAGTTGATGAGCCCAGGATCAGAGAAATGCATTGATCGGGTTGGAACGTTCTCTCAATCTGATCCAAACCATGATGCATTAATTAATGTTACTATTTTATGAATATTCTTTCTATATTCTTCAAACATTCAATTGGTTATTGACCTCATGTTCTAGAGAAACTACTTGAACTAGGCTTAAAAAATAACCCCTAGTATGCCACAATCTCCCCGCCATCATTTCCCCTAACTTTCAACATTTCATATACACAATAACACTTGGCAGTGCTCATCTGACTGTGCACCCACTGGAATGTTGCCACCTTGATCGCACTCATCCGCGGCGCCACCTACCACTTCTCCATTGTATGCCATCTCTTATTAATATATTCCATCCCAGCACTACACTCTTCTCTAGTGTTGCTTGCTAGACCATGCACTCTCAGAAACATCTATCTCCAAGCCTTGCACCCATCTCATCACCACCCTCCCCATCTACGTTTATCCTCATTACCGCCTTCCATGGGCATTATCACCTTTAAGGTTCCCATCCAAGTTGTGGATTCTCTCCCCAGCATCATTCTCCAAGCTGGACACCCTTCTCGATGTAGTGCTCTCTCCTTTTCCATGTTTCTCACTATTGCCACCCTTCCTAAGCACTTACTATCTCGACATTACCCTCTGCAGCATGGACTTCCCCGACATGCACCTCCCAAATAACTCCAACATGATCATGTGCCTCTTGGTGGCATCCTCTATGGGATTGTGTTAACTTAGGCATATCTAGTTGAATGTCATTATTGGTTCACATTAGGTAATGCCTTCGATAGTTGAATTTGATGGCAAAGATCGGCGAAGGGGAGTGAGCAAGGGAGAGTGGTCCACCATCCATAGGAGAGAGATAAGAATAAGTGGGTGGATGTCACGTGGCGAAGGTGATGGAGATCGGATTTGAAAGGGGCTCTTGTCTAGGCCATAATGTGTAAGGAGGGGCTCGACACGGAAGGTAGCAGTCATGAATTAAAATATCATGATATTTTAGTAATATATGAGACAATATAAAATATAATGATATGTTAGCAATATATTGCGCAATATACCTTATCGACGGATCTCAAGTTCCAATGTTACCACTAAACTCCTTTTTTCCCTTCATATTGATGATACCATTGTGGGATCTATTTTGCAACGGGATGGAGAAATTGATAGAGATGTTACTCATAGGATAAATGCAGGTTGCCTAAAGTGGAGAGGAGCCTCTAATGAACATTGTGATACGAAAATCCCTCTGAAAGTCAAAGGAAAGTATTACAAAGCAGCCATGAGACCTGTTATGCTCTATTAATCAGCCATTAACCTATGAATCGTAGACATGAGCAGAGAATGATAGTAGCAGAAATGAAAATGCTAAGACGGATGCGTGATCATACAAAAATATCGAATTTGAAATTATGCGATCAAAAGGAAAGTTGGTGTAGCTCCGATGGAGGATAAGATGGGAGAAAACTGCTGAAGATAGCTTGACCATTTGCAAAGAAGGTCAGTTGCTCGCCTGATGAACCAGTTAGAAGATGTGAGATTTTGGATGTTGAGCTGACTAAGAGAGGATGAGAAAGACCCAAGAAGTATTGGAAGGAGACTATCCAAAGAGATCTTAGTTATTTAGATTTAAGCCCGAGAATGACCCAAAATAGATCCTAGTGGAAGCAAAAAAATCCATGTAGCTGCTTAATTGTGGGAAAAGGTTCTTTTTGTTGTAATTGTTGTATCGCTGATACCATTGTAATTAGAATCGTTCAATGTAAATTTTCCATTGCTTCGACAAACATGAACCATGTTGGTGTTCTCTGGTCAATATCGCCTCTATTTATTTGTTACTTGTTGAGAGGAAAGAAACTAGGAAGGTAAGTTCTGATTGATTCGTCGGGCTTTTAAAAATTGATAATTCGAGATTAGTATCAATACTCTTAGTATTAATATATAAAGATACAAATTTGACATGAAAAAATAATTGGTTTCTGATTTTTGTCAAGGACCTTGACCCATGCCCTATAGGAGAGGGTGCATGTACTCTTCCTTTGAGACTTTGAGCAACCCCCCCCCCCCCCGGTCCAGGCTCATTGAAACCCTTGTTTTCAAACGAGAGGCTTCGCCTCCTGCCACTAACGAAGGAGATCGAACATCTCTAAACTGATAAAAGTATATTTAAGATTCTAAATATGTTTCCTTACATGTTAATATATTACAACTTATAAAGTATAACTAGTCTATTAATGGATCTAGCAAGACCAATTTTCAAGTAGAAAAGAAAATTTAGTTTCTAATTTAAACTAATGCATCTTCTTTTTCTTTCAATTTTGTGTGAATATGTACTTCATAATCTATACGGTATTGTACCTTTTTGTATTCCAATATTTCAGGCTATTTATGTACTGCTATTTATGTACTTATTGTATGATGTAAAATACTATTAATGTGCTAATATGCCTATATCATATCTATAAGAGTGTAATTGTATGTTACTTCTTGATCAAAGAACTAAGATGGTCTCAGTTTGCAAGAAACTTGGTTTTTTGAGCTATTTTCGGTATTTCCACCAAAATCTGTGAAATAGCCTTTCCAGATCTATTGATACTCAATCAATATAATTTTTTAAACCTTGGTTGAGGTACAGAATGTTTGATGTCTCCACCACTTAGGGATTGGACATTTCACTCAGATTGACATGATAAGGTAGCACGTTTTCAATGCGTGACGATGGGCACTGGCGAGGTGCTTCTATGACTTCTAAAATGTAGGCCGTCAAGAGTAGGGCAATTGAAAGTGGTGTATGTGCTACTGGGGAGCATGGGTCGTGGAGCGCACACTGGATGATTGTCTAGTAGTGTAAATGTTGGCCGTTGATGATAAGGTTTAGTATAGGAATTACCATGTGGGCTTGTTGTTGGGATATGGTACATCAGTGACATTCATTATGGTGAGGAGAGCATATGCATGTGTAACTTGTCAAGGGTAGAGATCGGTTAGTTGTTGGGAAGGGAGTGGGTTGGGGACATAGATGGAGACATCCACTCACGATGACAATGGTAAATTGGTTTTTATGAAGGGTTTGAGTGATTGTTAGTTGATTATTACTTTGTTGTCGGGACTTATATTTGGAGGTCTACGAACAGTCCTTGAGATTCTTGGAAATGGTTTGCGGCATCACAAAGTATCGATGTGGTAATGGTCCTCATTGGGGTCCTAACACTCCCAGCGGATAATCATTGTTAGCAAGGTCAGCAGATTTCCCTTCGTGTATTGCATCCCTAATAAATGACAGTCTACTTCAATGAGATTGGCACGTTCATGAAATACAATATTACGATCAATACAAGTGATTGACTTGTTGTCAAGGTAGAGGGAAACTAAAGTTCTGATGGATAACCAAATTTTCTATAAATAAAAAGGTAAGAATCCGACTAATTTTACAAGTGGCTTAAGATATGCCTTTATACTCGACCTCTATACTGGATCTCAAAACTGTTGAGATATTTCTTTTTGTATTTATTTCGTATTTCCATTTCTTTCATGTACCTATCATGTAATTTACCCAAGGCTTTTCTCCCATACAAGAGAGCCTTAGGGTCTCAATAATAAACATGTTCTATTCTTTTTCTCCAACATGGTATCGGAGCAACGGTCTTAGACCGGAGTTCACATATCTCCCTAAACCCTAGCCCTATCCCACCGCCCCTGCCGCCGGCTAGCATGCCTACCCTCCGCCCGCCAACGCTTGCTGCTCCTAGCAACCCGCCCGATCATCCCCAGTGGTTTGCCCGGCCGCTCACCCGCCCTCAACATCTCACCAGTCGTTGTACATCTCACCAGTCGTTGTGCCTCCACCATCGACCCCTCCAACCCTCCCAACGGCACCATCGGCCGACCCTGCAGTCCTAGTAGGTCGTCCAACCGTTGGCCGCCTCTTGCTAGCCACCTCTTGCTAGCCGCCCTAGCCACCGTTTCAACAGTTAGAAAGCATGATCTTGACCAGAATACATGATTTCGGACATTTAAATCATATTTTCCGGCCCTAGACTACAACAAGGGTTAGAGAGGATGGTTGTATGAGTCTACACGTACAACTATTCCTTCATATGATCGCGCAGACTTTCTCAAATAGGTATATTCCCAGTTTGATCTGGATTTTCGGCGATTACTCCATCATGTCAGAGAACAAGGGTGACGTTTTTCGTCGCTCGGTGCCTTCAAGGGCCCGGCTACCATCATGAAGATGGATGGGACCAACTACTAGTTGTGGTCTATGCAGTTTCGCACCCTTATGCAGTGCCATAACAAGGAGCACATTTTGACTGACTCGGAGCTGACGGACAAAACTGGGGAAAATGCTTCATGGAAGCACGATGATGCCTATGCACAGATCTAGCTCTCCGAGACGATCACCACGGAGATCGCCAATGACATTGTCAATCAACCCACGGCCAAGGCTATGTGGGATATCTTGGCTGACACATATGGAAGCAAAGAATGAGAGCAAAATCCTTCAGTTGCAGTATGATATTTTCTCGATCAAATATAATGATCGGCCTCTTCATGCCCGCTTCTCGCATCTCCGAGGCATGTTTGAGTGCCTTCATGGCTTTATGTCCATTACTACCAGCACTGAGCAACAATATGCATACAGGAATGCAACTATGACTGGAGTCTTTCTGTCATCCCTTGATTCTTAGTACGATGCAGCACGTACTCAACTACTTACTGGAGAGCAAGGTTCGAAATCTCGATTTCGATTTCATTTCGGTTCCCTCCAAAATCAAAATTTCAGTGAAATTTCGGGAAATTTCGACCGTTTCGATGGAAATGTCGAAAATGACTCAAAAAAATCATTTTTCAATCATTTTTTTGCAAATTAAGATCTCTCGAGTTATTACAACAATAAATAGCTTACAAATACACATTTATATCACATATATTGCTTATATATGCCCCTTATATCGCACATATCGGTCATATCGATCAAATCGATGTTAATGTTGATTCTTGATTGATACATACTAAAAATTAATATCATCCAATCCAAGGTCTTAAAAAAACAACAACTTACAAATGCACACTTATATCACACACATCTCTCATCCATGCGCCTTATATCACACCATATCGGTCATATCAGACATATTGTTGAGCTGACTGATAGATACTGGAAATGGAAATCAAAATAACTAAGTTAACAACACTAGAAAACGTCTTTTGTTCATAAAAATAGACGAGCATTTTTTATTCTAAAATGTAGATAATGATTAATTAAACAATATTTTGTTAATAGATATAACCGTCACAGACAAAGTTCAAATGAATTACAGAATTAATTACATACTTACAATAAAGATGCGTCTATTTACGAAGATAAATGGCAAACGAATGAAAGGAACAAGCTATATCAAATATATAGAAGCTATAGAAATTTTTCATCTCCATTGCTTAAACCCAAAGGGGACGAAGCTCCCCAAGTTGAATAACCGATGTATGTACCCTCCTGTCGCACCATACCTTATATCCATGAATTTTAACCGAAATGGGTCAATATTTTTTTTAGACCAAAAAAGGGGGAGACACTCAGCGGTGTTTGCCCCAAATTTTATTTAAATATAACAAAGGAAGACAAAGAGAAACAATAGCTAGATCATACAATTAAAGGTCCCAATCATCCACCAATCTTGCGGAGTGTACCCAAACATTTTCCTTATAAAACCTTTGCCCAGAAAAAAGAAACGCATTTCTTCCCAGCCACAGGGCCCGGATAATAGCAATAGGTCTAATTAGCTCCCGCCGGGGTCTATTCCTGTTTCTCACCAAGGAGCTGCAAAAAGAGGCGAGGTCCGTCGTGCACGTTCAGGCCAGATCAGCCCTGTCCCATATCGGATACGTTTTCGCACATTTGAAGAACAGGTGTTCAAGAGTCTCAATCGCCCATCGCACATGAGACATCTATCAGAGATGGAGCCAAGAAGCCTAGCACAGCGGTCTCTCGTCATCAGTATTTGCCTTCCGAACAACCACAAAAAAATCCAACACGCTCAGGGAGGTCCAGACTCCAAAGGAAGGCGCAATCTCGAAGCAAATCGTCCGAGCGCGATGGGGGCAGTCTGCATATCACCCCAAAAGCCATCTTGATCGAAAAGGTTCCCTTACGCCACACCCAATGGTCTCTTCCCGCAAACGATTTTCCCACCTCCTTCAAAGAATCCAGCATCATTAGAAATTCCTCGAGGCGTTGGTCCGAAAAATTTGTGGAGAAAGTGGGGAACCAATTACCATCCGACCAGTAAGATGCAACAAACGCATTCTTATCAGTAGACAAAACGAAAAGGCATGGGAAACGCATACTCAGGGCCCCCCATCCATCCAATCATCAGTACAGAAGGCGAAGGATTCCCTGTTGCCAAGCACCGGCCTGAATAGCGAGTGATGACGGGAAAAGACCTCCATCATCCTCTTCCAGAATGGCGTGGGAGACCTCACACGAACCTCAGGTTGCGGCAGCGCACCAAGAACATCATAAATCTTACGTAAAAGGCTGCAGCAAATATCTTCGCCAGGGCCCCAAACTCTGCTCGCCCATTTCAAAAGCAGGGCCTCATTCATTTCCTCCAGCCTCCAGATTCCCAGGCCCCCCGCCTTTTTAGGGAGCATGATCACATCCTACTCAACGAGGTGCATCCCACCCGATTCACCACCGTGCATGCCCCATAAAAACTTACGCATTAGCTTCTCAAGACGACTACTTATCCCCTTCGGCATGCGTCAAGTGGACAAGAAAAACACGGGGATCGAGGATAGTACCGCCTTTAAGAAAACCAGCCGCCCCCTGGAAAGGATGGCCGACTTCCAACCTGCAATCCTGGCTTCAAGCCTCTCGACAACCTGTAACCAATCCCTCAACTTTGTTCTTTCCACCGTCAAAGGCATCCCAAGGTAGTCAATCGGTCGGTATGTCAAAATGATATGTCAAAATATTACAGAAATTTTGGTAGAAATCGAGGAAATTTTGTACTGAAACCCATGAATTTCAACGGAAATGGGTCGAAATGAGTCGATATGTCAAAATATCACCAAAATTTCGATCGAAATCCGAGAAATTGACATATATAGGAGTTTCGATACCCATGACCTCTCGAAACTGAAATTTCGTCGAAATTTCGTGAAATTTAAATCTGTGCTGGAGAGACAATACCCCTAATGGAAGAGGTATACAAGAGGCTGAACAGGATCACTACTTTGTCTACTACCATGACTCAAACTCCCTCTGTGATGGCAACTTCTCATGGTAGAGGGAGTTCTTCACAGTTTCCCGAGCGCGAATCCCATGGACGAGGAGGACGACATCATGGCCCGTGTTCACAATGACACGGTCCAGGACATTCGGAGGAGACATGTTATCTGAAGCATGAGTATCCAACACATGCCCGTGTAGCTGAGCAGACAAAGACTACTCCAAATCCTTCTCATTATGCAAGGTTAGATGATATTGTCTTGAGATTGAGAGAGATGATGATTACACCGTCCACCCAGCAGCAGGATCTTCAGATGTTGCAGCTGTTGTAAGAGCTTCTACGAGTTCCTCGGGTATTACCTATGCACTTACCAGTTGTAACAGTTCAGATTTCACAGATTGGATCATGGACTCCGGAGCTTCTCATCATATGTGAGGAGATCGAGCTCGGTTTAATTCTTACAGATTTATACCTCCTGGTAGATCATTGGTGATTGCTAAGGTGGTTCATCTACCCATTATTGGTTAGGGAGAGATTGTTCTAGCCCCATCAATGCGTCTGTAAAATGTCTTACATGATCCAGCCAGTGTTGTCAAAAGCCCTCTGGGCGCTCGCCTAGGCTCAGCACCTAGCACCTGGCGAGGCCCTAGCACCTAGCCTCCTTCCAGGCGAGGCATTTTGCCTCAGGCGCCACTTAGGCGAGCGCCTGGCTTGAGACTCTAGGCGCACGCCTTGAGCGCCTAAGACAAAAATAAGGTTTTTTGTCGACTTTGTGTGATTTTTATCCATGTTTAGATTTTTATATTAGATATATATTAGTTCTAAGTATCATAAACGCACATACTTATACATATGCACACACATGTATATGTAATTTACACACACTTCTATTTCATATACGTATACATGTACATTCATGTTTTAGTTCTAATATTACATATACTTTTTGACTAAAAAGTATATATTCTTCTCTATATTTATTAGCTTGAAGTATTATAAATATATATATATATATACACATATAAATAGATAAAACACACATGTATACATAGGCATGTATGCATACTTAGACATAAACACATACACATGTATGCAGATATATACACATACATACAAATAAACACATAAACACAAATATTTAATACATATACAGACATATGCAAGTACATGCATACCACAAATATATTGGATTAGTCTTAGATTGAAATATAAGTTATACATACATATATTCACAATTACACGTACATACATGTGTGTGTATGTGCATATATTACATAAACTCAGATCTCTACCCGTATACCTTAGAGTGTGAGGCATGTCAGCTTAGGAAGCACCACCGTTCTCTACCCGTATACCTTAGAGTTTTGGACACCTTCCTCTGCAAAAGTTGTGTCATGTTCTACCTCAGATCTCTACCCGTATACCTTAGAGTGTGAGGCATGTCAGCTTGGGAAGCACCACCGTTCTTCTTTCCCAAGTAGTCAGAGTCGTCAAAGTGGTCAGCTGTTTGAGTTGGTTCATTTTGATATATGGGGTTCTAGTCATGTCCCCAATCATCAGGGACATTGGTCCAATATAGTTGTTGCGGATGATTTCTCTAGCTAGATTATCTTGGGTTTTCTTGTTAAAGAGTAAGTATGAAGCTATTCATGCCATTAAATCTTTTCTTATTGAGATTAAGAATATTTTTCTGCTAATATCAAGTTCATTCGTACTGACAATGCCTTGGAGTTTTCTACTTTGCAGTCGTCTGACTTTCTCAGATCTCTTAGGATTGTTCATCAGGCTTCGTGCGCTTACACTTCACGGCAGAATGGTGTTGTTGAACGCAAACACTGTTATCTTTTGGATGTCACGAGGACTCTTTTGATTTAGAGTCGAGCTCCTTATTCGTTCCAGGGTGATCCAGTTCTCACTGCATGTTACTTGGTGAACCACATGTCTTCCACTATCATAGGAGAAAGGGTTCGTTTCTTAATTGTGTTTCCCGATAAGGACCTATTTACCCTTACTCCTAAGGTCTTTGGGTCTGTGGTATTTGTCCACAATTTTACTCTTGGTCGTGACATCTCTCTCCTACAGCTGTCAAATGTGTGTTTGTTGGTTATTCTCGTACCCAAAAAGGATATAGATATTTTGATACTGTAGTGAGAAAATAGTATGTGAGTGTTGATGTCACATTTTTTTAGTCTTTTATGTATATTTCTCATACAGGTGACAAGTTGTCTAATGTTGACTCTGGTGAGGATGTTTTTGTTCCACCACCTTCGTTATCTCTACCAACAACTCCCCATGTTGAGTCTCAGTCACCCCTACACCTACCTCCTCCACCACCTCCATCTCCGTCTACCCTGACACAATTCCTACCACAGTTTTATATTCACAGAGCCTCTACTCGCCCTCTGTTCATGTGTCTTCCCTGTCATCTAGCACGCCTCGTGTATGTAATGAACACATTATTTTTACTGATGGCATTGACGATATGCTTGTTCCACAAGATACTATACAGGAGGAGCAGATACATGAGGACAGAGAGGCTGATGACCTCGATGTACCTATTGCCTTAAGGAAGTCGCGTTGTAACTTGTAACTGTGCCACTTATCCTCTTGTTGTGCATGTTTTCTTGGACCATCTTTCAGAGGAGTACAGGAGGTTTGTTATGGGCCTCTCAGTTGTTACTATCCTACAAACATATCAAGAGGCCATACTTGATAGCAGTTGGCGACTTGCCATGGAGGAGATGGTTGCCTTACAGTTTCATGGTACCTGGAGTGTTGTTACTACTTCTCTAGGTGCCTTTGTTGTGGGGTACAAATGGATCTTTAAGTTGAAGCAGCAGGCAGATGGCAGTGTGAATCGCTACAAGGCAAGGCTTGTAGCACGTGGGTTCACCCAGACTTATGGAGTGGACTATCAAGATATCTTCTCTCTAGTGGCCAGACCTTCGACACTGCATATTCATCTATCAGTTGTTATTTCACGAGACCGAACCTTCTACCAACTTGATATGAAGAATGTGTTTCTATATGGAGATCTACAGGAGGAGGTTTATATGCAGTAGTCACCAGGTTTTGTTGTTGAGGAGGAGTCTTAGAAGGTGTGTAGGCTCCACAAGGCGATTTACGGCCTGAAGCAGAGTCTGAGAGCTTGGTATAGAATTTTTAGAATTGATAGAGCACCACAGGTTTGCGCGATCCACTGCAAATCATTCGTTTTTTGTTCAAAGGACACAAAGAGGTATTGTTGCTATTCTTGTCTATGTTGTTGTCATGGGTGATGATGAGCAGGGCATTCATGCGGTCAAAGAGTTCCTAGGTTAGCAGTTTGTGACCAAGGACCTTGGTAATCTTCAATATTTCTTTGGATTAGAGTTCGCCAGGAACCCACGCGATCTTGTGATGACTAGCGGAAGTTTGTGACTGATCTTCTACTAGAGACATGTATGACAGGGTGCAAGCCTGCTACTACCCCTATGGATCCAAGCATGAGATTATACGATGATGACACTAGGAAGGTAGATAAGAGGAGATACATAGAGCTTGTTGGAAAGCTACTATATGCTACCATCACCAGGCCAGACATCTTTTGTTGTAAACAAGGTGAGTCAGTTCATGGAGCAGCTCAGGAAGGTTCATATGGATGCAGTCTATATGATTTTGAGATATTTAAAGAATTCACCAGGTACTGGTCTTATATTTAGCAGAGATACATCTCTTGAGGTGACAACCTATGCATATGCATATTATGCAGGATGCCCTGAAGACAGGAAATCCACATCTGGATTTGCCATTTTTGTTGGGAGCTCTCTCGTGTCATGGAAAAGCGAGAAGCAGACAGCGACTGCTAGATCGAGTGTAGAATATGAGTACAGGGCCATGGCACAGAGGAGTACAAAGATGACGTGGTTTGACAGATGTTGTTGTTGAGGTTCCTCTTCCTATGTAATTCTATGTAACAATCAAACAGCTCTTTTTATTGTCAATAATCCTACATTTCATGAATGAACCAAGCATATAGAGTTCGATTGTCCTATACCAGAGATATGATCTAGAAGGGTCTCATATCCACTTCCCATGTTCCTACTGGCGATAAGACAATTGATATTTTCACCAAGGCCCTTACTAGAGGCCCTTTTCAGAGATTCTGATCCAAGCTGAGCATGATAGACATATATGCTCCTCCAACTTGAGGGGGAGTATTGAGATATTTATCTCTTTATATTTATTTCACGTTTCTATTTCTTTCGTGTACCTCTCATGTAATTTATCCAGGGTTTTTCTCATATAAGAGAGCCCTAGGGTCTCAATAATTAACATGTCTATTCTTTTTATCCAACAAAAACAATTGTCAACTTTTGCCCTCAGAGCATATGCATAAAAAGTAAATGTCAATGTCGATAGGAATGGTAATATAGCAAAGACTTTTCTTCTCATGGCCCCATTAAAGATCCGCATAATGCTCATCAAAAATAGCTCTACAACTAAGTTGAGAACGCAATCAATGCACATTTAATAAATTCAAAGAAAAGTCAGGAGTACCAAAATTCCAAAGAGTTTGAATCTGGGAGAAAACTTGATAATGCTAATTGAGTTAATAGGATTGACGAACATACTTCAAATGCCTAGAAGGCGTTAGAGGAAGTAAGAGAACTACCTTCTCCCATCAGATAAGTCAGGCACCAAAATCAATTATCCATGTTATTGGTGCAAAAGCAGAAACATAAGTGACTCCGCACTAGCAGTAAGTGCATGATCAAGGGAAGTAGTCGGATTACTCTACACAAGCCCAGAATAACCTGAAGAGGAAAGTTGGACATTATGTTCCATCTATCCATGATCAGTAGTCATCTCAACAGCAATCACAAAATCATTAGACTCGGAAAAAGCTTGATTAACCACGACGAGTCTACCAAACTTAGCCAAGCACTAATCAGACGGATGCCCCACCCATCTTGTAGCACTGCATACATGGAGGATTACTATGCCCTCCAGTCATGACCATATCCACCATATCCACAGTCATGACCTCATTATGAAAACTAGAATGGGCACCTCATCCAAATGACACAAGGAAAGTCGTGATCTCTGCTACCTAAACTTGACCAGATTGGCTAAAAGTAGAGTCAAGTTGTTGTAGTAACACGAATATCACATGAAATGTTGGAATAATATCGGAAGTACAGAACTAATCCTTTGATGTCTGGTCGCACAAACTCAAACCTACAAGAAACCTCTATGTATGCCATTCTAGTCTCTTTGTCACATGCTTGGGCAATGCAATCCCGAAGCAAAAGGAGATTTTACTCATTGGTGTCAACTGAGAGTCTATTAGAGTTTTTTTAAATCAAGTCTACAGACTTTTATTAGAGGTCTATAGACTTTTGTTGCTTTTCATGAAAGCTTTCAGGCAAATAGAGCTAAAATCATGAAAATTGTAAATGCTAAGATAGAAATAACACTTGATATTATTAGAAATCCCTATAAATAGTAATACTCGAGCCATGCAATATTTGATTAATCACAACTTTGTAGATTCCGTTTTCTATAAGGGTTCCCGAGGAACTCATTTGAGGAATGTTTCCAACAAATTTGATTTGTTCTTGCAGATATCTACCAATTCTCCAAATTAATCCAGCGGGTGCATGTAATTCAGAAGAATAAGTGAGTGTTTCATACACAACAACTCTTTCTTTTATCAAAGATTCCACCCAGAGGTTACAACACACAGAGTTCCTCGCACTATCATGTAATTTGTTGACATTATTGGAAAAACGAGGAGTCCTCTTATTTTTTTTAGGCTCAAAAAAGGGAGAGACACTCAACGGTGTTCGCCCCAAAATATTAAAAAAGTAAGAAAAGAATGTTACAGAAAAGGAGATGTAAAAAATACAGAACTATGGCCTAACAAGAGAACCGAATAAGCAAGAGAACATCATCACCCCCAAGAAAAACCACCTGCAGGCTACACCGCACACCAGTCATCCAGAAGACGCAAACAATGGATAAGAACGTTATCCCGGTAGAAACGTTGGCCGTAGAAAAGGGCATCATTCCTTCCCAGCCATATGCACCACAATCTTGCAATCGGGGCCAAAATGTCCCTCCTTTCCCTGTTCCTGCTGCACAACAATATCTCGCAGAAGGCAATCAGATCATCCGATCTCACCCACTCCAGATCATCCCAGATCCGCCGGACCAAGTGGCAGCCGAAGAATAAATGATCAATTGTTTCCACCTCTGCATCACAAAGGATACAATTTGTACCGACATTAACCAAGAAGCTAGCACACCGATCATGCGTTAAGAGCCTCCCTCTGTGAAGAAGCCAAAGGAAGACGCCAATGCGCTCGGGAAGCCTCAGACTCCAAAAGAACCAACAATCGCGCGAGAGGAGATCAGCCTCGGGCGGATGGGGGGGAGCCAGCGCCCGATACGCCTTATGCATGGAAAAAGTGCCGTCCTTCCACGTCCAGTGATCCCAGCCATCATTAGGCCGGTCATAGTCACAGAGGACGTTCAAGAGAGAAACAAAATCATCAAGTTGCTGGTCCGAGAAATTCGCGAGAAAGCGCGGACACCAGCAGCCATCCAACCAGCAAGAAGCAACCGTAGCCTCTTTGTCATCCGCCAATGCAAACAAACGGGGAAAGCGTTCCTTCAAAGGACCCCTTCCCGACCAATCATCAAGCCAAAATTTAAAAGAGTCCCCCTTCCCCAGCACCGGTCTGAATAGCGAAACATTCCTAGCAAAAACATCCAGCACAGTACGCCAAAATGGGGAATGGGGCCCGGTGTCACCCCCCCGCATCATCCCCATCCTCGCCTCACCCAAGAACTCCCTGAGAACAGAAATGAAGAAGTTATCCCCCTGCCCTCAAATTCTACTCACCCATTTGAGTAGAAGAGCATCGTTAACAACCACCAGCCTCCGCACACCCAGGCCACCCTCCCGCTTGGCCCTAGTAACCTCATCCCAGGCCACAAGATGCACCCCCCTACTCCCCTCCCCCTTCCTTCCCCACAAGAAGCGGTGCATACAACGCTCAAGCCGCCGACGAATCCCCTTAGCATGCGACGAATCGAGAGGAAGAAAATCGGAATAGAGGAGAGCATTGCCTTGAGAAGAACCAGACGACCCCCTCTAGAGAGCAACGTCGCATGCCAGCCAGCAAGGCGTAACTCCATTTTCTAAACAATCACACGCCAGTCCCGAAGCCTGACCCGGCCCACCACCAGCGGCAAACCAAGGTAATCAATAGGGAGCCCACTTGGAGTAGACCCCAATAACTGGCCGCACTCCACCGCCTCCGCATGCGACATCCCAAAGGAGATCACCTTGGATTTAGCACCATTAATCAACAACCCCGATAATTCACTGAAGAGGTCAAGAGTGATCACCATACCGGAGACCTCAGAAGTGCCACCCTCGATGAAGCAAATAGTATCATCCGCGAATTGAATTAAGGGCACGCGCAAGGTGCCCTTAGTGAAGCCATTGGACAACCTCGCGTCGATCACCCGATCCACCATACGTGCCAGAACATCCGAAGCCAACACAAAGAGGAGGGGAGCGAGGGGACACCCTTGTCGCACCCCCCTTCTCAGCTGGAAGAAGCCCCCAACCGCCCGACCATTAACCAAGACAGAGAGGGATACAGTGGTCACGCACCGACGCATCCAAGAAATCCAGACCTCAGGGAATCCCCTCCTTCTCAAAACAGACCACAAGAGCCGCCACTCCAGGCAATCATACGCCTTCGCGAAGTCAATCTTCCAAAGTACCCCCTTCTTGTCAGAGCTCTTCCAATCAGCGACCTTCTCAGAAGCCACCGCGATGCAATCCGAAATCTGCCTGCCCCGAATGAAGGCAGCCTGGGCCGCAGACACAAGTGAGTCCAGAACACGAGCTAGTCGTCTGGCTAAGACCTTAGCAATGATAAGATAAATCTCATTCGAGATCGAGATAGGATGGTAGTCCTTGATACGATTCGCCGCCGAGGATTTAGGGATCAAAACAATGATGGCCTTGTTAATCCTATCAAAACCAGCATTCCCAGCACAAAATTCGCTTACCACCTCCATAATATCATTGGCCACCACCTCCCAAAAATCACGATAAAAAGCCACCGAAAACCCGTCAGGGCCGGGGAACCATCAGCATTCAAGTCCCAAACGGCCTCCTTAACCTCCTCCAAGGAAATTGGCCGAGTCAAGGCCTCAGAATCCAAGGGTGATAAAGAAAGCGCCCCCAGGCCCAGCCAACGCCATCTACGCGGGGAGCGGGCCGCAGAGAAACGCTTGAAGTGATCCACAATGGCGAGCCCCATTTCCCTCTCCCCAGAGACATGAACTCCATTAAAGGTAAGAGATCGAATTGAGTTATGTCGCTTTCTACTGCTAGCCACACGGTGAAAAAAGGCCGTATTGGCATCACCTTCTTTGAGCCATTTCATACGCGACCGCTGACGCCACTCAATGTTTCTTAACTTGTCCTCCGCCGCGACCTTATTTTGTGCAGCAAGGCGCTCATGAAGTTCCTCAGGCATCAAGTCCCTATCATTCTCAGCCCGATCAAGGAGCGCAATGACATCCTCCGTCGCCGCCCTTGCGGCAATACGCGCCAACCTCGACTCCTTCTTGAACACCGCAAGTAATTTCCGCAAAAAAGCAAGCTTCTGATCAAGTCTATGAGCCGCAGACCCCTCAAAGGAGGGTTGATTCCAGTATGTCATCACCACGTCTTTGAAATTAGGCTCCTGTAGCCAGCATTTTTCGTATCGGAAAAGGCCCCGCGCCCGATGGCCCTTACCAGATTCCCACTTGTGGTCAGAGAAGGAGCGGGGGCGAGAAGACACCGAGCAGAGAGGAAAGACCTCCATCAGTTTCCCATTAGCCAAAAACCGATCGATCCTAGATCGAGACGAACTATTCCTCCAGGTGTAGGATATATCATCAGGCACCAAACCCTCCAGAGCAAGCTCATCCAAAAGCTCAATAAAATCCCGCGACCCCGGGTCCTGGCCCCCCCGCCTCGGGGCCGATCCGAAGAGTGAACTGTCACATCGAAGTCTCCCCCCAAGAGCCAGGGAAGGCCCTCAAAAGCGGTAGCCGCATCACGAAGATCTGCCCAAAGCTCCCTCCGCAAAATGTGGCAAGTAGGGGCATAGATACAGGAGAAGGCAATAGGCACAAGAGAATCAACCCGGGTCAGCACCACCGAAAGCATATGTCTTCCCGCCCGAATCGAGGAGAAGGAGAACGCCGCAGAACGCCAAGCCAGCAAGAATCCCCCCGTCGTCCCAACCGCATCCACCGCCCGAACCTCGTCCAAAGGGCCCGCACCAAAAGAACGCCAAAGAATATCGTCCACCCCCCTCAACTTCGTTTCTTGAATAAAAGCAATATCACAGCCTCACTCGCAGAATCGCGAGCCCAAAGAGCGCCTCCTGTCAGCCTCCCCAAGGCCCCTAACGTTACAGGAGAGAACCTTCATTAAAGACCACCAGAGCTACCCCCAAGGACGGTGAGACCAGCCGCCTCCGCCACGGATTCCCTCAACGTCACACAGGAATGCTTCACCAAAGAACCGAGCCGAGAGCGGTTACGCCTCCGATAACGTTTCCCCGACAGCTTGTCAGAGAGGCCCCCCAAATCAGAAGCAGATGTCCCATCCGAAAAATTCCCCAGGGGGCCACCAGAAGGAGCCATCACCGAAGAATCCCCCCCGGTCCACAGGAGTGGGGGAAGGGGATCGGGCAAGTGACGAAGCAACAGGGGTCGAGCAAAGCACCTCCGAGTCCGGGTGCACACCCACTTCCTCCAAATGAATCCGGTGGACCAAATTCGAAGTAGAGTCGGGCAGCGTAATCGGGTCACTGGGCCACCACTTCATCGGCCAAGACCCGAAGGTTAGAGATCCGCTAAAGTCCACCGCTCCGTGGGCTGACAAAGGACCCGAGAACCGCAACTGTAAAGCACTAGCCGACAAAACCGGTCGAGGTTGGGTCAGCGGATCGTCCTCAGACGGCCCCAAATCAAAGTGATCAGCCCTTTCTGTCGCA
This sequence comes from Ottelia alismoides, assembly GCA_037367405.1. Taxonomy (NCBI): domain Eukaryota; kingdom Viridiplantae; phylum Streptophyta; class Magnoliopsida; order Alismatales; family Hydrocharitaceae; genus Ottelia; species Ottelia alismoides. The sequence continues at coordinate 208,673 of JAZKJV010007797.1, read as the reverse complement.
AGACACAACACCCGATGTTGCACCTCGAAGGGACAAGAAGAGTCGCACCCAGGGGGCGACGTTTCGGAATATCCCCCCAAACACGCCACCTGGCAACCAGAAGACGAGGCGACATCCCCAACCCCCAAGGCAACCGGACCGACGAAAGAAGGCGAACGATCAGGAATAGCCACCGGCGCCGGCGACGGGGCGACGACCGAGAGCTCCACCTTGAAGCGCCAACGGCCAATTTTTAATGACCCGAATAAAAGCTTGCCAAACGCATCGCGTAGGAAGCCCCTGCTGCACTCCATGAGAACCCTAGTGACCCTTCAGTCCGCGCCCGGCGAGAGGCCATCATCCATGATTGCCAGAACTTCCCCCCATTGTCGGAATGTCTTGCAGAGACAAGGGACAGTTCTATAAAGAAATGGCACACCATGAAGCTCCGCAACACATACCTCGGTGTCTGTGAATGCACCATCAGCAACACGAAACAATCTCCAAACAACATCTTCGGTAGCACCATTACGAATAAGCCTTTCCCGTTGCTCCGGGGAAAGGCCACGAACACAGCATCGTGAAGAATCAAGAACTTGGAAATCCCCATTGAAGCGGGGGCCCAGAAGGCCAAGAAGGTGAGATCTAACATCATCCCAAACCACGCAGCTCCGGCATGCAAGCCCCACAGCCGCGACGTAGCGGCCCTCGACATGCATCCCCATTCCATGCACCGCCTTCCCATGCACACCCTTCCCATGCAAGCCAACAACCCAAGGTGGTTCTTCCCCCGCTACATTCTCAACCGACGGGCCACCCTCCTCAGCCACCTCGACGCCCTCAACACGAAGATCACTGCCAGACAAAATAACGTGAGGCGCTTCCACCACCTGAGCATAAGAACGGTCGCCCCTTCCAACGGCATGAGAAAAGCAAACCGTCTCCGAAGCCGAAAAGCTCCCACGGTTCCCCGACCGCGCATTCATCCCGGACAGTGAAGAGCCGCGACCATCAAGAGCGTGCCAGCACGAGGCTTGCCGATGTCCCAGCTTTCCACAAGTAAAGCAACGAGGGGGGAGCCGACAGAAGGAAGCCACATGACCATGCTTACCGCACCTAAAACACCTCTTCCCATGCTTCTTGTGAGAAACCTGCACCCAGACATCCTCCACCTCCCGCCGCTTCTCGCCGCCTTCTCCATGCAGCGGAATCCCAGCTACGAACCCGGGGATCACCCCCTTCCCCTCCGCAACAACCCCACCCGAGAGTGCACCACCAGCATCCCCCAACCTTCCATACGTCTCCCCGCCTGTCGCCTTCACTCTCCACCAACGCTCCATCCGCTCAACAGATCGCCTTATGTTCTGGACATCAGGAGTGCTCTTAAAGGTAGATAAAATCTGTATGTAGATGTCACCAAATCAGGATTTGATGGTTTGTTGGGAATAAGTCTAAGACAGCTCCTCCATCTCCTTGATCGTCTCCTTATATAGGAGTTGTCGTCAATCGAATGGTCTACATTGTTTGTCATCCAATTTAGGACATGATTGTTTCCTACAACTAGGATGCATAGGATGCATATTCCTTGTCCTTTGTTTTCAGGATCTTTTGAGAGAACATATATCATCCTTTAACCGCCAATAAATACTTGAGACATTCGAGATCAGAGTATATAATTTGTTGCAACCTTAACTTTGTTATAGATCCCCAATAATTCAGTGAATGCTAAGTGATGCAGCATGGAGCGAATGAATAGGGTCTTATTTAATATTCGTTCGTTAATTAGAGTCCAATTTTAATTTACGTTTTATTGAATCGTTGCAATTTTATTTAAAATAAAGAGATCGCATGTGATCTCAAATCAAATTAGTCGATTAGAGTCAATTAGGATATGTTCGATTTGAAATTTTGATTTCCTTTCTATTTTTGTAGTCCTACCCCTCCTATATAAGGGCGATGGTGGTCCACTGTTTAAAACAATTCAAGTTGAAATTACAATTGAGATTTATCTCATCTTTCTCCTTATCTCTTCTCCCTCCATGCGATATCCGTGATTCTCTTCCTTAAATCCCTCGCATCCGGAGAACCGTCTCTTCTTCCTCCCTCTAATTTCTTTCCCACCAAATATTTCCACCGCTAAAAAATATTTTTCTCTATTGCAAAATTCTTATTTGCATCAATTGATATCAGAGCATGGCCTACATATCGTCCTTACAATCTGACGATCCCTTCAAATGTTCATGCGAACATAAATCCAAAGGATATCACTCAACGGACCGTGCATGGCATCCTGAGGTTAGAAAAACTCTATCTGATATGCTCCAAGTGTGTACAGATATGCAAGATTTGGCGAGAGAAATGCATTAGCCGTGGAATGTTAAAGCATTAATGCGACAACTAGCGGAAAAGACCATCAAAAACATGGCGAAAGTTGTTGTCCATGAGGTTTTGGAAATCCCGCTGCCGTCGCCAAGCATTGCCGACAATGCAACCCTCAAATAAGGCAAGCTTCAAGGTCATATTGGGAAAAAAACAAAGAAACGGAGGAAAAAGGACCCCATGAGCATGTTGTTCAGACCGCTTTGGATCAACCGTCGTCAAAGGAACCGACTCCGACTACATCTACAACCCCACAACAGCTCATCGACGACTCCCCTGCCCCCCGGGCGACCCCTTCAACCCGCTACAGCCTCCATCCACCCTCCAAACCGCTCCACTCCCTCTCCTACAGCCCTTCTTCACCACCTTGACACCTCACACAGCCCCACCGTCACCACATGTCCCCTCCCTCGCCTCCCCGACGCCGTTGGTAGCCATGCGGACCTCGACCACCTCCCTTTCTCCCTTTCTGCAACCCATTGTTTTAGATTTCGCGAAATTTCGATTTCGACAAGGGACCGAAATCTCAAGCGAAATGGCGATATGAGGGCAGTTTTCGGTCATTTCTTCACAAATGGTGGTCGATATGGTCGAAATTTCGACGAAATATCGTATGGACAGGATATCGATACGATATCCGAAACCGATATTTAAATCCTTGCTGCAACCCCAACACCCAACCCAGCCCCACATGTCTCCACTCGCATCGTCGCCCTCCCCCTCCCTACCCAATGTCGTCGCACCCTTCTTCTCACCCCACCAGCGCGTCGCCGCACCCACCACATCGCCCCTCACCGCCGCCAGGTCCTCTTCCCAAGCCCTTCCCCACCGCCCGCACTACCACCCTCCCCCTCCCGATCCGATGTCGTTGCACTCTTCATCATCGTGTGTGCGCCAAGCACGGTCGTCACCTGCTCCTCCATCCCTGCTACCACCACTTGTGGCCTCCCTTCTCGCCACGCTGTCGATGCCACTTTCTCATTGCAGGAAAAACTCTAGCGTGGGTTCCTCCTCAAGAGGAGTCAAATCTCACGAGAGTATGGACCGGGATATAATTTGGGGAAAAAGTACCTCCACCCAAAACCTTTTATTTAAAGGTTAAAGTTGATGGTAACTTAAGAAAAAATGGAGTAGAACTTTTACATCCATGCTCCTCGATGGAAAGAAATTATAAATGTAACATGGAAAAAGTGCAAAATTGGGGAAATATGATCAATCAATCCAGATGGGATTCTCCCTCAACAAGTCGAAAGATCAAGCAATTCGTCGAGAGACGAATTTTTCAAATCGACAAAGAGTTTATGCATGGTGGAGAAAATAAATAGGATCCTATTTAATTCCGTATGTTAATTAGAGTCCAATTTTAATTTACATTTTATTGAGTCGTTGCAATTTTATTTAAAATAAAGATATCGCATGTGGTCTTTGTAGAAGTTCATTTTATGTTTTTGTACCTCTTTATCTATTTCTCTTTTACTTGTCTATCGTATGTAATTTACCCATAGGCCTCTCCCTATATAAGAGAGTTTAGGGTTCAAGGAATAAACACAACTCTTATTTTTCCCAACATGGTATCAGAGTGACGGTCCTAGACCGGAGCCCTCATATCGAACCCTAAACCTAGCCCTCGACCCTCAAGCCCCGCATGTGCGCTGCTCCTCGGTCCTGCGCCGCCCTTCACGTGCCGCCCCCTCGGTCGTGTCGCCTCTCCACGCATTGCCCCTCGGACTTGTTCCCTTCGGTTGCGCCTCCTCACGCCGCCCCTTCGGTTGCGCCTCCTCGCATCGCCCCTTGGCCCCGCGCTCCTTGGCTGCGCGTCCCCCATCCATGTGCCCCCCTTCGGCTGCACCCTTTGGCCCTAGGATTCGGCCATCCCAAGCGCCACTCTAGGTCTCCGTGTTGTTGTCGTCATCCTAGGGTTCCACCGCCCCTAGGGTTCGATCGTCGTCTACCTAAGAGGCCCCTCGCCCGCGCTTCCAAGTTGATGGGTTTGGTTGTGTAAAGTCTACACATGCACCAAACTCCGTCATGCCAGTGTAGACCAAAGTTTATCTTGTCTACAACCATGGTTGTCTCCAGTCACAATGTTAGAAAGCAAGGTAGAGATCCCCACTATATGCGCCTTCAGAGGTCCTGCGCCTATTGTGAAGATGGATGGATCCAACTACGAGTTATGGACCATGCAGTTCATGAGCCTAATGAAGTCGATGGGTAAGAAACATATTCTGACCGAGGACGAGCCAACGGAGAAGACAGGGTTGTATGCCTCATGGGAGGATGATAACGCTTATTCTCAGATCTGGTTGTCTGGTACTCTGATTCCAGACATTGCTAACAATGTTATGCACCAACCCGCTGCCAAAGCCATGTGGGATATCCTAGCTACCATGTATTCTCAAGCCAAGAATGAGACAAAAATCCTACAACTCCAGCATGACATCTTCACGTCAAAGCCAAATGGTCGACCCCTGCATGCTCACTACACTGCATTGCGGGGAATGTTTGAGAGGCTTCATAGCTTCATGCCTCTCACAGCTACTCCAGAGCAGTTGAAAACATATCGGAATGCCACGATGGTAGGAGTTTTTCTAACCTCTCTTGACTCACAGTATGAGCTTGCTTCATCTCATTTTGGCGGACGCTACCATTCCTCCCATGGAGGAGGCTTTTCGGAGATTGAGTTGAATCAATGTCTCAAACCCTGCTCTGTGCCAAATTCGTCTGCTATGGCAGCCTCTCGCGGAAGAGGCAATCCATCTCAGTTTTGTGGACGAGGACCACGTGGTAGGGTGGTCGTGGTCATGGATCACAGTGTACTTACTGTCATCGGGCTGGTCATACAGAAGATACATGCTACTCCAAGCATGGTTTCCCAGCATTTGCCCGTGCAGCAGAGCAGATTCAGCATTAGGACACTACACATGCAGTAGATCCACGATATGATGATCTTGTGTCTCGATTGCCAAATATCATGCCTACAACCAGTAATATCCTTCACCCATTTCAGATAGTAGGTTGGACGTTGCGGCTACTGCAGAAGCTAGTACCTCAGGTAACGCTCATACTTCTACTTTCTACTAGGGTTCAGGTACATCAGAATGGATTGAGGATTCAGGTGTCACATATCATTTGTGTGGAGATAGACACCAACTCACGTCCTACAAGCAAGTTTCCCCAAAAAGAACAGTTGTCACAACAAACGTGACTCATTCTCCCATCACAAGACAAGGACAGATTGCCTTAACACCTTCTATGCAGTTGCAGAATGTGCTTCATGCTCCTAATTTCTCAATGAATTTACTGTCAATTAGTCAGATTACTAAGGATTTACATTGTCGAGCGATATTTGACCCATCATTTCTTGTGTTTCAGGACATTCTCACGAGCAATGTGATTGGACATGGCCGTGAGCAAGGCGGGTTGTATCGACTGGTTAATACACCTTACGCTGGAGCATCATCTCATTCCACTAGACATGTCTCACCTTATCTATGGCATATGCGCTTCGGTCATCTTCCGTTCCAGAAACTGTGTCAAGTCCTTCCTCAAATTTCTCCTCACTCATCGTTCAATTGTGAAGCTTGTCAGTTAGAGCATCATCGGTCTGTCTTCCCCAATAGTCAGAGTCAGAGCAGTAGCTCTCTATTTGAGTTTTTTCATATTGATATTTGGGGTCCAAGTCGTGTTCCCGATCATCAGGGAAACATGTTCTACTTAGTTGTTGTGGATGATTTCAGTCATTGTCTTAGGTCTTCTTGTTAAAGAATAAATCTGAAGCAGGCAACACTATTATGAAAGTTATTAAAGAAGTGCAGAATGTTTATTCGGTGTCTGTCAAAATTGTGCGAACTGATAATGCCCTTGAATTATGTACTTATACATCATCTCGATTTCTTTCATCCCATAGCATTCTTCATCAAACGTCTTGTGCTTACACGTCCCAACAGAATCGTATCGCAGAGAGAAAACACCGCCACCTTCTTGATGTCACTCGTACACTTCTTATCCAGAGTTGTGCTCCGCACTCGTTCTGGGGCGATGTGGTTCTCACTGCTTGTTACCTCATCAACTGCATGCCCTCGTCCGCGTTGGGGGAGAAGATACCTTTCTCCCTTGTCTTTCCTGACAAGGAGTTGTTTTCCCTTACTCCTCGTGTCTTTGGGTCCGTTGCATCCGTTCATCAATTGCCTCCAAGGATTGACAAGCTCTCTCCTAGAGCAGTCAAATGTGTTTTTGTCGGGTATTCCAGGACTCAAAAAGGGTATCGTTGCTATGTTCCGTTACGTCGAAGATATTATGTCAATGCAGATATCACGTTCTTTGAGTCGGTCATGTTTTTATCTCCCAGGTAACAGGTTGGTGCCATCAACCACAACTGATGAGATATATATTTCTCCTCCACCATCACCACCACCACCTCCACCACTGCGACCACCTCCTTCCATGTTTTTGGTCCCTCTACCATACCACTACAATCGACGGTCAGCCACTGCTCATGATCATGGTCAATCCTCAAGCATGCCCCAGGTTTGTTCTGATAACATTAGCTCTAATGAAGGGACTGATGGGATTTTTCAGCAGGAGTAGGTGGGGGATGACACGGATGGAGGTACATCCATGGAAGGAAATATCGGCGATATATCGATATCGACATGTGATCGATATGGGAACCGATATGGTGATATATCCCGATTTCCAGACATTTTCATCACAAAGGCTCGTCGATAGGGATGATATTTCGGCGATATATCATCGATATATCGTCGAAATGTCGTATCGATACGATATCAATACGGCCTTCCATGGGTACAGCTAGTGCAGAACTTGATTTGCCTATTGCGCTACGGAAGCAGAAGAGGTCATGTGCTTCATATCTGATTGCCTCTCATGTTACCGTTGAGCGTCTGACAGGAGACTTTAGGAGGTTTGTACTAGCTCTAGCCGCTACTACCATTCCACGGACTCATCAGGAGGTGTTAGTTGATAGTAGATGGTGTCTGGCTATGGAGGAAGAGATGGTTGCCCTTCAGTCGAGAGGTACTCAGAGCCTTGTATCAGCTCCTACTAGAGCATCTATTGTGAGTTGCAAGTGGGTTTTTAAACTGAAGCAAAATGCAGATGGCAGTATTGATAGGTACAAGGCTCGACTGGTTGCTCGTGGTTTTACTCAGACGTATGGGGTAGATTACCTTGACACGGTTCCTCCTGTTGCTAGTCATTCCACCTTACTGATTCTTTTATCTGTTGTCGTGATTCAAGATTGGCCCTTGTTTCAATTGGATGTCAAAAATGCTTTTTTATATGGTGATCTTCAGGAAGAAGTTTACATGCAGCCAGGGCTGTCCGAAAATTCTCAGGTTCGACATTCACCCAGATTCGGCTCGCTAAAAGTTCGATTCAGATTTGATTCGAAAATAAACGAACCGAACATGAAAACGAGTTTGAGCTCGATTAAATAAACGAACTGAACCCCAAAAATATAGGTTCGCTCAGCTTCGATTCGTTAAAAGTTCGGTTTAAACACATAGATACATATTGTGTATACATATATAAGGAAAAAATACATTCTATATTAACATAAGGACTATTCACTTATTTTCCCAAACCCATCCAGGCATCCACCCCCTGAGTCCCTATTCCCTATTCCTGAAACCCCACAACCCCCCCCCTGCGGCTGCAGTTTTTCCCTTTGAACAGAAATGTCTACACAACATTTATTCTTAGACGAACCTTTAACGAGCCGAATCGAACCTTTACGAACCTTACCCGAGCCGAACCAAACCTGATTACAGTTTTCATTTATCGAGCCGAACCAAACCCGAGCATAAAAGTATGCTAAACGAACCGAACCGAGCCTGTGTTGGTTCTCTCAGGTTCGGCTCGTTTACACCCTACATGCAGCAGCCACCTGGGTTTACTGCTGAAGGGGAGTATGTACAGGTATGACGGCTTCATAAGGCAATCTATGGCCTTAAGCAGATCCTGAGAGCTTGGTTCCAAAAGCTCTCATATTTGTTTGAGAAGCAAGGGTTCAAAAGGTCGAATGTAGATCATTCTCTCTTTGTAGAGAGGACATCCAGAGGTACGACTGTCATTATGGTGTATGTTGACGACATACTTATTACAGGAGATCATATGCAGGGAATAAAAAGAGCAACAGAATTCTTGGGCCAAGAATTTGTTACCAAGGATCTGGGAGTACTTAGGTACTTCTTGGGATTGGAGTTTGCTAGAAATGAACAAGGACTTGTGATGACTCGGAGAAAATATGTCACTGACTTACTAAGTGACACAGGTACACCCATAGATCGAAGCATGAAGATGTACAATGATGATACTGAGGAGGTTGACAAGAGGAGATACAAGGAACTGGTAGGGAGGTTTCTATATGTTACTATTACCGGACCAGATATTTCATTTGCAGTAAATAAAGTGAGCCAGTTCATGGAGCAACCCCGTCAGGGACATATGGATGCTATACATATGATACTAAGGTATCTTAAGCCATCTCCAGGTGTCGGATTGTTATTTAGGAAGGAGGGCACTATTAATATCTCAGCATGTGCAGATGTAGATTATGCAAGGTGCCCACAGGATAGGAAGTCTACATCAGGCTTTGCTATATTTGTTGGGGAGTCACTTCTCTAATGGAAGAGTAAAAAGCAATAGTAGTTGTGCGATCCAATGTTGAATCGGAGTATAGAGCTATGGCCCAAGCATGTGCAGAAGTGATGTGGGTTCGCGCAGTTCTGCCAGATCTACATATAGATGTTCCTCTTCCTATATCAATGAAATGCGACAATCATGCTGCATTATTTATTGCAAATTTGCAAATAACCCTGTATTTCACGAGAGGACAAAGCATATCGAGGTTGATTGCCATTACATTCGTGATATGATCCAGAAAGGTTTCATTTCTACAACCCACGTCAGCTCAGGAGACCAAACGACAGGCATTCTTACCAAAGCTTTGCTTCAAGGTCCCTTTCAGAAGTGTTTATCCAAGATGAGCATGATAGATATCTATGCTCCATCTTGAGGGGGAGTGTAGAAGTTTATTTTATGTTTTTGTATCTCTTTATCTATTTCTCTTTTACTTGTCTACCGTATGTAATTTGCCCATAGGCCTCTCCCCATATAAGAGAGTCTAGAGCTCAAGGAAGAAATACAACTCTTATTTTTCCCAACAGTCTCAAATCAAAATAGTTAGTCGGTTAGAGTCAATTAGGATAAGTTAGATTTAAATTTTTGATTTTCTTTCTATTTTTTAATCACACCCCTCCTATATAAAGGGGATGGTAGTCCTTTGTTTAAAACAGTTAAAGTTGAAATCAAATTGAGATTTATCTAATCTCTCTCCTTATCTCTTCTCCCTCCACGGGATCTCCACGATTCTCTTTCCTAAATCCCTCGCTTCCGGTGAGCCTTCTCTTCTTCCTCCCTATAATTTCTTTCCCACCAAATCTTTCCACCGCTAAAATATATTTTTCTCCGTTGCAAAATTCTTATTTGCATCACTAAGGGTTTTGTCTCGGTAAAGGCCATCACAATCAAATGGGAGGTCAAAAAATCAAAAGGTTAAGTTAGATTTAAAATTTCAATTTTCTTCTTTCAGGATGGTAGTCCTTTGTTTAAAACAGTTAAATTTGAAATCCGATTGAGATTTATCTAATCTCTCTCCTTATCTCTTCTCCATCCACGTGATCTCCATGATTCTCTTTCCCAAATCCCTCGCATCCGACAAGCCTTCTCTTCTTCCTCCCTCTACTTTCTTTCCCACCAAATATTTCCACCGCTAAAATATATTTTTCTTCGTTGCAAATTCTTATTTGCATTACTAAGGATTTTGTCTCAGTAAAAGCCATCATAGTCAAATGGGAGGCCAAAAAATTAAAAGAAATTGGTAGAAAATTTATTTAAACATCGATAGAGAGAAAAAAAGGCACCACAATAACGGAGAATCATGATTTTAGGGGACAGGTGGAACCAATGCACAATCCACAGAGAATTGTGCACAGCAACATATGTGCATCGGGGAAGCTAGATATTTTGCATACATGAAAGAAAGAGTGATAATATTATAATTTGAACTTAATAAAATCAAAACATTGCATTTCAACTACTTTATTATATAAATAAAAAATACCATAAAAATCTTTATATTGACCATGGTATTGTTTAATATTTCATAGCATGCTTAATAATGAGAAAAGTCGTATCAAAGTAGTATAAATTTGAACAAAGGTGAAAGAGATCTAGTATATCTATTTCTGAAATTTATTAAATCAAGCTCTTAATGACTTGAAATCAAATTCATCAATAACTGACTCTACAGAGAACTTCTCTGTAACATCTTTCTCAGTATAAGTCAATATAGAAATCATGAGAAAATCATCTTCCATCTTATTACGAAGCCTATATTTTATGATCTTCATAGTTGAAAATACCCTCTCAATTGTTGCACTTGATATAGGAAGTGTCAACACAAGTTGGATCAATCTATAACAGTACATCTCTACTTTTTTTATTTCTGTCATTTTTTGAAAAAGATCTACAAGATTTGAGACACTTTTGAGAATGTGATGTGTAGTGACATCTAATTTGTAATATATCAGTAAGTTCTCTAATAATATTAGCTTGTGATTTGTGAAATCTGTATGACACTTTTTTTCTAAATTGTATAAATTTATAATGACAAATAGCTTATAATCATCTTTAGGATTTAAAGATGCACGTAGAGTATTAAGAATATTAGTAACATTCTCATTAAATCAACTTCCTAATTCTGATAGTTGGGAGTCTATAGTAGCGATAACTATATATATTCACAAGTGATGAAGTAATTTAACTTGTTGTGCTTGACCACGAGATATTGTTCGGCTTCAAGAATTTAGAGAATTTACATATGAAACATCAATACCTCATCTCTGACAAAATAATACAACTTTTTTCAAATAACGAATACCAACCATCTTCTAATGCTTTCTGAAGAAGCTCTTTTGTGGATGAAACAAGTTGTACCACATTCAAAATATCTAGACTCTTATACTATAAAGCTTGATATAAATCTTCTATAATACAATGACATATTCAATTATATGCATGATAAAATAAACTGAAAAAGACATCACAGCTTCATATGCTTCATATGCATCTCCATGTTGCAAATAATTATCACTTTCATTTATTATTGTCAAAAATATTTTACATACTACATTATACATTTTGATAAACTGATATAAATCTATAATATTAATAAGAACTCCATCGAATTTCACTCAGACGTTGTATATATTTTGATAAAATTGATAAGTATATAATGAGAACTCCATCGAGTTTAATCGGACATTGTAGTGTACAAATATGATTAATCCAGTACTTGATTGAACTTCATCGATAGAAAGTAGATATGCAGCATCATTTGCTTGCACATCTCGTAATTCAGCATGATGTATTAAAGATGCATTAACAATGTTGACAACGATGCTTAATTTACTGAAGAATTTATGAACAGTGATCACTTCTTTTGAAGCTGTAACAAGAGTTGATTGAAGGCAATGAGTCGAAATCAATATGATAAGCATATTTACTATCCTTCATAATCAAAGCGTGAAACACATTTCATTCACTATGTATGTTACTTGCTCCATTGTAATCAAGGTTGTTCTGCATGTGTGTTTTAAAAAGTTTACTTTTTAATCTCATAACTCCTATATCAGATATATGAATTAGATTAAAAAATCATACACGTAAGATACTATTTCTATCTACAAACCTAAGAACAATGTCCATTTCTTCTCTTTTTTATTCACCTCTAGCTTCATTAATTATTATACAGAATATCACATCGCCGATCTAATCTCAAATGGCATGTCTAAATTTTGTTTATTGTAATCTAAAATTTTCTTTTGAACATCAAGAAATGTATATTTAGCAATTTTGGGTGCATTTTTAAGACAACCTTATCCACTTCTTCATTGTAAGATACAACTAACTTGATCAGTTTAATGCAATTCTCATGACTGCTTCAAGATGGTCTTTCATAATTGCATATAAATGCATGTGCTTGAAATGCCATTCATCCAACGATATCAATTGTATTCTTTAATAGTAATCAAAATTCTTTAATATTATTGTCATCTTATTTTTGAAATACAATTTCAATGTATTGTGATTTGTTTGCTAAATTCCTCCAACTTTCTTAATCAATATTATGTGTGGATCTCTTTTCTCCCAAGTGGATAATAAAGGAGAAATTTCTTCCATCATTGGCCTTCTTACAATTACGAAATATATCAATAATAAGGTATTTGTATCATTCTTGGAAATAGCTTAGCACAAAAAGATAGCAAAAAAATAAAATGATGCATCTTTTAAAAGAGAATATTCTAACTACATATAATACTTAAACCACGATGCTTAAAATCGTTGACTTTGTTTTCCATTAGCACTATATAAATAATTTTCCATATAAACTGACAAGATCTCAAATAATATAATGAATATGGCTAAATCATCTGACACAATTTGGAATCTCTTCCAATGGTATGGCAACAATATTAGGAATTTCTACCCATTGAAACATATATAACGAATATCCATACTCTTTAGGATCACTAGAATCATGTAAAATTCCTTGATAAATAATTTTATTTACCTTCGAGAAATCGGCAAATAATATATAAAAAATAGGAATATTAACGGAATCATATAAATAACAACGGTCTATGTTATTGTTTTATAAAACAGGAATCGTGTAAAACGGTAGAAAAATAGATAGATATGACATTAAGTAAATAATAAGTAACACAAAGAGTTCGTAATTACGATAAGACATCTATTTTAAAAAATATAGAAATTTTTTGGACACATCATTCAAGATACTCATAAGACAACAACATAGTCGATTAAATATAGCACCAAAACAAGATAATTAGAAAAAATGTAATTATTTTTTAATTATACAAATATTAACAACAATCTATGTTATTGTCTTATGAGTCAATTTAATGAAGTACCCAGCAAATATCAATTATTTAAGAAATAGACAAATCTTATCATCTTTGTGAATTTTTTATATTTCCTATTATTTAGGTTACCCACTTATATGGTTTGGTAGTAGTGCAGTGTGCCTACCACCCAGAAGACCAGATTTCAAATCCCTCCTTATGGGGGCTGCATTAGATAGTTGACAACCAATATAAAAAAGAGTTGAATCTTTCAATATGGATTTGAGCAAGAATACATGTAATCGACCCTACTTATAGTGGGAGAAGGCTTCGCCATTTCTAATTATTTATATATTAAAGATCATATCTATTCTATCGATTTTTTTATTTTATTGTACTTTCATGTTTAAAATGTTAAAGAGAACGATTACCATACATTTCTTTCTTTAAGGTGAATGAAAGTGTTTCTCAAAAAAAATACACGATTCAAGTGTTTCTAAGAAGTATGTCCACGTTATAAAAAAAAACTACAGTTAGAAATTCCAATTATTGATACTATATCAAGAGAAAGAGATCATGGAACACACTAGATGATTTGGAAGTATAAATTCAGAAAAGAGAGAAAATATTCTTCGCACTTATATAAATGTGGACCTTATCAGTTTATTATGGAAAATTATCTACAGGTTGCTCGTGAAAATAACGCCAACAATTTCAAGCATCGTGGTTTAAGTATCATGTGTTGCTAGAAAACTCTCCTTCAAAAGATGCAACATTTTATTTCTTTATTATCATTTTTGTGGTAAAGTTAATTCCAAGCATGATATATATGTCTTTCTGCTGGATAGATTTCCTAATTATACGAAGATGAATGATGGAAGAAATTGGTCATTTATTAATCACTTGGGAGAAAAGGGATCCACACGTAATATGGCTTAAGAAGTCGGAGGATTTTGGTGAACAAGTCAAAATACATTGAAATTATATTTCCAAAACAAGAGGACAAGCATATTGAAGAAAATTGGTTACGATTAAAGACTACACTTGATATCATTGGATGTTTGACATTACAAGTATATGTATTTAGAGGCAATTATAAACGATCATTTTCAAGTAATCATAGAAATTACATTGAACTGATCAAATTAGTTGCATCTTACACAATAAAGAAGTGGATAAGATCGTCTTAGAAAAATACAATTAAAATGTTAAATATACACCTCTTTGATGTTAAAAAAGAAACTCTTTATATTATATCTAACAAGGTTAGAAATATCATTCGGGATGAGATCAAAGTTGCAATACTATGCGTAATAATTGATAAAACTAGAGATGAATCAAAAAGAAAACAAATGGCAATTGTTTTCGATTTATAGATAGAAATTGTATCTTACGTGAAAGAATTTATGATCTAATTCATAATCATGATATAAGAGTTGTGTCATTAAAAGATGAACTTTTTAAAGTACTCTTGCAAAACAACCTTGATTACAAAAATAATGTATTAAGGTTATGATGAAGCAAGTAACATGCATGGTAAATGGAAGATGTTGCATGCTTTGGTTATAAAGATAGTAAATATGCTTAGTGCATTCATTGCTTATGGTAAATGGAAGATGTTGCATGCTTTGTTACGGCTTCAAAAGAAGTGATATGTATTCACAAATTCTTCAGTAAACTAATTATTATCAACATTGTCAATGCATCTTATAAGTGTCATGATGAATTATGAGTTGCTCAAGCAGAGTAAGTTGCATACATGTCTTTCCATCAATGAACTTCAATTAGATACTAAACTCAAGGATGCAAAAAACGGTCTAAACGGCCGTTTAAATGGCCGTTTAAACGCATGCGGTGCCCGACCGCATCGTTTAATGGAAAACGGCCCATAAACGGCCAGGCCGCTTAAACGGTATTAAACGACCGTTTAAACGGCCTTTTAAACGGTCTTAAACGGCCTTTTAAATGCATTGATCTATTTTCTTTAAAGGATCACCATTATCCATGACTTTTATGTTGTCTATTTCGACATTTGACTATGAACTCTTGTTGTTTATGTTATCTATTTTGAAATTTGGATGAAACATTCCTTGAATTTGACAATATTTGATCTATATTGTGAATCTATGATTATATTTCTTATTTATTTATACTTTTTTTATTAATTATATATGTGTAATAATTTTTTATTAATTAAAAATGCAAAACCGCATAACCCGTTTAATTTCCGTTTAAACTCCCGCATATCGTTTAATCAGTAATCAGTGACCCGACCGACTGAATACCGCATACCGCCTTTTGCAACCTTGACTGAACTTAATCAGATCGATACACTACAACTTCCGAGTGAAAGTCGATGGAGTTCTCATTATAAATCTATAAAAGTTTTATCAAAATGTAGTGTAGTATGTAAAGTACTTTTAATGATTATAAATGAAGGTGATAATTATTTGCAACGTGGAAATGCAAATGAAGTATATGAAGCTATGGCATCATTTTAATTTATTATTATCATACATATAAAGGAATATGTCATGAGAACTAGAGAAGAATCTTGGTATTTTGAATGTTGTGCAACTTATTTCATCCACAAAAGAGCACATTCAAAAAGCATAAAAAGATGGTTGGTTTTCATTATTTAAAAAGGTTATATTATTTTGTCAAAAATGAAGCATAAATGTTCCATATGTGAAGTCCATACTCACAAAGATGAACAATATCTCGTCATCAAGCACGACAAGTTACATTACTTCATCACTTTTGAATAGATATAGTTATTGATATTATAGACTCCCAAATTATCAGAATTAGACAATCGATTTAGTGAGAATGCTACTAATCTTCTTAATATTCTCCAAGTGCATCTTTAAATCATAAAAATGATTACAACCTATACGACAGTACAGATATATGCAAATTAACAAAAGAATTTTATCATATCGATCCCATATATCACGAGCTAATATTATTATAGAAGTCATTGATATATTAAAAATCAAATGTCACTAAGCATCATGTTCTCAAAAGTGTCTCAAATCTTGCAAATATTTGTCAAAATTCATTAGAAATAAAAATATAGAGATGCACTATTTGATCCAACTTGCATTAAAACTTCTTAATTCAACTTCAATGATTGAGAGAACATTTTTTGCTATGAAGATCATGAAATCTAGGCTTCGTAATAAGATGGAAGATGATTTTATCAGGAGTTTTATTTTGACATTACATTGAAAAGATGGTGTACAAAAATTCTCGACATAATCAATTATTAACGAATTTGATTTGAAGTCATCAAGAGCATGATTTAAGTAATTTCAGAAATAGGTATACTCGATCTCTTTTATCTATATTCAAATTTATACTTCTTTAATATGAGTTTTCTCATTTTTATGCATGATATGGATTATCAAAGAGTGGTCAATATAAGAAATTTTATAATCAATTTTTTTCTTTTGTATAATAAAGTAAATGAAAGTAAATGTTTTGATTTTATTGTTCAAATCTATCATATTGTTATTTTATAATCCTTCATCTCTTCAAACTATCTAGCCCTCCCCCCATCATATTAAATGTCGGCTTCGTCCCTAGACCTTTTTTCTAATAGTATTGGAATCAAATCGTATAAGGATATCCAAGATATGACTTCTAGATTCGGTGCAAGTATGGAGACTCCGCTTAAGCCATACAGATCATAACATAGCCACCACCCAAATCTTGGCGGGCATGCTCCCATCTCCCATTTCGTTCAAGGATTCCCAAAAACCAACCCGATCAGAGGTTGATACTTACTCAAAAAGCGATATTGCATACACCTCTGAGTATCGGGATTTGAATTTGATTTGTAAAAATGATTTGTAAATTGTTTGAAAATTTATTATATCTATTTGACATGGTTTGTACAAATATTTTATAAATTGTTTAAAAAGGTACAAATTATTTCGATGCATTGTTTTGTATATACTTACAAAATTCTTTGAAAAAAAACAGAAAAAATAAAAACCAAACAAAAATGCTAACTAATAAGTGATTTTATCCCTTATATTTTTCACCTTCACACAAGACTATGCAGTTCATAATATTTATTTTAGAATCACACTTGATTCAAATTTAATCATCCTTGGTCACCAGATTCCAATAAGAATATGATGATTTTTGGTTCGAAAAGGAAGAGCGTTGCAACTTGCAAGACAGAGTCTCAATGATGGCGAGGTTGAAAATCACACTAAAAATTGTAAAGTCGAGCACAATGCAACACAACAGCGGCTCGCAGCCCAACAAATATGTTGGACGATAGGGTCGTAGGAGATGCCCAAGCTGCAGTTACACACCGACAACAACGATTACGATACTATAAGATGCAATGCCGACGAAAGAGTGAGCTGCAAGCTTGCTATGGTGACAATTATACCAAAGATTGCAAGATTTGATGGGAGATACATTAGCTTCATGAAGACAGAGGGGTCTAATTGAATATTTATTCATCAATATAGAGAAGAAAATATGCACATGAATGTGGCATAGGGAAAGCCAAACGTCGTCGACGTCTAAAACTTAGAAACAGCATAACGGTTGGTATGTGTGTTCAGATTTCGTTCCCCAGTTTGTGGTAAAATATTCCACTTGCCCTCATATTATATGAGTATACAACTAAAATCGTAATGGTTTAGGGAGCTCAACCCCTCTTTTGTTGAGGAAGATGTCAATATACTATCAACTTATAAGTATAAATAACAGAAATTTCACCAATTTTGGGGGGTCAACCCCCACCTGCCCCCACCCAATTCCCCCTTCGCCCCTGTAGATGTGCACAATTACATATTTATAGCAGTGGAAACAGATGTACGAAAATTCTCCAAATGCAGAACTCCAAGTGCGGGATCGAGACTCGTAAAACTCAATTGCAGCAGAAACACTAGGTGTAGGAAATCGGATGTGCTGGAGATTGGCGCAAGGGCACGATCATGGCAGGCAGATGCAATCAAGGTAATCACACAATCAAGTGCACAATCACAGGGGTACACATGTAAATGTACTACATATGTACATGTACAAAACTCGAGTTGCGGCTGATGGAGGGTTATAGTTAGACTAAAGCAAGGGCAAGAGGGGGGCCTAGAGCTCCAGTTAGGATCGTCGTTCTAATACCATGTGAGCAAATCATTGGGATGGATGAGATAATTTGGTAGGCTTTCTTCTTATATATAGTAAAACCCTAAAACCCTAATCCTCACAACAACAATGCCTTTTCCTACATTAAGTAGGGTCGGCTATATGCATTCTTTGCCTTCATTCAGATCTATTCCGGGTCATTCTCGTGCTTAGATCCAAATAACTAAGATCCCCTCAAATGTCTCATACTAACCGTCCTATCTTAGCCAGCTCAACATCCCAAATCTCGCATCTTCTAACTGGCACAATAGTCGACCTCTGTTGCAAGTGGTCAAACCATCTTATGAGGTTTTCTCTCATCTTATCCTTTGTTGGAGTTACATCAACTTTCCTTCTAATTGCATCATTCTGAATCCAATCTTTTCGCATATGATCACATATCCACCTTAGCATTTTCATTTCTGCTACTATCATCTCAAAATATGTCCAAGATTCGCATGTCAACATTCAGATCCATAGAGAATAGCAGGTCTCACCATTGCTTTGTATTACTTTCCTTTGAGTTTTAATGGAATTTTCTTATCACATAGAATAGTAGAGTCCCTCTCCACTTTAGTCAACCTATATTTATTTTATGAGTAACATCTTCGTCGATTTCCTCATCATGTTGCAAAATAAATCCCAAATATCTAAAAGAATCTTTACTTTGAATGTTAGTATTTCCAATCTTCACATCGATTCCTTCACCACAGCTTCCATCAAATGTGCTCTCCATATATGCAGTCTTAGCCCTACTTAAATGGAATATTTTAGTTTCTAAGGCATGTCACTAAACCTCAAGCTTTCGCACTTACTCCGTCTCTAATCTCATCAATCAACACGATATCATCGACGAACATACACCAAGGTGTAGCAATCCGAATATAACTAATCAATTTCTAATACCATGTAGAAAACGATAGTGCAGAAGCGTATCAGAGATAAGAAATATAAAATATGGAAGAACACCAAGATTTTACGTAGAACCCTACTCCATGAGGCGCAGATGAAACTACAGGAGAAGACCTCCCAATGGGCCAAATATTGTGTATCGATCTTTCTCAACTATCACAGGTGGTGTGGGGCTTCTTTCTCAACTATCACAGGTGGTGGGGGGCTTCTTATATAGCCCCATCAGTAACACCGAGTCCCACTCATAGTAGATGTGGGACTAAACCTATGGATATGGTAATTGGACCCTCGAGGGATCC
Source organism: Ottelia alismoides (assembly GCA_037367405.1). NCBI lineage: Eukaryota > Viridiplantae > Streptophyta > Magnoliopsida > Alismatales > Hydrocharitaceae > Ottelia > Ottelia alismoides. Next base: position 189,007 of record JAZKJV010007797.1, on the reverse strand, counting down.
AATTCCCCATCTATGCATATGACACATACTCTAACACTCCCCCTAAGCTGGAGCATGCAATGCTTAGCTTGGATAAATAGAAAGAAATCTCAACTTGGACAAATGGAAAGAAATCACTCTCTCACGCAATACAAGACGTTACAAACAATACAACTCAATATATACTCTTTAAGCTACATGCTATGGATGTTGCTTCTCATGCCATGCTGGTGAGAAGGAATTGGAGGGTTGGAGTGGAATGTATCACCTCATCAGAGAACGTGTACTCTGTACTACGTCTGTTAGAGTCATTGAAACTGAATAAGTCTCCTCGTCAAAGAACTAGAATGAGAATCCTTATCAGAGTACTCTGACCTGTCATATGTGGAAGATTGTGCATCATGTGGACAACTGTTCCATTTCTTTAAAGGGTCAAGCAATAACCGTCGCTAATTATCTATACTTCGATCTCTGAAGATGGGTCTCTCATAAGGACCTCGAAAGAATTTCATATTGAGTTCACGAACACTGGAGAATGGAGTCTGAAAAATAATCTCCTCATCGGAGAATTGGGTATCTTCATATTGGCTCAAAGAATGGGGTCTCTACTCTGGAGTCCCTATGGATATATGAAAACTCTCCAAATCAAGATGGAGACATCTCATATAGATTGCACACATGTGTGCCTCGAACTATAAACTCTAAAATAATCTGAATGTAGAGTTTGAATATGAACTGTAGAGTCTGAAATCTAACACGTAAAACTCTACATAATACCATCCTATCTCCCATAATGATCGGAATAGATGACATCGACCAAATTGGAAGAAGACATGAAGATGGGGAGAAATGAAAAATCACATAAGTCGATCAACTCCTTTTTTTCCGCCTTTTTCTCTTTATTTCTTTTTTCTCAGATCACTTTCTTTTTTTGTACAGCCTTTTTCCTCGTTTTTTCTACGCGCTTTTTCCAAAGAAATCCCTCTTTTTTTCAATTGGCCCTTCAATTTTTTTCCAATTTACGACCATTCTTCCCATTTTTCAGCCCAATTGGGCCAAAATGCAACCGCCTTTTAAAAAAAACTCACAACCCTTCCTTTTTTTGACTTCGGTCCACCTTTGGGCCCATAATACTATGCTTCTCTCTTCTTCTTTTTGTATTGGGTAGTATAAAATTTCAATGAGGAAAAAATTGGGCGTAGTAGTGGCTTGTTGGGTCCGATAGAAGTAGAGGACAAATAAAACATTTTTTTGAAGGCAAAGAAAGGAGGAAACACCAAGGTTGCAAAAGGTGGTATGCGGTATTCAGTCGGTCAGGTCACTGATTACTGATACGGTATGCGGGAGTTTAAACGGAAATTAAACGGGTTATGCGATTTTGTATTTTTAATTAATAAAAAATTATTACATGTATATAATTAATAATATATATATATACAAGGTTCAGGAAAGCGGTATGTGTATGCGTTCGGACTGGTCACTGAATACTGATTAAGCGGTATACGGGGGCATATGCGGGGTATATGCGATTCTAAGTGGTTTTCTAATTTTTAATTTAAAAATCAATAGAGAACGAACATGCAGAGACTCTCCCCTCTATTTCAATTCCTGCGGATCTCACAATAGAAAAATGTTTCCTATACCTGGGTCAACCTACTCTGAATACCTTGACCAAAATTTGCCAAATCGAACAAACACGCAGGATGAACACCGCCTAAGGAGAAGAATTCTAATAGTTATTCATCTGGAAACTCAATTGGACCGACACCTTCACGAAACAAAATGACTACTCCTTCATCTAAAAATAAAGTCATGCTCGCCTCATTTCCACCCTTCTTCCTTACTTAGGCTGACTAGAGCCTAAGTATAGGGTGAACCGATGCTCATCTATATATACTCTCCTCATTCACATATCCCGACCGCCTAATCTTCGCTCTTCTTCTATACTTAGACTGTTCATAGCCTAAGTAAAAAAATATCTATGAATAACATTACCACCGAAGTTATATATCTAAGTGGAGTTAAAGAAGATCTAAGAAAAACGGTTCATGTTAGATAGGTGTGCATATATACTTTTAATTGCCTCATATTTAATCACAAAAAAACATTTACCATAAAAACTTTACATTATATGATTCGTAATAACAAAACTTCAATACACATACATGAGCAAAACCTCAATCGGCATATATAAAAAATATTACGATACATTGCATATACTCGTGAAAACAATACAAGAGAAAAACATAAAATATTGCATATGCATAATGGTATAATGCATTGCAATTGTATAGAAATGCATGCCATATTCTAACAATTGAATGAAGAGACAGGGTTACAGAATTAAGGACCTGAATGAGAAGATTGAAAAGTTGGAGCTGCTGGAGCGGTATGCTGGGCATATGCGGGATATGTGGGGCATATGCGGGGCATATTCGGGCCGCATATGCGGGGAGGGCGTATGCACTGATTCAAGTATTCGGTGTGGTCTGCACGCCGCACGGGCATATGCGGCCGCATATGCGTCTCGTGCGGCCGATTTAGTGAACATTGTATATATATAAGAAATATAATCATAGATTCACAATATAGATCAAATATTGTCAAATTCAAGGAATGTTTCATCCAAATTTCAAAATAGATAACATAAACAACAAGAGTTCATAGTCAAATGTCGAAATAGACAACACAAAAGTCATGGATGATGGTGATCCTTTAAAGAAAATAGATCAATGCGTTTAAAAGGTCGTTTAAGACCGTTTAAAAGGCCGTTTAAGGCCGTTTAAACGACCGTTTAAGCAGCCTCGCCGTTTATGGGTCGTTTTCCATTAAACGATGCGGTCAGGTACCGCATGCCTTTAAACCGTCGTTTAAATGGTCGTTTAGACCGTTTTTTGCATCCTTGGGAAACACGCATAGGTGTCCACCCCATTATATTAAGTAATTATTAAGAACCAAAAACAATTACAAAATCCAGGAATCAAGCAACTGCATGTAATGATAACAAACATTCTCATAGTAAAAATGCATTCCAGAGAAGAGTGAGGCATTGCAAGCAAGCTAGATGGCCCATAATACCGTAACCGGAGTTAGGGTTTCCCTTATTTGCCTTTTACGTGCCCTATAGAGAGAAGACCAGAAGGAGTCAAAGTCGTAGGTGTTCAGCCAGTCCAAACCCACCCCATTCCAGATGGGTGAAGAAATTTGGCAACGAAATAACAGGTGCTCCAACGTCTCAATTTCCGAACCACATAGAAGGCATCTATCGGAGACCACCTCAAAAAGTCTGGAGCAATGATCCCGAGTCATAATACATTTTCTTCTAACGAGCCATAAGAAAAAACCTATCCTCTCCGGCAAACCCAAGGCCCGAATGAATTCGCAGTCTCGAACCATATCAACCGACCGGGATGGAAACGGTCGACAAATGACATCATAGGCATTTCGCACCGAGAATTACGAGTCCCGCCAAATCCAGCGATCCACCCCAGTAGAGGGCCTCCCAGCCTGCCCTAGCATATCCAGAAGACGAAGAAACTCCTCCATGCACTGGTCCGAGAATCCAGTTCTGAAAGTCGGCATCCAATTACCATTGTCCCAGCAACCCGCAACTCTCGCATCAGAGTTCGTAGCCAAAGCAAACAGACAAGGAAAACGGCTGCTGAGATGCCCATCACATGTCCAATCATCCTCCCAAAAGCCAAAAGTATCTCCGTTCCCAATCACGGGGCAGAAGAAATCACGGAAGCAAGGCAATACCTTCAAGATCCCCTTCCAAAATGCATACCTCATATGTCCATGTCGCTGCATGTCTGGGTTTGCTATGGAGATGTCATACAGGCAACGGATCGGGTTACAACACAAACCCTCATCTTTTCCCCAGATTCTGTTGACCCACTTTAATAGGAGCGCCTCATTTAGTGTCTCCAAACTCTTTATCCCAAGGCCCCCTCTTTTCTTCAGTTGAACGATGGTCTCCCAATCCACCAAGCGACGAATCAGGTTACAACACAAATAAAACATGTTACAGGGGTGTCTGGAAAGCAGGCAGTTGTCGATGGCACAAGAATCGTGCACGGAGAAGCGTGCTCCTGGAGATCGATTGTGTACGATCATTCTAGTCGTATGCCTCAAAATTAGGGTTTTAAAGAAGCCCTAGCTGGTTTTTATATCAACGATGATGTGATCTTCAAAACATGTAGATATGTGCATGATGAACATGTAACAGAACAAATCATGCTCACTTTGTCGTAGGCTACAGCTTTGATTAGGGTTTCATTAGAAATCCTAGACCTTGAACTTGACGGATCACGAAAAGAAACTTCAAGAATAGGTGAACAAAGTCAAACCTGCTCTGATACCATGTAGAAAGTGATAGTGTGGAAGGTCCCAGAGAAAGAAATATAAAACATGAAAGAACATCGGGGTTTTGTGCGGAACCCTGCTCCCTAAGGAGTGGGATGAAACTACGGGAGAAGGGATCTCAATGGGCCAGATACTCTATTGATCTCTCTCAATTGTTACAGGGGGCATGGGGCTTCTAGTATAGCCCCACCAGTAACACCGAGTCCCACTCACAATAGATGTGGAACTAAACATATGGATATGGTAATAGGCCTCTGGAGGGATCTAACTACTCATCTATGCATGCCTCGAGGGTATCAACAAGAACAAGGAAGAACATTTCAATGCTCAACCTTCAATCCTTGATTTCTCAGCCCTCCGGCCGTCTCCGATGCTCTTGAGTGGCTCAACGCCTTCTTGGGGACCTTCCGCGGTTGCAGGTGGACTTCAAAGGGTCCAGACCTCGTCGGAGGAGACCTGGAGGTCTTCTTCACAGGGGCTTGGAGTTTTTGTTCTTCGATCAATTCCACTTCCAGGTGAATCATCTTGAGCTCAAACCTACACAAAAGTGTTCGTTGCTTGAGGGCGACTCGCTTCGACCAAATTTTGTACAAAAACAAACAGGGGATGAAGGGGGTGGAGACCTCCAACAACACATTCTCTAACATACCCAAACGAAGAAAATATAAAGGAGTCCCCAACAGGACTATAAATACGGAAATCATAAAATAGACAAAAAAATCATGCAACCTCTACTCTGAGAAAGCAATCCAAAAAGTCAACAACTACACCCCAATCCCTTCTTCCCCACTTCCAAGTAGTCGACAACCATTGCATCTTGCTAGGCAGCCAAAGCAAAGAACTTCAAGGCATATCACAAGGGGTCCCTTTCATGGACTAATCATCTCTTTAGAATGAAAATGAGGAGCCATTACCGAGATAGGGCACCAACCACGACATCACCAAGGAAATCGACTAGACACCCCTCCTTAAAAGTAATGACAATCTCGTACATCTCATCAAAATATCCATATCGTCCCTACTTTTTTAAGAACCCTTTCAAAAGGTTCTATTCATGTCCTTGAGCCTGTGAACAACCAAACCCTCGTATGTCACCAACTATGTAACTAATCCCAAATCCACGAGTACAACATCCCCCATTCCCTTGCCAAAAACACAACAAGAAGAAATGCATAATCAGCGTTGAATAGCACCTCTTAAAAACACATCTTCTGTTGATTAGTTTTCGATCCATACTTTCTTTTTTGTTTGGAATGACGAATGCGCCAGCGACTGAGCCTTAGTTATATATATCTTTTTTTACCTTTTTTGGAGTGGGCTTGCTGACAATGGGAAATTCCGGTTAAGATGGGCCCGCCTGAAAGTCGGGGATATATATGTACATTGGGAAGTAGTCGCGTCTGTAATGGCAGGCGGCAATCTATCTTCTATGAGCATTTATTGTCAGTAAGTATGCTTCTGCATGTCTTCCTTGGGGGTGACCTTGTTCATCCGATTTTCCGACACTAGGAAAGTCTGTTTAGAAGGCTCTTTCCCCAAGCATCAGTACACCCAGTTGGGCAGTTACTTCCATCCTACTTCAGTTGCGGAGAACCAGACCGAGGAGGGGTGCGAGACGTTCTTTAATATATCATTTCTTTAACTGGCTATAATCTTAACTGCCCCTCCCCACTGTCCCTTTCCGACGATCTGTCCCATGCTATAGCCCAGCTGCACGACAGAGATCCCAGATTCTCACAACTCGCGTGGGGGTACTCTCTATCTCCCCGGACAAAGAAGCCAAAGAATCCCTTCCCCGGAAGTCTCTATCTATGTTTGCTTGCCCTACTCAAGACCTGGAATTCTTGCTTTGTAGTTCGTGCGACTATCAATGGGGGTTAGTATTCCTTTCATAGTCCCATATTTGACTAGCTTGATTGGCGTCATATCGCGATATATAAGGGTTGATTTCCTTATATATGAGAGCTGGCAAGAATCCACTCTTTCATTCCCTCCATTCCTAGCTTTCTTTGAGTTCCAAGTCGACGAAGCGAGGAGAACCAGAGGAAAGATCAGCATATGGGGAGGAGGGGGCGCAGTGAGGATAGAGTCACGTCACGGGGGGTGACAGGCACACTACTGAATCGGGAAGCCAACGATGGTACGTCCAACGAGCCCCACCCCCGGAGGTCGGGCACGCGAAAAGAAGTCGGGCATGAACTCCCCGCACCAAGTGTTTGCAAACCACTTCAATTCGTAAGTGCCAATGGAATCGCTTAGAGTGGACGGTCGAAGGCCGCGCTGCCAGCCTCCCCGCTCCGAGTGGTAGCGAACCCTGGTCGATAAGCAGGAAAATCTTTCTAAGCCTTGGCCTCGATGTTGAACTTACTTAACCTTATTAGTAGGTGCACCCTCATCTACGTGTACCCCAGCGTGTGCAGTCATCCCAGGTGTGGTGAGATGCAATTCTCGGACAGGGTTCCGGGTCGTCAATCCGCTTCGTGAGTTATTTCTTGGTCCTCCGCCGGTACTTCTGGATTCAAAGGCACAAGAAGGGGGACACCCTTTGCCGCTCAAGCTGCTGCAATAAACGCTATTCGTACTGTGGTGCTATGCTGCTGTTTTTTCCTCCCGGACTCAGTCTCGTACTCTCTCCCTAAAGCGGATGTGAGGCTTCCGTTTAGTACTGTGCCCAATCCCGAAGTTCGTTCTATACATATGACCGGCTATTATACTAAAGCTAAGTGGCGCGCAGTGTACTAGCGGCAGTCGACCTTGTACATCGGAGGAAGGCAAGACTAGAAAGAGGGGGGGGAAGGAAGCCTACTGGTGCAGATTCAGTTCCCATTGAATTGAGTAGCTTTGCTTCCTATCCTGTAGCTTACTCTTCAAAACATAGTATGATTAGCTGCCAATCCCGAGTTGCATATATAGAGGGCCCTATAGTGACCTTGGTCTCGAAGAGGCGGGCAGAAAGTCCTCTTCAGGGTCAAACTGTGGAATTAGCCGGAAGAAGCGCGCTCTGACTCTCCTACTAGATATTGGACGGGAGGGTGCCCACTCCTGAAAGAAGGGGAAGCCCACTTTACAGGGGCTCGGTCAAAACATCATCAAAGTGTCAAATAATGCGAAGTTGCCTGGTATATATCCTAGTAGTCCGAGAATGCAGTAGTAAGGGAAGGATAAAGAGCGAGGTGGAATCTATCCGGTTAGAAAGACTAAATCTAACCATTCCGATAATCGGAATAAGCTCGGCAGAGCCTATAACGACCCAAGATAGGAAGAAAAAGACCAAGATAGTCACTTCCGGAATGAACCTCTGTCTTATAGTCCCTTAGCCGAGGATTCAGGGCTTCTTCTATCAAAGAGCTTGGTTCGATGAGTAGGTCCGGAAAGAGCATCTCGTCTATGGCATCCCTATGTGGTTAACATTTCCCTGAGGTGCCTTTATGGGCAAGTAATCCATCCCGCCATTCCTTATTGCGCACTAGCCAGACTAAGAGAGCGAACAGAAACCCAAGAATACAGACTCAGCACAATGGAAAAAGCACGATTCCCCCTCTATCCCGTACTCGAAGCCCATTCATCTCACTAGAGGGAAACCCGAATCAAATCACCTGGAGGCTTTTCCAGACCCAGATATCTAGTTAGCAGGGGCTATCATACCTGATTTCCAATACTGATCGTGAAACACCATGAGCAGCAGGATGTTGAGGTCCGGCATCGCTTAGTCGCTTATCAAGTCCTTCTTTCTCAAAGCTTAGCAGGAATGCGACTAAGGCTTGAGTCCTACCTAGATCAGGCAAGCAATGTAGCGCAGACAGTCAAGAGCCAACCAGTGTGAGAGAGACAGGAAGCTTCTCCTCGGTCGAAGTATCTAGTGGGTGATGGAAGGACATAGGGACTGAGCTTAGCCCCCGAAACAATATAGATTCTTCGGCTATTACTTTCCTCCAAAAAAGGAGGCTCGGGCAAGGTAGTTTACTTGCTCGATTTGCGGGAATGAATAAGGGAAAGCGTTGTGCGCCTAGTGCTTCTTTCTTTGTTCAAAAGATTCGAGAAATGTCCAGTCCAGGATCAAATATAAGGGTGGTGGAACCAACCGACGATGTATGTCGTCCAAGCCTACCTCTGACTCTTTCTTCCCGACCTCGTCTGACTCCACTTTCTGGCACCCTCGGGAAGGATAAAGAGCGACCTTCTACAGCAATTCCAGCTCCTGACACAATGTCACCTAGAAAGGTGACCTCTTTCGAACTAGCGCACTTTCTTCATTTTTCATATTGTTTATGTTTCCGGAGGTGCACCTGCACCATGCTCTTCTTCTCCTTTGGTGCAAGACATCATATCTAAAGACCACCATGTCGTCATGGTCCTGTTCATCAGGTCCTCCGCGGGTGCATTGGTCAATCCGAAAGGTTAAGGAAGGTCGAACCAGGTTAAGGTTTGAAGCTATCTATATATGATGAATGCCGGTAAAGCGCTTGCTCATACTGACTTGCTTGCCCTGCTAACCAGCCCTTGCCTACTTCTCTTCTTCCTTGAAAACCTAAATAAGGGACGGCGGCAGTAACTCTAACTGTCCTAAGGTACCTCGAAAAATGAAATGGACAAATTTCTTTTCTTAGGAACGCATACAAGATTCATCACTACAAAAAAGGGATAGTGGTAACCCCGCCATTTATTAATTTAATAGTAATAGAAATCCATGTCCTACCGAGACAGAATTTGTAACTCGCTATCCTCTTGCCTGCTCACACAGTTGATGTCACGCGACTTTTGTGTCATCCGGATAGCCGAGGGCCGCACTGGATGGCACAGATGCGGGATGGGTATTGCACTCTGCGTCGATGCATCCTTTTTTCCCGTCTAGTCGATCCTCTGCTTCTGCCCTTTTCTATAGTTCCGGGTCTCGGGTATTCGGGGAAGAAGTCAACCTTACCCAGCAATTACAATGTTATTAACCGATCGCAACTTTAATACAACCTTTTTTGATCCTGCAGGAGGGGGAGACCCCATATTATACCAGCATCTCTTTTGGTTCTTCGGTCATCCAGAGGTGTATATTCTCATTCTGCCTGGATTCGGTATTATTAGTCATATCGTCTCGACCTTTTCGGGAAAAGATAATACCCAGCTATGCCACTGGGTCTCCGATCAGTACATAGTCCGCCGCTCTGTCTCGTACCGCATCGCCTTTTTCGCTTATGCTTCTTCACCTTCCACGTAGCTGCACAGAATGCGTAGAATCCCAGTATAAAAGCTTGATCCCCCCAATTGGACACCAAATAAGAAAGAAACAAGGACCTCCGTATTGCACCTAATACACATCAGATGCCTCTTCCTCCATCATATCAAAGGCTCAAAGGCTGATTTTCTCTAATAACCCTCAAGTCAAAATGCTCATTAAAAATCCTAATATGTGGAGATACCCCCCCAATCAAGGAAAGCATGCCATTTGCACATAATGTTGTAACAGTCGATCAAAGTATGTCATGTGATGGGGTGATTAAATGTATTTAGATTTATACATGACAAACGAATACTCAATCCAACTTAAATAGTATTTTTTCTTTTCATGTTTTTAATGTAAAATGAAAAGTAAGATGTGTAACTTTTTATTGAAATTGAATTGTATTTTTATCTTCTTAATTGATGAGCATGTGTGTAAATATATAAGAATATATGTATAGATATTTGAGAATCAATGTGATTAAAATAATTAAGAAACATAACCCAATAATTCTTATTAGTTACTTCAATACTACTTATTCTCTACTAGGCATCCCTTCCAACTTAATATTGAATATTCACTTTTACAACAGCATCCACTACAGTAAAATTAAAATGACAGGCCATGAGCAGCGATTCTTGCAAGCATGTTACCCCAATATCATCAAGAAAGCATAGGGTACCAAGACAAAGAATAATGGAGCAAGAGGGGGCCCATGTCTGATCGCCCACTGAGGTTAGGAAAAACCCCGCCTTCCAAATGACCATTCACCAAAAAAACTGCCCCTTCAGTCAAATTTCTCAATCGGGCACGTAGAACAACAAATATCGGAAAGGCAGTTCTTGCAGGGCAGAGGGTAGAGATATATCTACATCTACGCGCATGGAAATAGCTACGGGAGGAATCGGGATAAGTAGGCCGTTCTATCTACTCCTCGTCATATCATTGGCACGCACCTCTTCCTCCAAGTGATCCACGGTTTTAAAAATCCACTTGTGAAGAAAGCTCCAAAAGGAATCTCCTGTCCACATTACCATAAGCCTTGGAAAAATCAATCTCCAAATGGCGAACCATGTGCACCTCTTCTCTTCCAATCCAAAACCTTAGAAATCATAATCACACTATCCATCATATGAATGCCAGGATAGAAATCTTTTGTGGCCTAAGGGGTGCTCACATCAACTCTTTAAGATGATCTACGAAATCTTTACCACAATTAGGTAAATGGCATTCAGCACAGCAATCGGCATGTAATCCTCCATCATCAAAGCAGCATCCCATTTTGGCAACAAGAAAAAGAGATCTTTATTGATCCTGTCAAAACTAAAGATTCCTGCTCGGAACTCCACAATCAATTCCATATTTAAGCACAGTCTACTAGAACTCCATTAAAAAGAAGGTCGAGAACTCATCCGACCCCAAGAACCATCCACATTCAACCCACTAATATCATGACAGACCTCCAGCTCGTCAAAACCAACCGAAACTGTCAGGCAAATCCACAGGCAAGAGACTAGTGCCACTGCCACACCCAGACCAGTACCAGTACACTTCTATGTTACTCAAATCAAAGTACTTTAAGTAATCCATTATTGCTCTTCCAATCATTATCCCTGTTAATCAGTATCCATTCACATCAATCGAGTGAAGAAAAAATATTTTATATCTCCTACTATCCACAGAGTAGGCAAAAAGTCTATGTGCCCACTTCTTTGCGCCAAGTTTTCCTAAACTATTGTCTCCATTCCATCTCCACCTTCTTATTCGCATATACCAACACCTTATGTTACTCGAGTAGCTCGAGCTCCACAAATGTAAGAGCCTAGTTATCCTTTACCATCTTCAGCTCCACAAATGTATGGGCCTTGTTATCCTCTACCATGTTCAGCATGTCAACATCCAACCATATAACAATTGTCATCTCCCATATCTAAAGTTGAACTTTTTTATTGTACTTGTTGAGCTCCTTATAGACACGTTAGCTTCTAAGTGACCCAAGTCGTGGTTGACCCAATTGGTCGCCACAACGTTTAAGCGGTGATGCATACTCTTTGAAACCCTATTCTAGAAATTATGACTTTTCAAACTTAAAGCATGAGGAAGGACGTTAATCAACCCCTGTCTCTAGTACTAATGATGTATTTTTCAACCTCGCTCTAGCCAAACCCTTCTTTGAGAAAAAGTGAAATCCTATCTAGCCACAATACGGAAGACAAACTCCTCCATGTATTACTACAAGATTAAACATCGAGCACCTCCAACAAGAGCTCATCAAGGAGTGTCAAAAATTTTATAGTACCCAAATTCAGGTGGCTAATCCCACCAATGCAATCCTTTGAGAAAAATGTTATGTTGAGATCACCGCCCAGGAGCCCACAAATCAAGGGCAGTTTGGGAATTTTACCCTAGCTTATCTTATCTTTATCTACATCATCTCTTAGTTTTGTCCACATCACCTCCCTAACAAAGATCTCCATCAGGTTGTAAACATCAGGAACAACATAATAAAAATTATTTGATCATCTTTGAAACAACAAAATGAATGATCTCAAGCCATGTGGCTCATCCTCACCCTTGCAAAAGATCCAACCAATTAAGATACATATGGATCTCTTAAATGAAACTGGTCGTACGACACTCAATAGATCCATCCCTTTGTAAGCACTTATAAACACTTTGGTTATGTCATCCAAGCTTTGCATCCTATAGCATCACCTCATTAGCTGACCATTGTGCCAAGTATCTTCGTACAGTGGTTCCCTTTTCTAGGTCATGCAGCATTTGTGGGATGGGAATGCATCTCTTCATCGAGGAGACCCACAAATCTAGGAATATGCGCTTCGCTAAAGCCACCTAGAGGAACTACCAATCAATGCAATCATACGCCTTCGAGAAGTCTATTTTCCACAGGAGACTGTGAACCCCTTTACGCTTAAAATTGACCACGATCTCTGATCCCATCACAATATTGTCCATCATCAATTGATATGGGATGGAAGTCTGTGCCTCATCAATAAGCCCATCTAGCACACCTCCTAACTGGTTAGCCAGCATCTTGGCGGTAACCATATATATGGCATTCGACAGAGCAATTGATCGAAAGGCTTCGAGTAGCATGAAATTTAAATTGGGCAGCAGATACGATTCCACAGTAGGCTCCCGGTCCAAAATTGGTCTTAACCCAATCCAGATTTAAAAGATTTATATTTTCCGGATTTTAAATATAGATTTTCAACCGGAAAATACTTTACAGATCGTGAGTAGTAGCCAGAAAGGCTCATAGCTTGAAAATATATATCTAAAATTTGGGAAAACTAAATCTTGCTAATCCGTCAATTTCAGTTATGTCATGTGATTGTGAATAAACATGTTTCACCATTTGCAAGTTTTGTCTAAAGGATGTTAATCTGTTATATGTGGTCTAAAGGGTACCATTTATTATGTAGATATTAAAGATAGGATATCTCGCTAGTCCTAAATAGGAGGCCAAAATTTGGGCACCCAGGCTGCCAAAGGTGCTCAATTTTTATCAATGATTAGCAAAAGTTGCTTTTGATGTCCGTATAATAGTTTATATTCGCAGCCATATAATAGTTTGTGTGAGATATGAGTTTCCACGTGACATTTGAATCAATTCACATAATTAAGCAAGTTTTGTTTGAAACATAAATTTGATCTATGTGAGCATATTCCAGAAACAAAAAAGACAAAACCGAGAGAGAGAGATCAAGGGAGGTTGTAGACCTTTTGATCCAAGTCAAGCCATTCGTATGTGGAATCAGTGGTCACCGTCCCTCCAATGACAACATTGGTAGTCTGTGCAACCCTTCCCTCAGATTTCGAAACTTCTGAATCCAATAAAGAATAAAAAATAGATGAAGAAAATTATCGTTCATACCTCCAGAATATCCAAATTAAAAATAAACAATGCAACTTCCATGCATACAGAACAAAAAAATCAATCTTGATATACATAACAGACTCTTATCCGGAAGAACAAAACAAACCGGAGTCCAGCAAACATAGATACGCATGTTCGTAGTTCGTTCAGCTAATGAATAAAACTCTAACAAAAACAGATTAAAATGAACTATATATAGAGCATAAATCAGAACTTAGATTCAATGCACTCGCATATGAACAAAATGATGAAGATTCATGGTTATTTGATGGAGTAGTGGGACGTCCTATTTGAAGAAATAGTTTAAAAATAGGCACCAGATGATCCTTTATTAAAAATAAACAGGAGATTTTTACTAGCGCAAAACTATATTGGTGAAATGTGCATCAACAGGCGTATTGGAACTAGAATGACAACACCAAAAGGATATGTTGATTGATGAGATGAAGATACCGGAGATGGCCTTGAGGACGGCATCCTGAGGGGGGATCCTGGTCGTCGTGAGGGGGAGGGGAAGAAGGGGAAGGAGAAACGCTATGGGAGCACCGGAGGGGAGAGCTCGGAGCCCTAACCCTACAAAGGGGGAGGCGAGAGGAGGAAGGGGCGTGGGAGAGTGGGGGGAAGAAGGGACGGAGACGCAAGGGGGCTGAGAAAGCCGAGCGTAGGACAACGGTGCCGCACGCCATGTGATGTGATGACCTCCGAGACTTTCCCGCGAAGTGCTGCTTCTCCTCCTGAAGGATAACAGAAACGGTGCTCTTCTCAGGCGCTCTTACTTCTACCGCTAAAATACTTTCGTTATGTGTAATCTAAAAAAATACAATTTGAGTCCGTTTGTGGGTCATATTAAAGAATGGATCCTATCTTTAAATTGCAACGATTCTAGTTTCCGAACTATTTAGGAAATGGAAATTTTAGAGCTCATGATGAAAATGTCTTTGTCGGGTAGGAGAGAAGAAGGAAATGGGATTAGGTTTTAACTTTTAAACAATGGCATATTTGTCGATCCAGGGACCCGAATCATTACAGTTTAAGACGGGGACCCATTCTGAGATCTTATCCATATATGGAGAATCAAATTGTAATTTGTCCTAAAAAGTTTTTTTGGATTTTTACATCCATAAGCCTATTTTTTAAAAATTACCTGTATAAACATGTAATCACGAGTCACATAAAACTCTTAATTACTTGTTAATTATTACATGGCATATCTCTGTATTAACTTTCATTTATTCTTATTGTCATGTTTGACAATATCCATTAAATAATGACATATTTGACCATGAATGGTTATTCTATTTCCAAATCAAACCACCTCCCCTTCAGGCCCTCTCCTTTCCCTTTCCTCCACAAACCTCCCCTTTTGTCAATTGCAGTGGATTTTTCCCCTCCCCTTCCCTTATCACCGTAAACCACTTCCATATACATGAGGATATGAAGACCTTCAACCTCTTGGCAGATCTTGTGTGTAAGTGCGTGGGCGATTGGCATGTGGATGATGTCGTTGAGGGAAGGCAGCGAGGAAGGTTTGGGGGTGGGGGGTAAAGGGAAGTTTGACCTCACACATTGAGGAATGCGAAATTTACGAATCAAATTCGTAAAATAAGGTGTTCATCAAACGTATAACAAAAAATCGATTACTAATGTAAAACTACATGGTATAAGAAATAATTCCCAAAACAATTTTACATAACCATGAGAGTATTTAGGAATACCTTTTGAAGTGTGAGTCTCTAAAACAAGAGACCTCCTAAATCAAATCTAATGCGGTGAATGCTTGCTCTCGTGGTACTTTCGATGAACTTGAGAGTTCTTCTCCAACAAGTTGTCTATCCAACTACAGATCTAAATGGTATCTACCTTCTGATTTCATCGTCAGAAATCGAGTCCTTCTACACGTGCATGGAGCATGAGGAAGAAAGTGACTCCTCTCACAAATGATCATGCCGACATAGAAGAACTGGAGTCCCAATATGGTGGACGGCTAGGTTTTTGTGGAGTTGATGGGAACGGTCCATGGAGATGACCACAACATGGGCACTTGATTTACTTTGAATGGTTGTGATGGATTATTAATCTCTTATGAAGTTATCAACTAATTTGATCACTTTATCACCAAAATAAAAAGCTAACTAACACATCCTTAACTAAGAAGGAAAGGCCAACGATTAGACTTCTCGGATACATGGTGGAATTCCATGGTGGACCCTATATGTAGGCTCTCTTATTTCAATTCCATTAAGGACTTGATATTTAATTTACTCATCTCTTTATTAATATCGATTGAAATTAAATTGTAAATATCAATATTGGGAGATCTATAAAATATCATCCCCATAAATGAATCCAATTTGTTAGTCCAAAATCAAATGTAAAGAAATTTCTCATATAATTATGCGGATCATATTCACATCTGTCTTGGATATGTATGAATCATATTCATATAAATATTAACTATATCCAATTCCTCATAGTAATAAAATTCCAATAATGTGTATTATTTTCACATACTCTCATATTAATTATATCCAGGATAATAACAATTCCTATCTTAATATATGATATCTCAATGTATGATTCCTAATCCAATTAGGACTCGTGAGCAGCATTTGTGGATACTTGGATACAGTGTCAAAGAGATTATAGTATTCATCTACAGTGACTTGAATACCAATATCAAGGTTTGAACCATTATTGGACATATCCATCTATATCCATTTCTCCGAACCATTTCAGATCCATTTTCATTTCCATTTCAATAATCATTTTCATTTCCAAATTTGGATTTAGAAATGAATACTAAAATGGGTATTAAATGGGGTCGAGAATTAATCCAATTATTTCTCAATCATCTAGTCACAAAATGGAGTCACTAAAATCTACTCGATTTCATCACTGCCTCGGAATGAAAGTGGCATGGTATGTGATCTATTATGATTGCATCAACCTTGAGTATTATTAATATTCAATCATCCTACATATTGGAATACTTTGATTAAATCCGACGTTCACACCCTTGTTCGACTATTTTCTTTGAGGATTTATCAATATTTTTCCCAATCATCATTGGACGACAATATCAATCATATGCTTTCCAAATGCATATATTAGTATTTTTGACCTTGTTTCATAGACAAAATGACATGCATGAAATTCGAAGTGACCCTAATATCTCATGAGTGAGCTTTGCCCCCCGGATCAAAAAAGTATGAACCTACATCATTCCTTCTAGAGATCATACCTCTAATATCTCCTCGTATGCACATCAGAGCGTTCGTATGAACATTGCATATGTCATCAACCCAATGGTTCGTTAGGCGTACATGCTCGGACATACAGATGTATATTTGACTCCAGTCAAAGGATGTGTGCTTGTTTCGTGACAGTGTACAATACAAGTATTTAATATTTCGATCTTGACAGGTCGATACCCTGACTTAAAGTCAATATTTGTTTACTTTTGGTCAACATTTGACCGTTCGGTCTATACTTTGACCTTAGGTCAACACTTTGACTTTTGTTCGATCTTTTGACATGACTAATCAATCATTTTCGAAACTTTATTCCTATGCCGATAACAAGTACCAAGAGTTCAATCAGAAACTAGTCTTTAACGAAGGATTGTCATCTATTTCTCAGAATGGAGATCATTGTTGGATATCATTTGACGATGTTAATTGTGTCCTCGATCTAACTCTTTAGATCTACAGCTCCACATCAGTTATTATAATCTACCTTTTTAATCAATAGTTGAATGACAACAAGATATCTATTAAATATAACTTTAATTGTATTAAGAGACCTTAATAAAGTGCAAACACATGTATTTAATTCAGACAAAGAAATAAACAATTGTTGTTTCATTAATGGATCACCAAGGGCTTACAAGTCCAACAAGGAAGTAGAGGAGGGAGTAACGAATGGAGGGGCTCTGTTCGAAGGCGGAGTTGTTGTACTAAGGGGAGGTGGAGGGATGGAGTGACTAAGGGAGAGGAACTGCTTGAAGTTAGAGTTGTTGCTAGCAACATGATATTGGAGGAGGGGAGGCGGATAGAAGGGTGGTGGAGGGACAAGCTTTGCATAAAGGGGAGTTGTTATCGGTAGCACGGTATTAGAGGAGGTCGATGGAGGGATGGGATGAAGGAGAGGGGGGTTTCACTTGAAGGCAGAGCTGTTGATGGCTACATGTTGTTGGATGAGGGGAGGCGGAGGGAGAGGCTTCGTTCGAAGGCGGAGCTGCTGCTAGCAACATGGTGTTGGAGGAGGGGAGGCGAAGGGAGGGGTTCCACCTGAAGGCGGAGCTGCTCAAGGTAAAGTTCATAAAAGCGGTATGCAGATGCATTCAGAATGATCATAGAAAGTGATTAAGCGGTACATGGTGGCATATGCGAGGTATTTACATTTTTATGTGATTTTCTAATTTTTTATTTAAAATAAATAAATAAATATCTACATAAATGAATACAACTGAACGGATCATATGAATGAATGTGGCCCAATAAATATATAGAGTTAAAACAATACAACTAAAATTCAAAATCAAAGAAAACGAGATATAACTAAACAGTTCAAACCACAAATCACGATACAGATAATTCAAACCTTGGCAAAAAGGAAACTAAACAGTAAACAGATTGAAATTCCGAACAAACTGAAAGTACAAATTAAAAGCAAACAATAAACTAAACCATACAAATTGAAATTTAGACCTGTTAAGATCAAACTAAACGTATCAAGAAATTGAAATATAAAGAAATTAAAATTGAGGTTACATAGCCCTCAACACACACACGTGATAACTTCTTCCATAGCCCCCATGGGTTCATGTGCATCTCTAATATTGTAAGTTGAAAAGAGTCCACTAGAACTCCGTGATACTGTTGCGGAGCATTTGGTAGAGACCATGATGGTGGGCATTAATGTGGCTTCTCCAGTTATATATTAGTGTCATTGTTCTTTGTCATCCCCACGGATGTCGTTAAGGTGTTACATATATTATGATGGTTCCTTAGAAATAATGTTATCTGTTTCATCCGATAGCGAAGTCGAGAGGTGTAATATGTTGAAATTGGATTTAACATTTAAGATTGATATTTACATTATTATCTATGACTAAAAATATGATCTGAGAAATATGCATGGGATGCTATGCCTCTATTGATTATTAGAATTTGATTTATAAGAATGATGGAGTGGTGTATATAATCGCACATAGGTAACTCCAATGTTTTCACGACCCCGTTTTCTGGGTCATCGAATCCTCCCATATTCGGATCTGGTTAATCAGCAATAATTTATTTAACAATCACAACAGAAACAGACTGCAATTAAAAAAACTCAGAAGAAAGTATTTTAACACTTTTCCATTCATAAAATTGGGTTCACATAATACATTGTTCCACTATAACAATTTACATGTACATCAGCTTGAAAGGAAAATACACAAAATATTACTAATTACCTTATAGAGAAGAGCTATTGTAGCTGGTTGGATGACTATGTTAGCTGGCTAGATTACTAAAGTCCTTGCGCTTGCTCACCGACACATGTTGGGTTTTCCATCAATCATAGGATAAAAATTAGTGAATGCTGAGTAACAAAGAAGAGAAAAGCAAACAAATTGTGTAGTTTTTTTTCAGAACTTGTTATCACAAAAAGTTTCATTCCTTCTCATTAATTTAAGTCCTATTCCTTTCTATTCCGCGTCAGGGACCAGTCCAGGGGAACCCCACCATTCTTGGACTCTGAATCTGTGGACACTTTGGGATTGGAGATTGTGTTGATCTTGATAAGCTTATACCGCCGCACGTCACCTCAACCAATCCTCCAATACTACCCTGACAATTTCCTTTTCTTTTATTACTCAGAGTCTCAAACCCTCATCCTGGAAAACAAACGACCACACCATCCTTGAAGACTCGGTTGCTTAAAACCTCAGGCTAACATTATAACCTAGCGGCTTAAATACATAATATCGTGACCCAACCGCTATTGAACCATCTGTGCCTCCACATGGCACGACTACATCTTCCGTCGTTCAATCCGAAGATATTGGCTCCCGGTACCACGCATTGCAAATCATTCATTTCGTGCGCACTTATCATAACAGGGTAACCGTGTACCACCTAGGTAGGGAAACGCCGATACGGGTTCCTTCCAACAAACCTACAGGTTGCATGCCCGACCTGTAATTCTACTCTCAGTCATCCTAAATGTGACACACGATCCTTTTCAGAATCCAACTCAACACATCAATTCCCATGATGTAATTCTTTCGTTAAGTCTTCGATTTGGATAATCAGCAACACCTAGTATAGACTCACATATGTATTATTCATATGCATATATACTCATGTTTATGCCTATTTTAACTCACAAACCCTAACTTTTCAAGCCACTGCATCAATTAGATGCTTAAACCTTAATTTAGTGGGAATCACAAACAACTCTTCAGACTTTTTCAAAAATAGCCAAAATTAGGATTCTTTATAGCACAGAACATAAAATCAAGAATTCCAATAATCTCGTATGAAAACCCAATAGCAAAAGGAAGGATTTCGTTACCTAATCGAGATCTCTCTCGTGTATGCAATACTTTATCGTGTTTCGTTTCACAAAAGTATGTTTTAAGGCTCCTGAAAAGATCGAATTTCATTTTCGTGTCAAAACCGCTAAGAACATGTGAAGAATGCGAAGAACGAATGAAGAACATGAAGAACGCGAAGAATACGAAGAACACCAAGAACATATTTTCTCTTGAAATTTCAGCAGAGCTTCCCCTTATACGAGGTGATATTTCTAGAAAAATTTCAACAGAGTTTCCCCTTATATCGGGACATATTTCTTGGAAAATTTCAGGAGAGTTTCCCCTTATATCGGGACATATTTCAAATAAAAAAGAAAAGAGTTTCCTCTATAAAATTAATCGAGGAGAAAACAACAACGAAACTGAAATAATATAATCAAACTACAAACGATGGAGAATCGGTAAACACCACGCGTCTTAGGTGAGTGAATGTGTGACGAATTAAAGGGTTCACTGACGTGCATAGCCGCCCGCACCTAAGTAGGGTATTACACGGATTTCTCCATCAAAATAATTATAAAAGCGGAAAAGAAAGAATAATGAGCACTGGAGAATCGGTAGACACCACGCGTCTTAGGTGAGTGAATGTATGACGAATCATAGCGTTCACTGGCATGCATAGTCGTCCGCACCTAAGTAAGGTATTATACAGATTTCTCCTCGAATCACAACAGGAAACGAATCGGAAAGAAAGATGAATCAAGAACAAAACTTGGAAGAAAAGAGGATGAATTGAAAGTCTAGCTTACGAAGCAAACTAAGAGAGGATCATACCTTCCTCCTCCTCGTTCTCCCAACAGCGCTTCGCTGGCGTTCTTTCCTCGCCTCCTACTCCTCTTTCTGACCTCTCAACCCTAGCCCTTGGGTGGCGGTGGTAGTGGAAATCGTAGAGAATGAATGGGTGGGGGGTATTTACAGGCTTCAGAAACTGCTAACCATAGTTAGTAAATCATGATTTAGTCCTTAACCATGGTTACCAGCCCGTGGTTTTGGCCCATGGTTTTGGCCAAAACTTATCCGAAACTTAGGGCTCAAGTTATAACATTCCAGAGGATTCTAGATTCACTAATGACGCTTAATTAGCACTAATTGTGATTAACTTTCACTAAGCATGATTTAACTTTCACGGCTTACGTTATCTTTTGCTAACTATTGATTAGTGTTTGCTAATGATCATTAGCAATTCATCATTAGTTTCTTTAATCATACTTAACTAGTCTTAATGACAGTCATTACGGGTTAATGACGTCTTATCCCTCCTTACTTCTCTTTCTTCCGAAAATCATAACAAATCAAAACGAAGTCCGATTCACACGAAACAAATTCCATTGGTTTTCTATTGACGAGTCGTATCTTATGATATAGGATCCGAGAGATGCCAAGTTCATGGCTTTATAAATGTCCATTTCGATGTCATATAATTTGTGTGACTTGAAACATATTCATCACATTTGTGATTAGTATTAAACTGTGACAACCGTCCCCCTGGACCAGAATACTCAGCATTCCAATCCACATAATGCAATCCACGTTCGAAGTATAAAACCACCAAAAATATACAACATAAAAGACAATTGAATATGAGATGAACCTTTTTCCATTAACACGTACATATGCATTAAACAAGTAACCATGTTCTCAAAATATATTCATACATGTATTATTGAAATGCCCATACATATACAATACACATCTTCCAAAAAGTATAAGTAAAGACAACTAAAACTACAGAAATATACTTACCCAAAACTAGCAACAACCGTAACAATAGAACTGAACTAGTCAAGTCACTCACCACCGTGGTTGCTCCTGAGGACTTGCCACACTCACGAAAGTAGGTGCTCCATGAGCAAAGTTGTCCAGTAGGGTGATAAACAACTAGCTAAGTAAATACTAAAAGCTGGAAAGTGTACAAAGCGGGTATTTATGTGAAACCTGAAACCACATTATAGTTGACTAGAAAATCTAGATCCTTAATCCCTATCCTTGTGACACCAACATTGTGGTTATTCTATGGTCTTGGTTCACATGGAACCTCACACTATGACTTTAAGTCCATGTATGGAGTGCCTCCGTAGGCATGCAATGAAGTATAACATCTTAACTAAGTTCCCAACATGTCCACATTATGCCATTTATTCATTCGTGTAATTTCACACTATAGCATGTGCTAAACCAACCCCCACACTTTACCATGTGTAAAGTCAAACCCCATACTTTGTTGTATGCTAACCCTCACCATTGGTCTATAACCGACCCTTGGAAGTCTAATCTCGAAACCATCCTGAACTTTCTCGTTCAGATATACCACAACTCCCATAACTCCATGCTTAATGAATGCTTCCACCCAGAATACAGACCAGTGTGGACTACACCAGCTAGCACGTGAGTGTCAGCGCTAAGTGAAAGAAGCGAAGCATAAACAACCAATCACGACTAGTTGATACCACAAATCTGAAAACCGAGATTGTACAATGGGTAAAAAGAATATATCGATGTGCCAAGTAGTATGTCCCCCAGCCAACAACCTGTCGGGATCATGATCATTGACGACACGCCTGAGCGACTCGGGTTAAGGTGTAAATACGGTCGTTGCGACTCGAACCGCGAGGCCAAGTCAATCAAGAAAACAAAGACCACCAAACACGTAAATCAAGCAATCAAGCACAAATAGCGGTCTCGCTAATTTATTTTACTTGGTATAGCTACCAGGGTCGAACACAAGGAGCACGGAATGCAATGGGCTACGAAGTAATTAGAAATCCAAAAAGTAAATATTTTTGGTGGATTTTATGTTTTTCATTTTTTTGGAATTTTTAATATAACGAAAAAGTATAAAAAGCACTCACAAACTCACAAACCAACAATTATTTAGAGTTCAAAAAGGCTCAGAAAATTCCAATAAAAATATTTTTGGGTTTTAAGAATATTCAAATGTTTTTATTAATTTTTTTGAATTTTTCTAATTTTTATTTAATTTTCTAAAAATGAATCAAGGCTAAAAATACTAAACAGTGTACATCCCAAATCTAAAGGTAAGTTAAAAATACTTAAAATGCCTATAAAATTCGAATAGCAATTTTATGATAAACTACAAACTAAAAGCTAACTACAGAAGAAGAAAACATATTTTTTTATTTTTTTATGAATTTTTAATGATTTTTATAAGGTTTTCAAAGTTTTTTAATTTTTATGGATTTTATAGAGGCAAATACAACAAAACTTGGAAAGAAGCAAAAACAAGTCAAAACACACAGATGGTAATTTTTTGGGTTTTTTTAGAAAGTTTTTACTATTTTTAATTGATTTTTAAACATAGACAGTAGCAAATTTTAGGATTTTTTATTTTTTAAAAAATATTAAATGGAAATAAAATGCAACCAAAAATTCATGGAAATTCTTACAAATGGCAGGAGATATGTGTCAAAATTTCACGATTTTTAGACGAAATTTACTATTTATTCAAGCTAAAATAAAGCACACAGTACACAGGGACTAGTTTGCAAAGAAAACATGTTCCAGGGGCTATACGATAACACTCATAAAAAGCTTAAGGGCCTCTCTGCAATTTTCTCACAAATTCACGCACATGTCCGATATCAGCATGCACAAGGGTCTGGATGCAAATAATGAAACTATAATATCTAAGCACAACATCCACTAAATCCAGGATCATACATGCAAATATCCCAGAAATACATGTGACGATGCACGTCCAACCATTCAGGAAGGACTAAAATGTAAATACGAAAAACTACAGGATCAAATGTGCAAATTACCCTACTATGTACTTTTTATTTTACAGAATAAATAATAAAGAGAAATAATTGCAGGGGAAGCGGAGCAAATTATCCAGCCGCTCGTGCGTCGCACGTGGGGGGACAGGTGTCACGCTCTGGCTGGATGGTGACGTGTGTCTCTGACGTTGACAGCTGGCGAATCCAACGGTGGTCCTGAGGGTGCGAACGTGGGCGTACGGAGGCAGTTAGATATTAGATCTAACGACTTGACATGTGCAGGCTCTGGACGGCTCTGATGCGATCTGGACGACGACGATAATCCGACGACAGAGAAGGATGCTGGAGGAACTCCGCTTGGGCGAGGTTCAACGGAGCACCGATGGTGACCCGTCAGTCCGATGAAATGATCGGACGATGGTGGTCGACTCGCAAAGCTCCTCTGCATCGGGTGGACGGGTCCGATTGACTCGCCGATGGTCGGACCTCTGGGAATGGGGAAGTGTCCTGGGCGAGCTCCGCCGAAGTGGGGCGAATGCGACCTGGGCGTATCTGCGCGCGTTATGACCTGTAGAAGAAAGCTGAGACTCGGAGGGGTACTCCGGTCATGGTTATTTGGCCTGAAATGATGTGAAGCGACGACGAATGGGGGTGGAGGTTCCGGCAAAGCGGCGAAAGGAACCTCGGGCCTAATCATGGCTATCCAAGCCAAGCCTAGGATGATCAGGCTGCAAGGGAATTGGGGAGTCGATCAGAGCGGATAAGGGTGAGTAATGAAGCTCCGACCACCGGGCCAGAGCTGGCGGATCGGCGGAAGAAGGAATCGAGATAAATGGAACTAGGATTAAAATGGATGCTACCTGAAGGTCTCAGCTGAATCCTTCGCTCCAGGGGATGAAGTTGAACAGGTTCTTTGCCTCAACCTCGCTGCGGAAGGTGGGGGAGGCTCGTCGCGGCGGATCTCCGGCCACGAAGCTTGAGCGTTGGTGGCAGCGACTCTTTTCGACCACCAAAGGGTCCCTCCGAATGTTGTCACCAAGAGGAAGGAGTCTAGGGTAGAGGGAGAGTGTGCAACGCGAGCTATGGATCTGGGGAATCGAATGGAGACTTAATAGGCAGTCCCAGGTGGCTGGAAAGAATCGGATCCCGCGCGCGAACCGAGGAAGATCCGTCCTTCCCTAAGGATCCACGAGGATCTTGGATCCGAGGGGAAGGAGAGGGCGGTGAAATCGAGGCAAAATATGGTCAGACCCGAGTGGGATAAATGGGAGAAAGTGAGGCAAAACTCAAATCCGGGAGAAGACTGGTCCGAGAGGGGAGTTGACTAGGGTCAACATCCCTCCTAGACCAATCAGAAAATACCTAGGTCATAAATTATTTGTAAAATAATTTAAAAATAGAAAACGATTTTATTTTAAAATATGTTCAACATAAAAAATGTTTATTATTTTTCAAATTATTTTTAGTGATTTTTATTTATTTTTATGAAAAATAAATTAAGGTATATGCATTATATTACATTATATACATGTATAAAATAATTATTTATTTTTATTTTTATTTTCTTATTTTTTGTATAAATACCTCAAGTTTATATTTTATTTATTTACAACATAAAATTTAGAGTATAAAATAATTTTTATTTAGTTTTTATTGGTTATTTACAAGCGTATAATAAATAGGTCTATGATACATATGTATATGTATTTTATACAAGGTGAGAGAGAATTTATTTTATTTTTATTTTTCTAATTTTGTTTTATTTTTAAAAATATATACAAGGGAGTGAAAACGTATTTTTATTTTTATTTTTGTGAAAATAAATAAATAAATGTATACATAAAGAAGGGGATGTGTATAGTGTAGAGTGGCCCTATCTCTCTATACTTATTTTTATTTGGCGATCAGGTCCCGTCTAGACCCTCTCTTGGGTTCATGTCACTCAATATTTTTTCTAAATATTTCCTTCTTTTTCTTTTATTCTTTATTCTTTTATTTTTACACAATACATGCTTTAGTATTTGGCAAATGCATGCTTATTGGTAATTTATTTTATTTACAACTATATACATGATGTTTTGCCAAGATATTTAGCTAAAATAAAAGAATAAAGAGCGATGAATGGGGATTCATCAGTCATTTAAACTTCTACCTGTGCCCAAGGGTGCATGCCATTCCCTTGGTAATGCTATTCCAAATTACCCCATGCCACTGAAATTCGTGCATTGTGGCATGAATACAGAACTACAACAGTGATGAATATGTGATTCATCACACTAATTAGCTAAAAATAGAGATTCATACTGATAAATTAAGTTCATTCATATGTTACTATCTAAAAATTAACATTCATGCACTTGTAAATAATTTGCATGAATTAGCATTTTTTTTCATTCATAGTCATCTACACATTTTCACCAAAATTCGCGTATTTGTAATTAATTCAGCGTAATTCCAATTGGCCTGAAATTGACTCCGTTGTGTACATGTCACTAATATTATGAAAAACTTTTAAAAAATACTAACATGTATATATTTGAAATAAATCCAAAACCTAATTTCAGGATATAAAATCGTAAAAACTGATATCTCTCTAATACATTGTCAAATTTCATCTACTCGCTTTTGAATTAATGTACATTCAATTATCTACAAATCACGATCAAATTCAAAAGAATCAGAAGTTCATTTGTGAAAAATTGGATTTTAGGACCTAATTGTGCATTGTACATATTCACTGTTTTTGATCTATTATTTTTATGTATGCGCGTTAGGTAGCCGACAGCCAGCGCAGGAGAGGTAAATTCGTAAATAGTGTTCTTAAATCTTCTAAGAACACTATTTATGAATTTATCTCGAAACCGTTCGGATCTTTTAAACATGGATTTAAGCAAACATACAGATTTCGTTGGAGCGTTCCCTACTTGCGACGCGTTGCATCGCCCGAATGCAATGAAAAATTGGCAAGGGCCGCTACATCGCAGCCTGGATGTAGTTCAAAATTTGCAAGGGTTCTCGCATGAGGAACGCATGCGGGTAAATAAGCTAGTTTCGCTGCATCACCGTCCGGATGCAGTCCAAAATTTGTAAGGGTTCTCGCATAATGGACGCATGCGAGTAAAGAAGTTAGTCCAAAAGAGATTGCAAAGGAAGTTACGGATTAGTAGCTGGAATATCGGTACTTTAACTGGAAAATTGATGGAGATAGTGGATACAATGGAAAGAAGGAAGATTCATATATTATGTCTTCAAGAGACTAAATGGGTTGGAGAGAAAGCAAGGGAGATCGAGAAGACATGCTTTAAACTTTGGTATTCAGGTAAAGATAAGGGTAGAAACGGTGTTGGAGTGGTTGTTCATAAAGATTTGAAGGATTGTGTGGTTGAGGTGCAAAGATTTGGAGATCGGATTATTTTGCTAAAGTTGGTGCTGAAGAAGAAATTCTGAATATCATCTCAGTTTATGCACCGCAAATTGGTTTAGATGAAAGGACTAAACAAGCTTTTTGGGAGGATGTGGATAAGATTTTACAAGGAATCCCACAAAAAGAGATGGTTTGCATAGGTGGAGATCTTAATGGACATGTGGGAAAAGATGTTCCAGGGTATGCAAGTGTGCATGGAGGACATGATTTTGGGGATAGAAACGAAGAGGGAAAAGTCATTTTGGATTTTGTAACTGCATATGATCTTTTCATAGCAAACACTCTTTTCGAGAAGAGGGAGGAGCATTTAATTACTTATAAGAGTGGCTCAACTAGAACACAGATCGATTACTTTGCGTTGAGGAGAAGAGATCGGTTGTGTTGCAAAGATTGCAAAGTAATCCCTGGAGAGAGTTTGACAACCCAACATCGCTTGTTAGTCTTGGATTTACAAATAAAAGGGCTGGTAAAGAAAAGGAAGGTTCCTAAGATCACTAGAACTAGGTGGTGGAATATTCTGCTGAAGCAATCAAGCTTCAGGGAGAAGGTTTTAGAAGACTTATCTTGGGATTGTAGCGGTAGTGCAAACAAGATGTGGGAGGCAGTAGCATCTTGTATCCGAAAGGTAGCCAAAGAGATGCTAGGCGAGTCAAAAGGAGGAGCTCCGGGTCAAAAGGAGGCTTGGTGGTGGAGTGAAGGGGTGCAAGAGAAGTTAAAAATTAAAAGAACTTGCTTTAAAGCTATGTCTAAGGATAGAACAGAGGAAACTGTCACAGACTATAAAATAGCGAAGAAGGAAGCAAAGAAGGCTGTAAGCGAAGCTAAGTCAAAAGCTTATGAGGTTTTGTATAAAAATCTCAACTCTAAGGAGGGCCAGAAGGATATATTTAGGTTGGCCAAAGCAAGAGAAAGAAAGACCAAAGACCTTTCTCAAGTGAGATGCATTAAGGACGAGGAAGGTCACGTGCTTGTTACTCAGAAGGATATAGAGACTAGATGGGAGCAGTACTTCCACAAACTTTTCATTGGAGAAGGAAATAGAGAGATCACTTTGGGTGATCTAGCTAGTAGTGAAAGTTACTTGAATCGTGCATGCTATAGACGAATACAAAGAAAAGAAGTAGAGGAGGCTTTGAAGGTTATGAGACATGGGAAAGGTGTTGGACCGGATGACATCCCTGTAGAAGTATGGAAAGTTTTAGGTGAGCATGGTTTGACTTGGCTTACGAATCTATTCAATATTATTTGGCGAAGCAAGAAAATGCCTGAAGATTGAAGGAAGAGTATCGTGGTGCCTCTTTATAAGAACAAAGGAGACATTCAAAATTGTTCAAATTACAGAGGTATCAAGCTGATGAGTCACACTATGAAAATTTGGGAACGTGTGATCGAAAGAATGTTGAGGCAAATTTCCCAAGTAAAAGAAAACCAATTCGGATTGCCAGGTCACTCAACTATTGAAGCCATCCATTTACTGAGGAGAACAATGGAAATTTATAGAGCTAAAAGGAAGAATCTCCATATGATCTTTATTGATTTGGAGAAGTCTTATGATTCCGTCCCACGAGAGATACTGTGGAGAGTTTTGGAGAAGAGACAAGTACATGTCCTATACATTAATCTCATAAAGGACATATATGATAGGGCTTTATCTTGTGTAAGGACCCCGACGAGGAATACTGACTATTTTGATATCAACATTGGTTTACATCAAGGTTCAGCTTTGAGTCCATTTCTTTTTACTTTGATTATGGACGAGTTGACAAGTCACATTCAGGATGAGTTACCTTGGTGTATGTTATTTGCTGATGATATTGTGATGATTGATGATGAATACCCATTCATCACTCTTTATTCTTCTATTTTAGCTACAAAAACCTTTGCAAATACATGTAGATATGTGTAAATACAAATAATTACCAAAAGCATGCATTGTGTAAAAACCTGTAATTAGCATGTTTTTGTGCAAAAATAAAAGAATAAAGAGTAAAAAGAAAAAGAGGGAAATATTTAGAATAAATATTGAGCAACCTAACCCAAGGGAGGGCTCAGCATGGGCCTGACCGCATAAAAGCCAAAGTAGAGGGAGATAGGAGCTCATGTGTATAGATTTTTGTAAATAAATAAAATTATATTTTCCTCACCTAAAAATATGCTTGTACATATTTTGTATATATTTAGAAACTATTAAAAACAAAATAAAAATTTAAAAATCAAAAATTCAAAAATGCCCTTTCACCATGTACATAAACCATGCTCCCTTATTTATTTAACCTTGTAAATAAACTTATTTATTTTCAAAACTTTTTGTAAATATCCTATGTTATATATTGTAAATAAATAACATAAAAAGAAATAAAACAAAAAGCAAATAAAAATTACAAAATTAAAATTACAAAAATATATTGTACATATGCCATGTATATAGTTGTACATAACTATTTATTTTACCTATGTATATAATTAATAAAAATAAAATAAAAATGTCCTTTTATTCCTCATTTTATTCTATAAATAAATAAAATATAAAATAGGAATAACATTGTATAAAAATAATCATAAAAAAATCAAAAATCAAAAACCCTATATTGTACATATACCTATGTATAGCTATATATTGTATATACCTTATTTTTATTTCCAAAAATTAATTAAAAATCACAAAAAAATAGAAAAAAAATAAATTAAAAATATTTCATGTTTTAAGTTTTTGAAAATCCGGTCATTTTATGGCCTAAAAAAATCAAATAAAAATTCAGGCCTTGGCGAGCTCTGATTGGTCCACGGGGGATTGTTGACCCCCGGTCAACTTCCCCCGCGGACCGTCTTCCCCCACGGATCTTGCGCCCGACCCGGTTTCGCCTATTTTTCTGCGCTCGATCCGATCGTTTTCTCCGCAAACCCCGGGTCCAATCGATTCCTTGTACATCCGTCATGACCGCCGGGATTTTCGCATTGGGATCCGCACTTCTCGCAGCCCTACCCGACCAACCCTAGTCGGGTCGGCACTCACGTATATATCCGAGCTCCGCCTCTCATTTTCGCCATCTTTGGACCTTCCCCTCGGTGCCTGTGACCTCCTCCGGACCACCCGAGTGACAGGCGAGTGTTTTGGGAGTTGCAGAGAGGCCCGGGAAGCCGGGAGCCACTGATCCGGTGGTTTTCACCGCTGTGCGCCGCCGCGAGCGCGCTCAGCCTCGGGGAGACGACGCCCCCTTGCAGGCTATGACCCCGGAGCTTCTTGAGCTCCAGCCCAGTCGACAGCAGCCATCAGGTAGATTCCTTAGCCAGTAGATTAGCGTAGTTTTAGGTTTTTAGATTTGCAGTAGCGTAGCTCCGCCACCTCCGCCAGCCGTCTCCGTCCATTCCCTCGATCATCCGACATCGCCATCACATCCACCAGACTTCTCTCCACCTTCTCCACCCGGCCATCCCTCCTGTCTCGCCCCGGAGCAGGGTTCCGGTTCTCACCCCTCCGCCGCTCGCCGGAGAGCCGTCGCATCGCACCATCGACCACCTTCCGCCCGCTCTGACGGGTCGAGGCAGTTTGCCCTCGACCCCTCTTTCTTTCTGTGCAGGTTTCCAGGTCCATCGACCTCATCTGGAGGTCGGAGCTTCAGAGCACAGCGGCTCCCGTTCCTCGACGTCGCCGGAGCTCTCTGGAGCTCCTCGCTTTCATCGGAGCAGCACACCAGGTGCGGAGCTTCACGGCGAATCTTTCTCGCACCTCAGGAGCGGCAGACGAGGACCACCGCGCTCGCACGAGGCCGGCGAAAGTCGCCGACGACTTGTTCTTCCAGGATCTTCAGCCGCCGTCCGATCAGCCTCGACCTCCAGTTTTCATCTCGGCCATCCATTCTCGGAGGAGCAGTCACCGTCAGATCCATTTGAGGTTCGATCTCCACCGTCGATCCAGCGCAGCTCAGCCATTTCTCCCGTCCACCGTCCGATCTACAACGTGGCAGCGCCTGGACCGTTCGATCGCTGCGAGGGCTTCAGCGTTGGAGCGCCACTCGTTACCAGCCGTCCATCCAGCCACGTGGCGCCCATCCGTCCCTCGACATTAATAAAGGGGTAAATTATCTTAGGCCCCCTCGTAGTTTCTGCTTTACATGTCAGTCTTGTAAATATTTTATGCGTTTTATTTACGTTTGGATATTTGCATTAGGGACCCGGTACTTTAGTTTAATTGCAATTATGCCCCTGTGAGTGTCTGTCACGCGCTTCGACACGTGCTTTTTCTGGTGTATTTGCAACTCTATCCTGTAGTTCTGGTTGTTTGTTAAATGAATAGATACTTTCTGGTATTTGCTTTTATACCCCTGTGAGCATTTTATTTGCACATGTGCGGATTTTAGTGGGTTATTTGCGCCCAAGCCCCTGGACTTTTTGGTACGAGTTACCAGAAGGTCCAAGACCTTGGTTTTTATTACCAGAAGGTCCCTGAGTGCCCCAGGCACGCGCCACGCGCGTGACTTGCTGGGAAAATTGCACCGAGACCCCCAGAGCTTTGGGTATTTGCACTTTGATCCCTGTGCACAGTGCCCTCTTTTGGATTTTGAATAAAATATCAAATCACCTCCAAATCCAACGAAAATTTGACACATGGCTCCTGCCATGGTGTAGGATTTTTGTAGATTTTTTAGGACATTTTTGATCTTGTTTGTTATTTTTAAAAATTCAAAAACAGTTATTTTTGGCACTGTTTATCTTGGAAAATCACAAAAAAATATAAAAACTCCTTGAAAAATTCTATAAAAATTAGTTACTGTTCTTTGTGTGTTGTTTGATTTTCTAGCCAATTTTGGCTATTTTTCATCACTAAAAACCCTAAAAACTTAAAAACACTTAAAAACTCATAAAAATTATAATAAGCAATTTAAAAACCCAAAAACAATAATTCTGGTGCTTAAATTTTCCTTATTCTCTCTAGTTTACAGAAAAATTACCTCCAGGTCCTTCTGAGATCCTTAGATATTTTATCTTTGGGTTTTGGGCCTGGCTGGACAGTACCCTGCCTTTTCCTTACTGTTTGATTTTTAGAAAATAAAATACACTTCATAAAAATCCCAAAAATTCACCAAAAACACTTAAAAACCTAAAAAACATAAAAATAATTTTTCTTGAATTTTTTGCTTGATTTTTGGTGTGTTAAATAAATTGCTCAAGTGTGCTTGTTTGTACTTTCTTTCATTTCCTTCACATTTAAAAATCCAAAAAAAAATTTGAAAAACAATTAAAAACCACTAAAAATGTTTTCCCTTTTTCTCTGATTGCTTGACTACTTCGTAGGCTTTTTAAGCCAATCCGTGCTCCTTGTGTTCGACCCTGGGAGCTATACCAGGTTAATCTCATAGCTAGGACCGCACTTCGTGTTTCATCTCTGATTTATTTCGCGGTTCGATTTTTTTCTTGATATACTTAGCCCGAGTGATTGAGGTCGCGACGACCTTTATTTCTGTACCTTTCCCTTAGTCGTTCGAGCGGTTATCAGAATGGCGCCGTTGCCGGGGAGCACGGCTTTGTAGTCATTTTTCCATATTGTCTCTCTATATTATCATTGTTTTCTGACACTCTCTCTTTGATTTTTGTGGGAGGTACTGCGTGGCCAACTTGGAGTTTATTTGTGAGGACCCGTACGGGAAGAAGAGCAGGGAGAAGAAGAAGGAATTCTCATTTTTGAGAGAGAACAATATTCTTTCTGTAATAATTTAGAACTTGGACATTTGTGGACACTTGTAACTTAGCGGGTCTGTTTCGCCGAGTACCGGTGTGCTCGGGGGACCCATTTCGATTTTCGCTGCTTTTTCTGCGGTTTTGATAGCTAGCTGCCTTTTCCGGTGTTTACGCGGTTTTTCTCGAGCCCCTAGATTTAGGAATTTCTCTTGCTTGTGCCGTAATTAGTAGGGTCCCCACACTTAATTGCTTATCTGTTCCTATAGATTGTTAATTGGACCTACTAATAATAAATAATAAAAATAACTTGGTCGCTTTCCTTAGAGCCTACGCGTCGCGAGCCTGCCCCGGAAGCGCTACTCCTGAACTCGACCTGTCGAGAAGAGGAGGGGTGGGCCAAGACCGGACTCTTTGGATCAAGGGCGAGTGACTGAGTTAGACGGTTCTGCGCTAGGAATTGCTCATCTAGGACTCGGTTTTTCCTCGCTGCACCATTTAGGTAGTTTAATTCTGTCTTTAAATTCTGCGCGGATCATTTTGCATGTAGAGTGCTGGAGACAAGGTACGCATTTCTTTCTCTGCATGCATCATTGATTTCTTCGCGCATCGGCTTTTTCGTCTTCTCCCCCTGTTTTCGGATTAAATAATCAGGAGAACCGAAAAATTCGTTAGGCCTTTTGTTTGCTTTGAAAAACATTAAAAAAAGAAAAACAATAAAATCGGGACTGCTAATCATACTTGACCTAAAAGACACTTCACGAAAAATCTATCTTGGGGAGAGTAACCCCCTCCTTATCTGGTTTGGATGAGCGAGAGAGTGATCCGCACATTAGGATAGAGCCTCCGATCCTTTCTTGACTGATTACCGGCTTTCAGTACGGGACAGTCGGTTGAGAAAGATTTGGATACCTATTTACTTCACGTAATCGCTCTGATAGACTGGATGATCACCTAAAATAAAATTGACAAGATAATTGACCGATCCCTTCGGTCTTCAGCTCTGTGTGCGTAGGTGAATTGGGGGTTTGCTTGTTCATCTTGTTTGATTGCCAGATCCCTTCGATCTTGTCCCCCTCCCTCACCTCCCTTCATTTCTCTTCTCCTTTACCCCTGGATGATGGATCCCCCTCACTTTGAGCCGACTTTTACGGCTTCTTCTCCGTCTTCTGACCATCACTCCAGTCCACCTTCTAGGGAGGATGGATCTCCGACCAACCTCCCGCTCCCTCCCTCCCTTTCATCTCATCACTATGGGCATGCTGTGCTAGACGTCCGAGGATACCAGCTAGAGCAGATACGAGACCCGGACGATGCTTTTGCTGAGTTGAGAGCGCACTCCGTTGGTGACCCAAGAGAGCAGTGGAGATCAGCAGATAGATCCCATTCCAGAGGGATGGAGGAGCAGATAGCACATGGAGCTCAGTCAGCTTCTACATTAGGCCCATTCGTCTTGGATTTGGATTACATTCAGCGACTGCCGACATTTTCAGGAGGAGCGCACAAGGAGCCTTATCTTCACCTGTCCGCTTTCGAGGAATTTTGTAGAGCACAGAAATATTCAGATGTCACTGCAGAGGAGCTGATGACGAGGACCTTCCCCTTCACGCTTCACGACAGAGCCATGCGATGGCATCGCCGATTGGGGAGGACATTTGAGACGTGGGGAGAGCTACGCCGAGAGTTTCTACAGAGATACTTTCCCTCCCGTAGAGCAGATTTCATGCGGTCTTTGATCATGGACTTTTCAGTTGACCCCCAGGAGCCATTGCACGAGGCATGGCCGAGGTTGCTTGACCTCTTGAGGAGATTTCCAGACCACGGACTTCCACTGATAGATTTGATCGAGATCTCCATGCGGGGGATGACCGCAGAGCAGATAGCACTGGTGATTACCACATGTGGCGGTTCAGATCGCAGTTCTGACATTCACTTCCTAGATACCATCTCGAGGCTACTTTCACAGAGTTCTTCTGCACGAGATGCTTCGGTCGGAACAGCACATGAGGATGATGCAGTACCAGTGCGGTGTGTCACTTCACATGCTGAGCCAACTTCTACACACCAGCCCGAGGATTTGGATGATGCAGCACAACTGACAGAGGAGATGACTGTAATAGTAGAGGTTCAGACCCAGAGTCTACTCGAGTTCCCGTTGGCATTCCAGTTGGAGTTCGAGTCAGCCCCAGAGTTCCCTGTTGACGAGTCTTGGATATCAGATCTTCTGATACTCCAGGAGCCGGAGGAGCCCCAGCTTTTGCAGCCGTTGATTCAGACACTTCAGATTCCAGTCCCGGAAGAGTCAGTCTCCTTCCTGCAGAGACACTTCTTGGATGCAGACAGGCACCAGGACTCAGCCCAGCAGCCACAGCTCGAGGAGGGACAGCACTTTGAGAGTACAGACACAGAGTGTCCAGTCTTCGAGCCCTTTGTCCTCTACTTTGTTGAGACAGATACACTTCCTGAGGACCAGCTGACAGCCAGCATAGCCGCAGAGCGAGGATCAGTCACAGACACTTTACCAGCTTCCGCGATGTTGACTAGTACCTTCTCCTGTTTCCAGATTGCCGAGAGCTACACTTCCGATGATGATGCAGCCTGGTGCACTGAGTGGATACTTGATAGCAGCGCAGATGACCATCTATATCCTGATCCTCTTCTAGTCACTTCTGATCTGGCATCTCTCCCCGAGGGTTATCTGCGGGAGGATGCTGCACTCGATGACTACTCGGTTTCACCTACTGAGAGTGTTTCCGATCTGGCGGAACACGAAACCGAGTCTTTAGATCATTCTGATTCTGATTCTTCTCACCTCGATGACCTTCGCGAGGATGAGCCCATTTTGGAGATATTCGATGATTTGCCTGATCTGTTTCTATTACATGCATCGGATATCATTCTGCTTAGAGAGTCTCCTGATCCTGATTTTCCACACTTGTTTGAGACACTGATTGACGTGGAGGATTCCATGACTGATCCATCCTTCTCCACGTTTGATTTCTTCGGCTCTATACTCTCACTCCAATCTGATCCAGAGCCGCTGATTTCTTTTGTGCTACCGGATGACGATTACTTATGCTCATATCATTGGTCGGTAGTAGACACCCGCCTGATTGCATACCTGGGAGTCTTACTTTACACTGTTGAGTTCGTCGTTGTTCTCACACCGAGACTGCGACGACAGTACGGCATTCGACTTACCGATGCCGTCCTGAACCTTGATACTGCGTTGTCCTAACCTTTGCGCCCAGCTAGGGGCGTAAAATCTAGCGCTTGTTGAGAGGCACCTCAACATTGTACTCTTGTATATACGTGTTTCGTCCTGTTTGATCGTTCTTTCTTCCGTTCTTGTTTTCACCCCAGGTCTCGCTTAGGATTATCTTTGCTATACTTAGGATATTGCTCATCCTAAGTATAGGGGGGTGGAAACACCGGGTTGTTCATTCGTCTGTTTCATCACTTCTATTTTGTTGCCTATACTTAAGGTTCTTTACCTTAAGTATAGGGGGAGTGATGTCCTCCTTCTTGTACATATTCGTGATATTCTTCGTGTCTTTCTGCCCCTGTTTTGCTGCCTATACTTAGGGATATTTTACCCTAAGTATAGGGGGGGCAGACTCTGTATATTCTTCACTCGGATTTCCCTTCATGTACAGCTTGCTATACTTAGGATTAGTTAATCCTAAGTATAGGGGGAAACCACCGAGTCCCTCTCATTCTATTCATTTATTCGTTTCTGTACCTAGCCATTCCTTTTCACTTCCCTTTTACTAAGCACGAGTTATGTCTTCTTCATCGCTCTTGATCACTCTGAGGACATCGTTCGAGCTAAGTATAGGGGGGGTGTATATATTTCATATATACTTTAGCCATAACTCGTACTTTGTGTGAGTGTGTTAATAAATAAAATGGCTAAAAATCACAAAAATTTAAAAAATTTTCATGTACATAAACCTCTTGTATCTTTGCACATACATAGCTAGTGTACAAAGTATCTTTGTAAAAAAATGATTTCAAAAACCTTTTGTGTAAAGCTTGTGTAAATATTTTTGTATCAAAATTATGTATATAGTACAAAATTTTTCCAAAATGTTTTGAAAATCAAAAGTTTGCAAAAACATTGTGTAAATGTTTGTAAATATCTTTTTGCAAAACTTGCACCTCATGCATCATTCATCCATGACTTCAAAACATTTTTCAAAAATTTTGCACGATTGTAAAATATTTGTAAATAACATCTTGTGTACATATATGTATATAGTTTTTCCTGGATGAGAGTTGACATTTAAACTAAGCCTGGAATTAAATTGAGAAATGGAGCTTGAATAAGATCTTAATCCACTTAACTTTAAGAGGAACCTTATAGGACTTAGGGTTAAGGCTTTTCAGGTCCATAAGGACTTAATTCTTTGAGTCCACTAGGCTATGAGCATATGTCATCTTGATAAGCCTAAGTAGAGCACTTAACAACACACGCATGACTCTTAGAGACAATGGCTTGACTTGCACCTGCACCTTACACATGGCTCTCCACGGATGAGGTGGTGAGGAGGCAGTTTCCTTTGGCTTGGGGTAGCATATGAGGGTAGTACTTCTAGGCGGAACCTCTCTTCTTCTTCTAGTGAAGGAAGTGCACCTCAACTTGGTCTAGTGGTGATGAAGGCTAAAGACAGAAGCTGTGGGTTGCAATAAAGCTTCAAAAGAGGGATAGTCTACTGGCTCAAGAGGAAATTTCTTGTATGTATGCTGCACCATGTAGATATGCTGTACAGAAGTCCTTGGAAAAAAAATGCAAAAATGCAAAAGAACTCCAAAAAAGGTGGTGGGTCGGATTGAAAATTTAATAACCCCACCGGAGTGTATATAGTCAAATAAAGCAAAGCTTATGGTATCCATGTTACATCTCATGAAGCTTGCAGCGGGAGACTTAGCTACACTGGCTAAGCTTCCAAAACTCTATACTTCTACCCCCTCTTCTTGAGCCGGTTGCACTTGAACTTAGAAGGGAATACCCCGCTTCTCGAGGAAAGAGTTGCTAGACCGAGGCATTAGAGTTACCAGGTTGAGGGAGGTTGTTTCTTTGTTGCTTCTGAGGTGGGGAGCCACATCTCACTTACACTGCATGGAAAGACTCATGGTCATTAGAGTTTGTGTATGTAGACTTGTTCTGATCTGGTTTATTGAGGAGTCTTGCCCATAGATTGGTGGAACTTGGAGGCTGTTGAGTTTTAAGCTTAAGTCCAAATAAGGTTCCGACACATTAATAATCCAAAGATCTGATCGAGCTCCATATTTCAATTTAATGAAGGAAAGTTTAATAACTCAACCTTGATCCATGTACCTCCTCTTTTTCTTTTTCTTTTTCTTTCTTTTTCACTTCTTTTTCAAATAAGTGTTTGCTAAGGGACTAGCAAAGTATAGTATAGGGGGGTGATGAATACCCATTCATCACTCTTTATTCTTCTATTTTAGCTACAAAAACCTTTGCAAATACATGTAGATATGTGTAAATACAAATAATTACCAAAAGCATGCATTGTGTAAAAACCTGTAATTAGCATGTTTTTGTGCAAAAATAAAAGAATAAAGAGTAAAAAGAAAAAGAGGGAAATATTTAGAATAAATATTGAGCAACCTAACCCAAGGGAGGGCTCAGCATGGGCCTGACCGCATAAAAGCCAAAGTAGAGGGAGATAGGAGCTCATGTGTATAGATTTTTGTAAATAAATAAAATTATATTTTCCTCACCTAAAAATATGCTTGTACATATTTTGTATATATTTAGAAACTATTAAAAACAAAATAAAAATTTAAAAATCAAAAATTCAAAAATGCCCTTTCACCATGTACATAAACCATGCTCCCTTATTTATTTAACCTTGTAAATAAACTTATTTATTTTCAAAACTTTTTGTAAATATCCTATGTTATATATTGTAAATAAATAACATAAAAAGAAATAAAACAAAAAGCAAATAAAAATTACAAAATTAAAATTACAAAAATATATTGTACATATGCCATGTATATAGTTGTACATAACTATTTATTTTACCTATGTATATAATTAATAAAAATAAAATAAAAATGTCCTTTTATTCCTCATTTTATTCTATAAATAAATAAAATATAAAATAGGAATAACATTGTATAAAAATAATCATAAAAAAATCAAAAATCAAAAACCCTATATTGTACATATACCTATGTATAGCTATATATTGTATATACCTTATTTTTATTTCCAAAAATTAATTAAAAATCACAAAAAAATAGAAAAAAATAAATTAAAAATATTTCATGTTTTAAGTTTTTGAAAATTCGGTCATTTTATGGCCCAAAAAAATCAAATAAAAATTCAGGCCTTGGCGAGCTCTGATTGGTCCACGGGGGATTGTTGACCCCCGGTCAACTTCCCCCGCGGACCGTCTTCCCCCACGGATCTTGCGCCCGACCCGGTTTCGCCTATTTTTCTGCGCTCGATCCGATCGTTTTCTCCGCAAACCCCGGGTCCAATCGATTCCTTGTACATCCGTCATGACCGCCAGGATTTTCGCATTGGGATCCGCGCTTCTCGCAGCCCTACCCGACCAGCCCTAGTCGGGTCGGCACTCACGTATATATCCGAGCTCTGCCTCTCATTTTCGCCATCTTTGGACCTTCCCCTCGGTGCCTGTGACCTCCTCCGGACCACCCGAGTGACAGGCGAGTGTTTTGGGAGTTGCAGAGAGGCCCAGGAAGCCGGGAGCCACTGATCCGGTGGTTTTCACCGCCGTGCGCCGCCGCGAGCGCGCTCAGCCTCGGGGAGACGACGCCCCCTTGCAGGCTATGACCCCGGAGCTTCTTGAGCTCCAGCCCAGTCGACAGCAGCCATCAGGTAGATTCCTTAGCCAGTAGATTAGCGTAGTTTTAGGTTTTTAGATTTGCAGTAGCGTAGCTCCGCCACCTCCGCCAGCCGTCTCCGTCCATTCCCTTGATCATCCGACATCGCCATCACATCCACCAGACTTCTCTCCACCTTCTCCACCCGGCCATCCCTCC
Organism: Ottelia alismoides; assembly: GCA_037367405.1. NCBI lineage: Eukaryota > Viridiplantae > Streptophyta > Magnoliopsida > Alismatales > Hydrocharitaceae > Ottelia > Ottelia alismoides. Next base: position 149,089 of record JAZKJV010007797.1, on the reverse strand, counting down.
TGTGGGAGCAGGGTTCCGGTTCTCACCCCTCCGCCGCTCGCCGGAGAGCCGTCGCATCGCACCATCGACCACCTTCCGCCCGCTCTGACGGGTCGAGGCAGTTTGCCCTCGACCCCTCTTTCTTTCTGTGCAGGTTTCCAGGTCCATCGACCTCATCTGGAGGTCGGAGCTTCAGAGCACAGCGACTCCCGTTCCTCGACGTCGCCGGAGCTCTCTGGAGCTCCTCGCTTTCATCGTAGCAGCACACCAGGTGCGGAGCTTCACGGCGAATCTTTCTCGCACCTCAGGAGCGGCAGACGAGGACCACCGCGCTCGCACGAGGCCGGCGAAAGTCACCGGCGACTTGTTCTTCCAGGATCTTCAGCCGCCGTCCGATCAGCCTCGACCTCCAGTTTTCATCTCGGCCATCCATTCTCGGAGGAGCAGTCACCGTCAGATCCATTTGAGGTTCGATCTCCACCGTCGATCCAGCGCAGCTCAGCCATTTCTCCCGTCCACCGTCCGATCTGCAACGTGGCAGCGCCTGGACCGTTCGATCGCTGCGAGGGCTTCAGCGTTGGAGCGCCACTCGTTACCAGCCGTCCATTCAGCCACGTGGCGCCCATCCGTCCCTCGACATTAATAAAGGGGTAAATTATCTTAGGCCCCCTCGTAGTTTCTGCTTTACATGTCAGTCCTGTAAATATTTTATGCGTTTTATTTACGTTTGGATATTTGCATTAGGGACCCGGTACTTTAGTTTAATTGTAATTATGCCCCTGTGAGTGTCTGTCACGCGCCTCGACACGTGCTTTTTCTGGTGTATTTGCAACTCTATCCTGTAGTTCTGGTTGTTTGTTAAATGAATAGATACTTTCTGGTATTTGCTTTTATACCCCTGTGAGCATTTTATTTGCACATGTGCGGATTTTAGTGGGTTATTTGCGCCCAAGCCCCTGGACTTTTTGGTACGAGTTACCAGAAGGTCCAAGACCTTGGTTTTTATTACCAGAAGGTCCCTGAGTGCCCCAGGCACGCGCCACGCGCGTGACTTGCTGGGAAAATTGCACCGAGACCCCCAGAGCTTTGGGTATTTGCACTTTGGTCCCTGTGCACAGTGCCCTCTTTTGGATTTTGAATAAAATATCAAATCACCTCCAAATCCAACGAAAATTTGACACATGGCTCCTGCCATGGTGTAGGATTTTTGTAGATTTTTGAGGACATTTTTGATCTTGTTTGTTATTTTTAAAAATTCAAAAACAGTTATTTTTGGCACTGTTTATCTTGGAAAATCACAAAAAAATATAAAAACTCCTTGAAAAATTCTATAAAAATTAGTTACTGTTCTTTGTGTGTTGTTTGATTTTCTAGCCAATTTTGGCTATTTTTCATCACTAAAAACCCCTAAAAACTTAAAAACACTTAAAAACTCATAAAAATTATAATAAGCAATTTAAAAACCCAAAAACAATAATTCTGGTGCTTAAATTTTCCTTATTCTCTCTAGTTTACAGGAAAATTACCTCCAGGTCCTTCTGAGATCCTTAGATATTTTATCTTTGGGTTTTGGGCCTGGCTGGACAGTACCCTGCCTTTTCCTTACTGTTTGATTTTTAGAAAATAAAATACACTTCATAAAAATCCCAAAAATTCACCAAAAACACTTAAAAACCTAAAAAACATAAAAATAATTTTTCTTGAATTTTTTGCTTGATTTTTGGTGTGTTAAATAAATTGCTCAAGTGTGCTTGTTTGTACTTTCTTTCATTTCCTTCACATTTAAAAATCCAAAAAAAAATTTGAAAAACAATTAAAAACCACTAAAAATGTTTTCCCTTTTTCTCTGATTGCTTGACTACTTCGTAGGCTTTTTAAGCCAATCCGTGCTCCTTGTGTTCGACCCTGGGAGCTATACCAGGTTAATCTCATAGCTAGGACCGCACTTCGTGTTTCATCTCTGATTTATTTCGCGGTTTGATTTTTTTCTTGATATACTTAGCCCGAGTGATTGAGGTCGCGACGACCTTTATTTCTGTACCTTTCCCTCAGTCGTTCGGGCGGTTATCAATTGACGAGACTATAGATGGAGTAAATGAGAAGCTTGAGGTTTAGGGCTAAAACGGAATATATGGAATGCACCTTTGATGGAAGCAATGGTGAAGGAATCGAGGTGAAAATTGGTGACGATAACATTCAGAAGAGAGATTCTTTTAGATATCTGGGATCTATTTTGCAACATGATGGGGAAATTGATGGAGATGTTACTAATCGAATAAATGCAGGCTGGCTAAAGTGGAGAGAAGCCTCCACTGTTCTCTGTGATAAGAAAATTCCTTTAAAAATTAAAGGAAAGTTTTACAAAGCAGTCGTGAGACCTGCTATGCTTTATGGTTCTGAATGTTGGCCTGTGAACCATAGACATGTGCAGAGAATGGCCGTAGCAGAAATGAAAATGCTAAGATGGATGTGTGGACATACACGTAAAGATCAGATTCAGAATGATGCAATCAGAAAGAAAGTTGGTGTAGCTCCGATCGAGGATAAGATGCGAGAAAACCGCTTAAGATGGTTTGGTCATTTACAAAGAAGGCCAATTGATGCACCGGTTAGGAGATGCGAGTGTTGGGATGTTGAGCCGGCTAAGAGAGGGCGAGGACGGCCCAAGAAGTGTTGGAAAGAGACTATACGATGGGATCTTAGTTTTTTGGATATAAGTCCGAGATTGACTCAAGATAGATCTGAATGGAGGCAAAGAATCCATGTAGCCGACCCTACTTAATTGTGGGAAAAGGTGTTGTTGTTGACATGTTGCATCTTTTTTGCTTATTTTTTTTCCATTTCTTTATTTCATTTCATATTTTAATTAATTATATAAAATCAAAATAAAATAATCAGAAAATCTACAAAAAAAATAAGCATTCCAGTCTGAGAACATTGACTGCTTCACCTGCACGCATTTCACATTTTCTATATGTTTCTAACTCATAAAAATATAGATAAATTTGCATTTGTGTCCATTGCATCATTTCACATCATGTTTAAATTTTGCATGAATTGCATCTAAAGAAAATCAAATAACAAATACAAACATAAAAAAACTTGTATATATTCGCACAATTCATTCTTTTGCATCTGAGTTCTTCATGTACATTGTAAATTGCATTTAGTCGAACATTTCTTATGTTGAGCATTTTTACATTTGAGGTCATTCTTTATCTTATATTTAATTTTCTTTTTATTTAAAGTCCCGGTTGAAGTCAACGCCACGTGTCGACACCTCGCTAGAGCTACCTAAGCCGCCTGGTTAACATCGCCCTGTCCTTGGCCATTGCCTCCTTGTCTTCATGCATTATCGATTCTGGTTGTTGGATCAAACTAAGATCCAACGACCTAACTTGTTCCACATCCCCCCACAAGTGCTAGGCACATGACCCATCTGGGTCGTTGGATCACACCCGATCCAAGGACCATTGCTCTTCACCATCTTATTCTCGTCGCCACTTCTCCATTGAGAAGACTGCAGCTCCAACCACCAATTCCACACTCTTCGATGATCCAACTGACAACCCCTCTTATCCTACGACTCTAACCCTAACACCCAATTTGTGGGAACCCAACAACCAATCCTAAAACCCATCTCCAACGCCTGAAACACCAATCCCTTTACCCCCTCATCACCAACAACCACTTGATCAGACTCCTAACCAATGTCCCCCATCGCCTGGAACCCATTATCTCTTTGTCTCTAACAAACTCCTATATATGATCGATCTATGCCTTGCCTTATTTAGGATCGACCATGATCTTCTTCCTAACTTTATCCACCATTATCTGCACAAAGTGAGCGAGTGAGTGAGAGGGGGAGAGAGAGAGAGAGAGCTCGAGATCGGGCTGGTGACAGCAGCCAGATGCTTCGAGGTAAAGACATCTCAGGTGTGATCCAAAGGACTTACAACTCCTCTACTATTGCTCCGTCATGAGATGATCAATCGAGCCCGGTGTCCTTCGTTGATCACTGAGGCAAGAACTGGAGAGAGCCTCTTTACTCCTCAACTACTTGGCGAACCTCTCCACACGGCTCATCCACTTTCACATTTCTTCTTGTTCTTCTTCTTCTTCTTCTTCTCACCGTTCTACTTATCGACTCATACCAATCCCTTCTTCAAACCCGTTACAAATCATCTTCAGCCTTCTTTGCTTCACTTTCGATCTCATTGCAACCCCTCCACCATCACACTCATTCCACCACCTCATTGGAGCACCTTCGCCCCACCCCCTCTCGTCCAAGAAACAACCAACATGTCTCGCATCAGAGGAGACATCGAAGAAGAAAGCCTCAGAAAGACGCTCCAGACTATACAATTCCCCACCAATCAAGAACACGACCAATCGCCACTATTTAAAAACACCCAAATGATAGCCGTTGGATTACCTCTAATCTGATGCTCCAAACTTCATTTCGAACCAAGACCCAAGACTGTACTTCACGAGCCTCGGAGAAAATAGGCGCATCCACGTGGAACCGTGGACCTGTACCTCCGTCCACTCCTAAGTTCGAGTCACGTGCTTCATGCATGCAATCCGATGATATTGTAGAAGAACCCTCCACATTTCCAGATATTGAAGAAGAACTCCACCATGTGCATCATGCACGTGGTAGGGTCATATTGCAGCCATACAACCCCTCTTCTAGAGAACCACACATTTACCCTTTCTAAGGGGTAAATTAAATTGAAGTCCAAGCGACTCTCTATATTTACATCTCAGTCCTCCGGGAGGTCCAAATAACAAAAATTTATTTTTTATTAATGTTTAATCCCTTAAATTTTGATTATTGATATCTTGTTCATCTAGTATCCGATTTCGACATTCTTTTATATCGTTTTGAACCTTGATTCATTGTTTATCTATAGTTAAGCATTCATTTTGAGATACTCTTTGATATTTTTTAATCGAGGATGTTTATTTGTCAATATCAAGCTCTCATCTTTTCTGTAATTGATTTACACTGCTCAATAAATTATAAAGATTGGGAAAACTTAATTTGGAGTTATTTTATATTCATTGATCGTTAGTTAATCAAGGGAAGGTTCTGGATTGCTCCGTGCATGGCTTTTGTTTGTTTGTACCCGCATATTTATCTTGCATCATCATTGCATCATATTATTGCATCATATAAAAAACAATAAAAAATGTATTTTTTTATTTCCATCTCACCACATAGCATAGCATTATTTTTCTTGCAATTAAATTATTTTCACAATTCATGCATCATATTTCTTATATCTTATATCAATTGATTATATCTTGTATTTTAAAACTAATAAAAATCTAAAAATATAAAAACACTGAAAATACACTTTTTTGATAATTTTATTTTATAGATTTTAATTATTAATTCCAAACTCTTATATTACCTCTTTGAATTTGATCTTGGGACTTACCTAAGTAAAATAAAAATTTTGACCATGTTGAGATTTGATTCTCTATATCATTCTGTTAGTGCGATCATTTTTTACGGATTCCAGATTGTCTGACTACAATAACAACAATGACAACAAAATAATAAGGGTGATTCCAGGAATCGTCAAACATGAAACTCATATATAGTATTTGTCTTGACTCTATCAAAGTTGCTCTCTGCTCTTGCTCAAAGGAAAGGCTGGAAAAAGTCCGCACCCCTTCTTGGCACATGCGAAGAATAAGGCTTAATATATAATTCGAATTGCTTTTCATTTTTGATGATTCAAAATATTGTTCTTTTGAAAACGAAAAAATATTCGAAACTCATATTTGGAGGTGTACGTAAGATGCTCAAGATCATCCTCAACAGGCCACATCAAATTCATTAATTTCACGTGATTATAAATTTATTCATATAATTTAGATATCTAACATATATATTAATTTCATATAAGATCTACATCATTTTTAAAATCAAATTCCATAAAATTTAATGTCTAAATAGGTCATTCCTAGAATGATCGATCATCCAACTTTAATGATCGATCAATAGTGATCAACCATGTTCTATCATTTTTGAGACAAATGATCGATCAAACTTAAGGCATGATCAATGAGGCATGATCGATCAACTAAAAAATATGATCAATCATACTTGGACAATAACTGAACCACTCTGATGGCGTTGCATGAAAACTTTCGATCGACGATTCGACTACACTATTGTGTTCCTTCTAATACCCACATCAAAAATATCTACTTAGATCGCACATGCAATGCACTGATTGATCGAAAAATCTAAAAAAGTGATGCGGTAAGTTATCGCTCATGTGATGAAAAGAGATAAAACCCCGATAATAGGTCACTTGTATCCCTCATCACTCAACGGTATAAAAACATTAAAAATTCGGAAATAAATGGAGGTTTAACAATCGTACATTAAGGTCATCCCCACGACGCTCCTTTGCCCAAAATGGTTGTTCCATGACCTTTAACATATTTCTACGCCTACCATGCAACTCCATGTTTTGAGATCTACTTGTTTGTGCCCTCAGATCTTCGATCACCTATCGGAAATTTCTCCGATGGCAGAGCTCCGATGAGATGAAGTGGTCTAGTTAGCTAGATCACTTGAGCTCACCCCCTTTATATAGGCTTGAGCATAACGGATCTATATCCAGATCCGAAAGCTGTAAACCGTTCACATTTTCATGTTTCTTCCTCATACTGGCTGTGATTTTGATGTTTTTAGGCTCACTGGAAAAGTATCGACGAGTACTACAAGATAAAGCTCTCTTTTATCTCATTCAGATAATGGATCATGTATGAAACTTACAATTACTTATTTCTATACTTAGAGTTCTTAAATAATATGAACACAATTTATGTTAAAAGTGGTGATCATGACCACCAATGCAGGTGATTCCCATGCCTTTCAACAAAGATGGAGTACGAATCAACGTGTAGTGTGTGAGGTTGAAACAAAGAGTGTGAGGAGAAAAAAATATTGACCCATGGGCATGGGTTACTCAACAAATGTTATGCGATTTCGCAATGACATCCTTTCCTTTCCCACTATCCCCTCCTCAAATGAAGCAGGAAACTACTATTATCATGGTAGGCCATCAATGCAATTTGCCAATAATTGATTGGAAATCCTTTTTGATCATTTACACATTTTAAAAATATAATGAAACAACTCACATCCGTAATTTCTCTCCTGTGATTATCTCTTTCCTCTTTACCTATCCAAAATAAAAAAAACCTAGATACATGGCTGGCGATGTGTAGAGGGCTATGCGATGACGATGACGTAGAGGGCGGCGATGTTGATGGCGATGACATGCATGGAGGGGGTGATGTGGAGAGTGTTGGCTTCATAGAATCTCGAGGCACATCAGGTCCTCCCCATCCATGTCCTCGTGGAGGGGTTGCACTATCTCGACAACAATGGTACAAAAAATGGTGATGTGGAGGGCAAGGCCAATATGTATGTGGAGACAATGATGAAGACTCGTGTGATGGTGTCGATGTCGATGACGGTGCGTGGGATTAACGTTGACATAAATGGCAGCGTGATGACTTATTTCCCATTATCATGAAAATGATGGTTTTATATACATTTTGGTATTTACTATTTTACATTATTGATAATATAATTTACTTTTTGATTCATTGATTATACCAATATGTAGGTTAATTTTTACATGTTAACTCTTTTAAAAAATACTTGATAAATGGTTAATTAGTTTTCTATTTTGTAGGTCACCATATAAACTTTATAAATAGAGCATGGATTTTACTAAGGTAGCGCGAATACTTTACTTTCAAAGAACGTTGGGAAATGACATGCAAAAGTAATGAATATATTGCAATTATACATTTCGGTTTACAAAGGATAATACAAACTTTAAAAGTAAGATATTCATTTTACTTAAGATATTAATAGATAATTAAAGAGGTGTTTAAAGAATTTACCAAGCTGATATGGATTCTACATAAACTCGTCCGAGTTCGCAAATATACACATAAACTCACTTTGCTGCAAAATGAAAATTAATGGAAATTGATAAATGAAGGTATTAATAAAAGTGCCAAATATAGACAACCCTTAAACTAGTAAAATAATATAATTAATGAAACTCAAAATTTAATGAATCCAGATGATGGAAATACCATTTTGGATAAGGTTTTGGATGCGACAATGGATCTCGTTAGTGGCTTACCATGAAAATAGTGAGACCTCACATTCTTTGAAGGAGCTCCTACACACATCTGTTTATGTCCATTGCTAGAGTGTGTGGTGGAGGATGAGGTGGTGACAACTTGTATCCACGAAGTTGATGATGGGGGAGAGGAGCAAAAGGATTGAATGGCATGATATGCAAATATAATAGACTTAAGAGAGTAGATTTGTCAATATTTAACGTCCTCCGTTGATGTTAACGGAGAAAAGGTGATAGAAGTTAACATAGGGGTATGCCATGTAATAGTTGGTTGGTCTTTATTTAGGGGTTCGGGTAGTTATGAATTATACAGGGGTTAGATTGTAATTAGGAACGTATATAGGAGCATGTGTCTGAAAATCTATTATATATAGTTGTTGTACAAATTAAAGCTTAGTATGGATCATCATGCCCACTAGACATTGGGATATCAAACCACTATTAACCTTGTATTCCTTTTTTTACTGGATGTCAGCTTTTGCAACGTCCTTGTTATGGCCTTGTTAAGGTTATAAGAACATTGTGGTGTCTATGTACTCATGATTATATAATAAATGTACAAATGGCCACTTTTTTCTGTCCTTCTTTGTTAGCAGTAAGTGATATACTTTGGCGGTCAAGTGTCCTTACAAAACACCTAACAAGATCATTGATGCTAGATCATTTGTGAGGACACATGTCCTCAGCAATTTCCTATAAATTCTGATAATATGATTGTAGAAAGAGCTTAGGGGTGTGTGTGTGTGTGTGGGGGGGGGGTGGGGGGGTAAAGCATGTTGATGGCTTGAGGATGTGCTGTAGGAAAGAAAGGTCCCTGAGCTCGAACAACTGGTGTGTGATGTGCAACAATGTTTTTGTTAGAGTTGGGGTACTTGTATCGTCTATGATTTAGATTGATGGGCCATTATTGAAGAAAACTGTCCTCTACGACTTGTTAGCTTCGGTCTATATATGCATAGGGATTTCCGAACCATTAAGTGCAACCGTGCTTTCGGTAAGGTTGATGTGCATAATGATGTTAGTGGAACTGGGTGCTTAGGGCGTAATGTAATGTGGCTCTCGAGAGATCAGGGGAGGTTGGAGGGATATGTTAGTGCTCAGGACATGCTGGAGGAAGTTTGTAATCGGAAATGGAGGCTCGTTGAGTACTTTTGAGATGGACATATGAGAGAAGATGAGCTCACAACGAATTGGTGTTATGGTGGTGGATGTTTCGAAGAAAAAAGAACATGGTTGATATTAGGGTCTTTTTCTGATCATTTTATAGAACCCAGCGATTTCGTGGAAGCTAATGTTTTGGCGCAAGAGCTAAGGGTGCAAGAGCCAGGGACTGCAACTATAAACAACACACGATTAGATATAACTATTTTTTGTTGAAGAATTGCACAAATATCTCAAAAAAAGACCACATCACCGCAATTTACTATATTTAGCAAGTATATAAAAAAATGGCCGCATGCCGCTGCAACCATAGCGCCACGACAATCGACCGTTATTACACGTGTCCCTGTACGTGTCGACCCCAACCGCTCCTCCCTTCTACCCACACGATTCCAACCCTCCTCTCATCTCAACCCGCTCTTTAATTAAAAATTACATCTCACCCAGGGTGGTCCTCACGTAAATTCCAGCAACTGTAGGATCCAGTCCCTCCATCGTTCTCCTCAACTGCCATCTGAAAACGCTAGCACTGCCACACCATCCTCTCCCTTTCTTTCCTCTCCTCTCTCGTCTCGTCATCTGTCAAGCCATGTCAGGCGTCTCCCTCGCCGTCGGCCCCCGCGAGAGCCCCGAGCTCTCGGGACCCATCTCCACCAAACACCCGCAGGCTACGGCGATGGGGAACGTAATGGGGTCGCTCCGCGTGATCGAGCTCCAGCTTGTAGCCTTCATCATGGTGTTCTCCGTCAGCGGCCTCGTCCCCATCCTCGACCTCGCATTCCCCGTCTTCGCCTCCTTGTACCTCGTCGCCCTCTCCCACCTCGCCTTTCCCTCCCGCGGCTCCCGAAGCGGCTCCGAGGAGATCTTCCAGGGGAGCGGGGCTTTCCGGGCGTACGTGGTCTTGGGGACCACGGTGGGGCTGTTCCTCCCGCTGGCGTACGTGCTCGGGGGCTTCGCCAGGGGGGACGAGCACGCGGTCAGGTCCGCGACGCCGCACCTGTTCCTCTTGTCCTTCCAGATTCTCACCGAGAACGTGATAAGCGGCCTTTCTCTGTTCTCGCCGCCCGTGAGGGCGATGGTGCCGCTCATGTACACGGTTAGGCGGATCTTCGTCACCACCGATTGGATCTATGACGTGTGGCTTAACAAGACCTTACCGGCTAATGCTCCAATTAAGGTATCACTACTGGTAGTTTTGTTTAGCTTAAAAAGGATCTTGATATTTGTAGATGTCTTTGTCCATAGGCGCACATATGGTCTCTCACTCTCCATGATCCGTAGAGCGTCCTTGCGGTGAACGTCAAGGAATAGGGGGAGATAAGTGATAAGTGGGCTTTTTATCAGGATAAATAGATAAATACTGTGTATGTAAGACAATGAAATCATGTTGTGACCACTTGTCTTGTTGGGAGAACTTATTCTGGAATACAATTCATGATGCGATCCTACATGGCCAAACATTGAAAAAAAATGCAAAACATAGATATATGGGATTTTTACCCGACAGACCCTATAATCTTTGTCAATTACCTCTACGACCTTCGAAACATCATAATTCCTCCCTGGATCCCGTAAACTTGCTAACTCTTACCTTATAAACCCCGTGGTTAAACCACATCCATTTATCCGTTAAAACTAACTAGATTCTTTTACATTCTTTTAAATTATACCTATTTTGTTTATCGAATTTACATCAATTGCCACAACCTCTCACCCTCTTCCTTTTCCCCACCACCCAGCACCCACCACCTCCATCGTGAGCTTCCTTTCTCGCCACCACCACCTCTCCCCTACATGGAGGCCTCTCAGTCGACCCCCCACACGCGGCCTTGACCCTGAGGTCCTCGCCTCCTTCCCGGCTCTCATCTACTCTGACGTGAAGGCACACAAGCACCCTATGGAGTGTGTCGTCTGCCTCTCTGAGTTCGAGGATCGCGACACTCTCACGCTCCTCCCCCGGTGCGACCACGCCTTCCACCCGTACTGCATCGCCATGTGGCTCGCTTCACACGTCACCTACCCCGTGTGCCGCCTCGCACTCGACGGCGAGGTGGGCGGGGTCAAGAAGGCCATAGTAGCGGTGGAGGAGATGGTGGCGGATGGTCCACAGGTTGTGGAGGAGGAGGGAAGGGTGGTGGGTGGGAAGATGTGCTGATAGGAGGAGGAGAGGGAGAGATTTAGGCTGGTGCTGCCGGAGGATGTCTGGAGGGAGGTGCTCGCCGAGAGGATAGGGAGGTCGGTGAGCGCAAGAGGAGGAGGGGAAGAGAGGAGGAGGAGCTATTTGCGGTGGGACAGGGTGGTGAGGTCCGAGCACTGGGGTACGCTGGGGAGGACCATGTTCGGTGCGTGGTCGAGGCACGACAGTGGGGAGGCAGTCGCCGCATTGGTCGCCGAATCGTCGACGTCGTTGCTACATATAGACGTCACGAAAATCTCCACCGGCTCCTCCTCGTAGGCAAGCAGAGCACCCACCACCTCCACCCAGCACCCACCTCAGCTTCCGCTAAAGGCCCAACCTCCCCCCCGTCGCTCGAAACCAACCCCCTGCCACCGCCTCCCCTGGCTCGAAAGCCCCCCGCCCTCTGCTCGAAAATCGCCCCCGCCGTATTCGAGCTCTCCTCCTGCACCTCTTTGCCCCTACAGCTAGGCCCGTATTGGTTCTGTCATCGTCAGTGGATTGGGGAAGTGAAGCGAATTGAAGAAGAAGGAGGAAGGAGGAAGACAGGAAGAATTCCAACCGTTGGATTTTATATGGTTTGATTAACTCAGGTTTAACCCACTCAAGTTAGGTCAAGATGCGTCGATTTAACGGTCGGGTTCGTGGGGTAAGACGGAGCAAGTTTACGGGGTCCAGGGAAGAATTATGATGTTTCGAATGTCGTAGAGGTAATTGGCAAAGATTATAGGGTCTGCCGGGTAAAAATCCCTAGATATATAGATGCATGCGTGTCTACAATGCTTATCATGCTTTTCTTATTGGTTATAATTCTATGTTTTTTCTATTTAATATTATTTTTTTTGAGAATATTATGAGTATTATTAAGATTAGCTTGTTTAAATTGTTCGATGTTACTTTGTTTTTGAACTACCTGTAGAAGAAATTTGTATAAGTAGATTTATGGTTTGATTTCTCAAACGAAACAGAGAAGATCCTAACCCTACAATATATACATAGAATTTGCCGTTATCCAAATAAGGTTATTCCAATATTTCAATTAGTGATTATCTATCGTTCACAATCTCTATTCTTTAATAACTACCATTTATCTTACATTCTTCTAACCAACTTGAAAATAAGATAGAACTCTACCTTATTCTACTTGTGTCCCTCAAACACAAACCTTTCTAACTAAATGGGGTAAATGGGATTAAATGGAAATGGAAATAAATCCATCCTCCTTATTTCTTATCTCACAACCAAATGGATGGGATATGGTATATGGCGGACTTGAGAGGTGGTGTCATGTTAATTTGTCCCTCTTCTTTTAAAAGATCTCAGCACCCTGTGCGATATGTAACATTCTGGGATAGAAGATGCATGTTTTCTTTTCTACTGTGACGATTCATTCACTCAAGTAATCCCTACTGATTGCCACTCAACAAAAAAATATGTACAATGTCTTTGCGATGTCCAATTTATACTGCTCCAATCTTCGTGTTCCTTATGGGTGGCAACATTTATTTATTATTTTCAAACATTTATACCTGAAAAAAAAATTCATGTCTGACTTGACGAGACAGTGCTTCATTAATGCAAGCAATATCTCTGTTCCTTTTGGTCTACGTAGTTTCATATATAAGGCAATAGTTTATGGCATATGTGCTTTTCAAGCAAGCATTGTATTTATGTTTCCCATTGTTAGTCGCTTTTTGTTTCTTTCTTATACTTGCAAATCCAGTAGAAGAATCCTCCCACCTTGATTTTACCCCCCGCCCTCAAGAATAATTTGAAAGTAAAACATTTAACAAGTTTCTTGGTACTTTCCTAAGTTATCCGTTTTTTCTGTTACATATGAATCTTTTTGATATTAAGTTATCATCTACAAATTATGTATGCCGATTTCTTTTACATTGTGTCACGAGAATAAATGAAGCATCAATGTATGGAAATTAGTAAATGGAAAATGAATCTCCATTTCTTTCATATCCGGTAATTTTTATTGATCTCATGAATAAATGTTATCCAGTTCAGGAGCACTAACATCCCTTAATTTAACTCGTCATTGCAGGATGTTGCCTGGCTATGGTTCGGGAAGAGCCTAGCAATGGCCAACCTCACCTACTTCTCCATCAATCTTTTTGCCTTCTTAATCCCATGTTTCTTGCCTAGGGCATTCGACAAGTACTTCAAGGAGAGGGACGAGGTACATGCTAAGCTGTCCGAGGACAAGCTATCGTCAGCTCCTTCAGAACCGAAGTCGTCCGATAGCAAGAAGGGGGATTGATGGTGTCCCAATGCTTGCGTAGTTTGTGTATAAGATATTCTTGATATATAGCTTCAGTTTTCTTGCATTTTCCTCAAACAGTCTTGCCAGGTTCTCTCTTCAGGTGAGAGTTTGCTGTAGTTATCTATTTTGTTTCTTTTAGTTATGAAGTAATAATTTGCTATGCCTATTCTTGGACTTAAGCTGTTATATTCATCTTGTTTGCTATGTTAGCTGTACAAGCATATGTCATTGTACTAGGTGATGTGATTACGAGCTCAAAAAACACCTAAGAGTAATTTTTAAATTTAGTTGTCTTAAGTCTTAGCTGGCCCTACCTAATGTGGGAGAAGGCTTTTCTATTTTTGTCGTCTTAAGTCTATTGGTATTTCCAGGAATCCAAGCACTACGACTGAATCATGCAAATTTAATTTTGAGGAAACATCATCTATTGGTTCGTAGTTTGTACTAATCTAAACTAGATATCTATGTAAGAATTCTGGCTTTACTGCAAGCTACTTAAGGCAATCTGTGATAACCAAAGTCCATATTTATGTTTAATATATGGGTGATAACAAAAGGCTCTAGGGGGGGGGGGGGGTTAGTCCCCCCAGCTCTCAACCAAAGTTCATATTTATGTTTAATATATGGGTCACCTTATTTTGGCAATTTTTTTATTTTTTTTAAAATAACATCATGTATATTCATCCCTATATCCCTCCTATATACCATTCGAATTTCGTCGGAAATAGAGACTCCTACGACCTCCATCTAGACAATCATTTTTTAATGGTAACAAGATTTTTTTAATTGACACATCTCGATGGAGGCCGTATGAGTCTCTGTTTCTGACGAAATTCGAATGGCATATAGGAGGGACATGATTTTATTTTTCAAAAAAAATAAAAAAAACGTCGAAAAATGGGGCGGGGGGAGCCCCATTTTTTCCTTAATATGTAGTATTATATATAATCTAAATACATTATTTAATAGTTAAAATATACATGTTATGTATAATGGCCACCCATATCTCAACAAAAAAAATTCAGGATATATGATCTAATTACAACAATTAATCGTTAACATTACATGATGTGCATAATCGGATACTGATACATATGTATATGTCCATCATCGTACCCGTTTATTAATCGTCATGGATTAGTTTTTATTTAGCATATATGGTATAATGATCTTTTTTTTTCTTTGCATATATAGATATGGATTTGGATACCTCTTTCATTTTTTAATATATTAAAACGGATATGATTGCATATTTTTCTAGTATATACATATGGGTTTAATGTGGCTGCCCTTAAGGGGAAGCTAACTTGGCTCCCCCCACCCCATTTTCCCTATTTTATTTTTTTTTGAAATTTTCTTCCGTAAATGTTTATCACTATATTCATATATTATGCTATTAAAATTTCGCGCGAAACAGAGACTCTTACGACCTCCATCGAGACAATCATTTTTTATCGGTAACAGAATTGCTAAAAATGATCCCGTATGGATGGAGGTCGTATGAGTCTCTGTTTCGCACGAAATTTTAATACGTAATATAGAGATGTATTGATGAAAATCTACGAAAGAAATTTTCAAAAAAAAAATAAAAAATTGGAGAAAATGGGGCGGGGGGAGCCAAGTTAGCTCCCCCTGAAACGACCCCGTATGGATGGAGGCCGTAGGAGTCTCTGTTTCGCACGAAATTTTAATAGCGTAATATAGAGATATATTGATGAAAATCTACGAAAGAAATTTTCAAAAAAAAATAAAAAATTGGAGAAAATGGGGCGGGGGGAGTGAAGTTAGCTCCCCCTCAAGGGGGCATCCCCATTTTACCTTATACATATATGGAGACATACATATTTGTATCCGCATATTTGCAACCTTATTTTTATCTGCATCGATTTTAAAATAGTATGCAGATACATGTACATATGTCAAAATACGTATAACACACATGATAAAAATTGGTAGACATATTTATATTTTTTTCATCCATATAAGTAAAAAGTATCGCATAGTGTTACTTGTTTGAACATATTAAATTTAATGACATTGCTTAATATCACATTAATAAATATGTATTTCAGTGATATTAAGAGTTTTGTAGGGATCTTTTTGTCAATACGGTGTTTATAGATATTATTTATGGTCAAATATAAGCTTATATGGGTATTTTTTTTTGTAAAAAATACTTTCTCAATATTAGTTTCAATCAATTACGAAATTATTGGAAGCTCGTCTTATATATTGAATTCGTTTCCACACCCAACCTCATAAATTAAAACTTCCATTAATGTTCTACATATAAATCCGATGTCATTTCCTATTTTATCTTAGTGGTTAAAAGTCCAATAAATATTTAAGTAACTTAAATCTTATTTAAAAGAGAACCAGACTCTTTACCATTGATATAAAATAGCAAATGATCGTAGATTTGAGCGAAAATCGAAGGATATGTATAACATTATTCGAAGATTTATAGGTTGGATTTTAAGAAATAAATTTCAACAAAATTGCTTTTGTAACTCACATTATAATAGAGGAGCCCCTCCCGAAATACTAACAACTAAAATGACAAGGTAAATTAGATAAATAATTTGCCCCCCACTCCACCTCCCAAATAATTTAGCCTCTCCAAAAAGAATTTTCTGGCTTCGTCTCTGGTACATAGCATATATGTGAGGTACAAGAAAATCTCTTTTGCATGTGAACTGAAGAACACTCTATCTGGTTTGTTTACATCTGGATCAAAATTTGCAGCGTAGAAGAGTATATATTACAAGTGAAGTTTAGCAGAGGTATCGTGGCTTTGGCTAATAGGATATCTTCGTAATGAGAAGGAATTGCTCTCTCAAAGATGAGTCATTCTAATTTGCATTATGTTGCCACGTGTTTAAAAAAGGGAGCTTCTACATGCCACATGCCAAGAACCATTGCCAAGCGTGTAGCTGGTTATACTTCTTTTTTTAATATAAAAAGGTACCCTACAAAGAGTTAGATGGATTTGAAGATTTTTTTTTTACGTTTGTAGCCTCTTATCTTTTGACAAAGTCTTCTATTGTGCATCTGTTTTAGGCACAGCCTTCTGTAACAATAGGCTGTATCGTGTGTTGATTGGAAGTAACAAAGCTTAGGATTTGGTTGAGTTGGGTTGTGCTTATGGAAGTATATTTGCCTTTTATGACTAACGGATTTCAAAGGTGGCAAAGTAATCTTTTTAGTACATATAGAATACCGAGGTAACGAAATATTGTAACGTTTCCTAATCAGGAAATATTTCATTATTTATATTTACAAAAGACGTGTGTAGCAAGACTTTGTCGAGAGCCTGGTTAACATAACATAACATCAGACAGGCGTTGCACAATAGAAGACTAGGTCGAAAGATAGAGGCTACAATGTAATTCATCCGCAATCCAAGATACATTGAAAGATACCGTAATTCTTTAATTGTATTTCTGATTGTAAATGAAATTTACGTAATACATGTAACTGGGGATTTGTACCTACTTAATGATCTAGTGTTAGTACAGTGTGTCTACCACACAAAAGATAAAGGTTCAAATCTGTTAGGGATAATGAGGGCAACCACCCAGGGTATATCCCCTAATTCTGTCCTGCAGCAAAGATGACACAACAATACAATATATGTTCCCCACACGGGAACTCAATGGCAACAATCGCAAGCAAGCAAGCAACCACACGAGACAAGATTTTTTACGTGGAAACCCTTAATGTGAGCAAGGGAAAAACCACGGGGCAAGACTGGCAACGATTCCACTACGATCAAAACGAATCAAAGTTCTTCCCGTTTTTGTAGCCCACAAAACTGAGGTACAAGTCTCACACAATGGATAGTTCTTCTACAAGTAACTAACTATCCAATTTTTTCAAAAAAAACTAACTATCCCTAGGTATCCAAGATACCAATATTGTGCTTAAATCCAAGAAGGATAAAGTGACTCCCCTTGTGGGCTCCCGGATTGAGACCCAAACTCGGCTTCGGCTCCGTGAGGTCGTCCGCAACGTCCTCCACGATGCTCCTCTCGAACTCGGCCAAAACCTCCACTCTTTTCAAAACCAACGTCGTAGCCCTAGCCACTGCTCCTTTAGAACCCGACCGCTGCTGTCCTCGAGCACCGATGCTCGGCTTCTCTCTCGCTCTCGCTTTCCCGCTCGCGTGGAGGAAGAAGGGGAAGATAGGGTTCCAAAACCCGTGTTGTTGGCGTTGCTGGAAAAAAGGGAATGGCCGTCGGGCTGGGCGAATGGGGTGTACTGGAATGATTCACGCTGTGCATGAATCCCTTGAATGGGTTCCCGATTGGGGATGCAAAATTCTGGGCAAATATCAAATAGCCCCTCCAAAAGGGTTAAATTGTTGCTGCCCCCCAAGTTGGGGCTGGAAATTGCAAAGAAACTCAACAACCTCCCCCTCTAGCCCCAACGGGGAGGTGTTGTCTTGCTGATGGAGATCAAGAAGAGGTGACACCGCCATGGAAGGCCATATCCCGATATATCGTCGATATATTGGCGATATATCGGTATCGACAGGTCACCGATATATCGTCGATATGTCCGATATCGGGTATCGACATGCAAAAAAGTCTAGCCAAATCCCGATGTCGACGATATGTCGTCGATATATCGCCGACATATCAGCGATATATCCGTATCGACATGGTACCGATATCGATACCGATATCGATATGTCCTTCCATGGACACCGCTCAGCTCTCTACAGAGCTGAAGCTTGTCACGAGTGACTGCCTTTGTCAACATATCTGAGGGAATCTCATCTGTGTGAATCTTCTTCAACATGAGCTGCTTCTATTCAATTGCATCCCTCACCCAATGGTATCTCACGTCAATGCGCTTTATCCGAGCATGGTGCATGGTATTCTTGCTCAAGTCTATAGCGCTCTGGCTATCACAAAACACAACCGGCTCACTGTCATCCAATCCAAACTCACCAAGAAAGCGTTGTAGCCACAACACTTCTTTCCCAGCCTCTGTTTCTGCAATGTATTCTGCCTCTGTAGTCGAGAGAGCAACACATTTCTGTAGCTTGGATTGCCATGATATGGCTCCCCCTGCAAATGTGAAAATGTAGCCTGAGGTGGACTTTCTCTGGTCCATGTCGCCTGCCATATCTGCATCAGTGTAGCCAGAAAGTTTGGGATCCGACCTCCCAAACACAAGACACATAATTGAGGTCCCTCTCAAGTATCTCAAGATCCACTTCACTGCTTTCCAATGGTCCTTGCCTGGATTTGACATGAATCTGCTCACTACGCCTACTGCATGGGCTATGTCAGGTCTAGTGCAACCCATGGCGTACATGAGGTTCCCAACTGCTGACTGGTATGGGATCTTGGTCATCTCTGTTTTCTCCTCAAAAGTAAAAGTACATGACTCTTTGGTTAGCTTGAAATGAGAGGATAAAGGCATACTGACAGGCTTGGCATTCTTCATGTTGAACCGCTCCAACACACGTTCAATATAGCTCTCCTGTGACAACCACAACATGCGCTTCTTCCTGTCCCTTGTAATCTGCATCCCAAGGATGTGACTTGCCTTGCCCAAATCTTTCATCTCAAATTCTTTGGAGAGTTCTTTCTTGAGCTTTGCAATGAGATTGGAATCATGACCTACAATCAACATGTCATCCACATATATCAAAAGAATGACGAACCTGTCATTGGGAAGACGACGAACATATACACATGGATCAATTGTAGTCCTCTTGAAGCCTTGCTTTCCCATGAAAGCATCAAACTTCAAGTACCATTGTCTTGGGACTTGCTTCAAGCCATAAAGACTCTTCCTCAACCTGTAAATCATGTGTTCTTTCCCTTTCTCCGGAAAAACTTGTGGCTGCTCCATGTAGATCTCTTCCTTCAAATCACCGTGAAGAAATGCTGTCTTCACATCCATCTGCTCAAGCTCAAGGTCCATGCTAGCAACAAGTCTTAGCACCATTCTCACTGAATTCATCTTCACCACTGGGGAGAAGATCTCATCATAGTCCACTCCTTCCTTCTGGCTGAATCCTTTCACTACCAACCTGGCCTTTTACTTCACCTGCTTGCCGTTGTCATCTAATTTCAGCTTGTAGACCCACTTGTTCTTCAAGGCTCTCTTCCCTGTAGGAAGCTCAACAAGGTCAAAAGTGTGATTCTTTCTGAGAGATAGCATCTCTTCATTCATTGCATTGCGCCAATGACCCTTGTCCTTATGCGTCTGTGCCTCCTCAAAAGTGTATGGCTCACCTGCATCTGTGAGCATCACATACTTAGAAGTAGGGTAACGGGATGATGGCTGGCGTACATGATGAAGTCACATTTCATCATCTTAATTCTATCATTCTGGCATCAAAAACCCTAACAAATGCGTGTAAATAGCCCTTAATTTATGCATCTTAGCATTCATGCATGTGTATGTAAATAGTGTATAAAATACTGTAATTAAAGCCAAAATTATAGAATAAATAAAAGAAAAGAAAAAGAATAAAATATTGTAAATATTTTATGACCTGAAATCTCGAGACCTAGGCATCTTGATGAATAGGTCGACAAGGAATAAAGTAGGGGGAGATAAGGGCCAAAATACAATTAATATTCCTTTTATTTTATTCATTCTTTATTCATTTTTGGGACCTATTTTTGGTTCCACCTTTTATACATCAAATAAATAAACTTTGAACATGAAAGTTGTATATAATTAAATAAAGAAAATTATAAAATTGATTTCACTGAAAAATAATGTACAAATAAAAAGTTATGGTCTGAATAAGATTCCAGAACTCCAACTTCCCAGACCTGTATCTTGCAAATAAAAACTCCAAATGCACCAAACTCATCTTTAATTGTATATAGCTTAAAATAAACTATTTAATGAAGGTGGTTTCGTATTTTTCGGAGTTACGGTTTGAAAGTTGAGTTTTGGACCCCACTTGTATATTCGTACATATTAAAATATTCAATTTATTTATTATTCATTATTTTTATAATTTTATATTTTTATAAATTTGTAAATATTATTTATAATATATATGTACATTAAAATAGAAATAAAATACAAAAGAAATACAACATAAAAATACTTGTATATAAAAGACATAGGTAAAATACCTATATACATACCTGTATAATTCATAGGTCTATTTTATTAAGTGTATAAAACTCTTCAGAAAAATAAAATAAAAATATATTCAAGTGTATAAAAGTATTTTATAAATTTATAAAATAATAAATTAAAATAAATAAATTAAAATCACAAAACAAAAATAAATTAATAATATATATATGTAATATACCTATAAAGGCTATGCAGAGTAACTTGTAATTTTAGACCTCATAAAATAATTAAAAATCATCATAAAATAGTTTATAAAATAACAAATATTTTTTATTTAATAACCAAAAATTAAATAATTCGATTTCTATTTTTTATCGATTTTACAAGGATTTTTGCCAAGGAATTTTCTGGTTGGTCCACGTGGACCAACCAGAGAGCGCCGTTGGTTGACCTCGGTCAACTCTCTGACCGAGGTTTGGACCTTGTCAGACCTGTGTTTTTGACCAACTTCAACAATTTTTCGAGGACGCCACTTACACCATTTTGCGAAGGAGTCTTCTTGACTTTGTTGCTCGTATACACATGATACACGCCCTTATGTTTTTTAGGGGAGAGGGCCATCGATTCGATCGCTACTCCTCGATCTTTGAGACCTGTTCGTCAACCCTACATAAACGAACCTCGACTTTGATTTGAATTTTGAACCCCATTTTCGTCCCGATTCTTCCCCTTTTGGCTCGTGTTTGGGACCTGGAGGTGACAACTCCAGGATCAGATCTTCAAGGAGGAGAAGCGTCGCGGGCTTGGGAGAGTTCCATCACCTCCGGCGAGCTCCGCCATTGAGGTACCTTCAACCTCGAGTCCTGTCCCTTGAGGTGTTTATCTCCCTATTTTTCTTTGCCCTTTTTATTCTCTGTGATCGTAGGAATCTTTAGCATCCTTAATCATCACTTTCCATCGATCAAATCGCATTATCTCCGCCCTCACCGGAGTGCTCCTCCGGCCACGATCTTCACGCTATCTCCGCCATTCGCGCACCACCGCGGGGTCGAGGCAACTTGCCCTCGGCCCTTTCACATCATTTTCCTGCAGGTCAACGCACTCTAGCGCACCTGGCGCTCGTTTTGAGCACTCACCGGAGGCACCTGGAGTACCCCAGCTCGCCGTCACCGTGTGAGCGCTCCGGCCGTCGCCGGACCTTTTTGGAGATGCCAACATCGAGAGGAGGACCACAGGAGCTCGTCGACCCATTTTGAGAGCGTTAGTCGCCACGGAGGAGGAGGAGCAAGGTCGGGGAAGTTCGCCGGCGAGGGCCTTCTTCCTCGTTCTTCGTCTTCATCTTTCAGTCGTCCGATCAAGGTCCCCCGCCCAGGCGAGCAGCAGCCGTCGGATCACCTACGCTACCAGCTGTCAGATCATCTGCAGATCTTTTAATCTCAACCGTAGGGAGGCAAACCGTCATCGCAAGCGGAGGAGTCGACACGTGTCTAAGTGAGAGCAAATCCGTCATCCGCTCCCGCGCTAGCGTGGGTAATTTGCATCATATCCCCCGCAATTTTTTTAATATCTATTTAGTCCATAAACATTCCTATGCTGTGTTAAAATTTATGTAATATTTGCATGTTTTCCCTGGACCTTTAGGGATATTGCGTTCCAGTCCATGCCACGTCACCTCACGTGACTAGTACACGTGAGGTGCGGGCATTTTGCGAGGGAACCCCCCAGGGTTCGGGTATTTCGTTTTGAGCCAAGAACTTTAATATGCAGTGTAATAGTTTTTGGGATATTTGCATTAAGGCCCCTGTGGTTTTTGATATTACATCTAGGTCCTTCCCAGCCGTGTGCTAGTCACGCGCCCTGGTGGGCATTTTGTGTTGATACACTGCGGCTTTGATTATTTGTATTTGGTCCATTAACAACAATATCCAGTATTATATTTTGTGTGAAACTTGTACTTTGGCCCTTGGTTGTTTGCTTATTTGTACTTATGCCCTTGCTAATAGTGTAGTTTCTTGATGTTGTCTTTATTTATTCAGTGCATCATTTTAACTCGAAAAATTCTCAAAAAAAACCATAGGCTCCTGTGTGCTTGCTTATTCACGACATATTTTTGCATTGCATTTTTATTGCATTTTCATATTTATTAAAAATCAAAAACATGCATTTTAGCTACTGATTGCATTAGAAAATCCATAAAAATTATAAAAACGTTTTGAAAAATTACAAAAAAATATTTTGCTTGTCTTATCATATTTTAGTGTCAGTCCAAAAATCACTAAAAATTTCAAAACAAAACCTTAAAAATTAGAAAACCCTAAAAATATTCATAAAAATCTAAAAAATCATAGTAAATTTCCTAAAAATATAAACCCAGTTTCTGTAGTTTCTCTATTTTATTGTCTTTACTTTAAAATTAATTTGGAAAAATTTTGTTACTGTTTGATATTTTCCATTCCCATTTTAATTTCGGCCAACATTGTTGTTTACTGTTTTCTTATATTTTGCCTCTGAAAAATACCAAAAATATTCTGAAAAAACTCCCAAAAATCACAAAAACAGTAGAAAAATATAAAAAGACCAAAAATATTTCATTCCCTGATTTTTCACTATTTTTACCTATTTTTATAAACACCTTATCCCCTCTTTTCTTATAGTGTATATATACTTAATTATTGAAAAAGAAAATATAAAAATATAAAATATAAAAAGAAATATAAAATCAGAAAATTAAAACCAAAACACAAAATATAAAACTAAAAATAAAATAAAAAATATAAAATTAAAAACCCACAAAAACATTTGCATATTGTAGACACATTGATCACAATCACACATATATACTTACTTGATCTATCCTGCCTTGCTCCCTGTGTTCGACACTCTACACATACTTACACTATACACCTATTTATAGAGTTATAATAAATTTTAACTCCACTATTGCTTGTCATTGTTTGATTTGATTGTGGGTTAATTGTTGATTAAATCCGGATTTTGAGTGGTCAATACACCGATTGTGTTCCCGCCTTGTGTGGAATACACGACCTCTCATTTTCGGGTCTATCAGTACCCTCTCAGATCTCCTGACCTGAGGCTCTGCTGCATTTGCATGTGGATGAGGCTGCTCCCCCTGCCCTAGGTCCCCTGGACCTGCATGAACGAGGTCTGCATCTGGCTCGTGCTGCTCTAGCTGCCCATCCTCTCCACCTGTGCCATGTATTGGAGAGGGCTCTGTGTCCTCATCACTGTCATCATCCATGGAAAATTCATCTGCATCACCACTCTCAGTGGTGTCCTCAGCTAGTGTCTGGTTCTCATAAAAGATCACATCCCTACGCTTGGTGTCTGTCTTCTTCCTTGGATCCCAAAGACGGTATCCAAACTCCTGATCTCCATATCCAAGAAAAATACAAGGTATCGCCTTGTCATCTAACTTCTTCCGCTGCTCCTTGGGTACCAATGCATAAGCCTTGCATCCAAACACCCTCAAATGAGCATATGGGGGGTCCTTCCCTGTCCAAACACACTCTGGAATCTTGAAGTCCAAAGGAACTGATGAAGATCTGTTTATCAAGTAACATGCGGTGCGAACCGCCTCAGCCCAAAAAGTCTTGGGCAACTTCGCTGTCTTCAGCATACATCGGACTCTCTCAACAATGGTCCTGTTCATCCTCTCAGCTAGACCATTGTGCCGAGGTGTACCTGGCTCTGTCCTCTCATGCCTGATGCCATGCTCTGCACAATATCCCTGAAAGCTGTGGGAGGTGTACTCTCCCCCATTGTCTGTGCGTAGACACTTCAACAGTTTTCCTGTCTCACGCTCAACCATGGCATGGAACTTCTTGAAGCAATCAAACACCTGATCCTTCGATCTCAGCATATACACCCACACCTTCCTAGATGCATCATCAATGAAGGTGACAAAATACTTGTTGCCTCCCAAAGAGGCCATGTTCATAGGACCACAAACGTCAGAATGGACCAACTGTAGAAGGTCTCCCTTCACCTTGGATCTGGCTTTCTATGGCACACTTCTGCTCTTCCCAACCTCACATGCATCACAAGAAGACAAAGTGATGTCATTGTGGTAGGGGATCAACTCTCTCTTGCTAAGAAGCTGTAAGCCCTTCTGGCTCATGTGGCCAAGCCGACGGTGCCACAAATCTGAATTATCTGCTTCACTAGCATGCAAACTGCCATCCATGACCTTCACTCTAGTCATGTAAAGCGTGTGACACAACCTACCTCTCACCATGATGAGAGAACCCTTGCTTATCTTGCACTTGCTGTCGCCGAACTTCAGATGGTAGCCTTCACTATCTCGCTGTGAGCCAGATATAAGGCTAAGCAGCACATCAGGAACATGCCTCACATTCTGAAGGGTCATTGAGCACCCAACATCTGTCTGAATCAAGATGGTGCCCATGCCAATGATCTTAGAGTAACTCTCATTACCCATCAAGACTCTCCCGTAATCACCACCGGTGTAGGTGGTAAAGAACTTCCTGTGTGGATTCACATGATAGGAGGCGACCATGTCAACGATCCACTCCAAATCGCTCCCTGCATGCAAGCACTGGTCCTGGATGGTGAGAATCACCTCTTCTGCACTGTCATCTGCCACGACTGCTGCTACATTTCCATCTTCATTTTTCTGATCTTTCTTCTTGGCTTCAGCTTGCTCTCTTTTCCAAAGCCTGCAATCTCTCTTCCAGTGATCGGGCTTCTGGCAATGGTGACACTTTCCTCTGCCCTTGAACTTGTCCCTGGATTTCTGCCTCTCCTGTGACGCTCCTCTGCTGCTGGATCTTCCTCTCCTCTCAAGTGCATACACATGTGAAGAGGAGGATGCCTCTCCCGAAGAGCGACGTCTAATCTCCTCATTGAGAAGACTGCCCTTGACCATAGCCATTGTCAACTTGCTATCCTTCGCAGAGTTGCTCACGGTGACTACTAGAGTCTCCCAAATGTAGGGGTGCTAATCGAATCGAATACATTCGAATCCACCTAGATTCAGATTCAATTCATTATAAAATTCTCGAATTCGAACTCGAATCGAATATTAAACAAATTTCTAATCTAGATTCAAATTCAATTCGTTTGGAGTTTCGAATATTCAAATTCGATTCATTTTATATCGAATTAGAATTTAATTTAATAATGTAACTAATAATAAAAAATTATGTTAATAGTATTCTTAGTTTCAAAGAATTGAATATACTTTGTGATACTAGTTTGTGAAAAAAATAATTAAAGAAAGTAAAAAACTTTTAAAAAAATGATAAAATTCAATAGATAATATAAATTGCATTAAAGTACCTAACTTTTGGCATTCGTGTATGTCTCTTGCAATCCTCATTTGCTTTTTTTTGTACCTATGGCGAATTGAATATATAAAGAAAAAAATAATTATTGATATTTTAATAAACCATAGATCTTTTCTTTTTGTACCTATGATGGGAATTCAATCAATGCATCTCCACCTTTTAACAAACACTGCACCAACTTTCTCATTCTCTTTGGTAAATTATTCACAAACCATTGATCTTTTCTTTCTATAAATCCAAATTTCTATTTCTTCACTCTCTTCTTCCACTTTTTCGTTAATATCATCATCATGCCCAATGACCCTCTTATGGATCCTATCTTGAGAAGATGGTATGTTTGAATTAGACTTCTAAAAATAAAATGAAAACACATACTCAACTATGTTTTAAATTCCATACCAATATAGAAATACAAAATATAGATAAATAGATATACATGTCCAAAATAATAACCAGAAGATTGTGTTCCACGTTTCTCTAAAGAATCTTCCATATATTGCCCCCCATTGTGACCTATCTCCATGATATCAAAGAAAAAAGAATCACTAATTTCCATCAAAATCTTAAAAGGTCGACGTAAACTGTGACTTATGGAGTTGAATCCCACAACCGGCAGACCTGACTAAGAACTCAATTGGTATGGCTCTGATCTTCAAATTTCTATTATGTAACATTTTTTCTACATCAAGCATGAACAGTTCATACTTACCTCATTTCAATGCATTCTTATGGGGGCATAGTTTGGCTTATTAAAGATTATGATGATATTTCCTTCTTGATAACCTAGTCTCGTTATAATCTTGATGAGAAATGGAATTTAGTTGCAGCTATGATCTTTTGCACATATAATCATTTAGGCAAAGCTCGAAATCAATGAAATCGTTTCATACCTTAATTGTCTCTAAGATATTATTTGTATTCAAATGCTTGGTTGGAGAGAGCGAGCAGGAGCGAGAGGTTGGAGGCATTGGGGAGCAAAA
Organism: Ottelia alismoides; assembly: GCA_037367405.1. Lineage (NCBI taxonomy): Eukaryota > Viridiplantae > Streptophyta > Magnoliopsida > Alismatales > Hydrocharitaceae > Ottelia > Ottelia alismoides. The sequence goes on along the minus strand of JAZKJV010007797.1, from coordinate 121,940 downwards.
GCAAATGATAGGATTTTTTCTCATGAGTGACAAGGGGGGAGAGAGAATTCAGGGGAGTAAAGAGGGGTATGGTGTATGTAATAGGCATCTCAAAATTGGGATGTTTAGAATAAGATGATGGAAATTTTTATTTATTATATTAAGTTCTGTATCATTTGTGGGAATTTTAAAAAATATATACTAAATTTATTTACATATATTTATATATATACACAATGATCCATACCATATTGTATATGTGTGTATCGAATCGAATTGTTATCGAACGAATCCAAGTGAATTCAGATTCGATTCATTTGGGAATCGAATCCACAAGTTAAATTCAAATCAGTTCATTTGATTTCGAATCGAACTTTTTTCGAATTTTTATCGAAGAATTCTAATCGAATTCGAATGATTCAATTCAATTAGCAGCCCTACCCAAATGTCTTGCAGTGAACCCGACAAGAGAAGTGCCTACAACTCGTCATCAAGTGTCAAACTCATGGATGTCAACTGATTGATAATGCTTTGGAAGTCATTCAGTCCGTCACCTTGGTGCCATCTTTGTACTTCAAATTCACAAGCTTTCTAATCAAGAAAGCCTTGTTGGTTGCGGTCTTCTGGTCATAGAGTTCGAACAACTTGTCCCATAACTCCTTCGCATTCGTCTCCTCAACAATATGATGGAACACAGACATGTAAAGCCACTTCCAAATGGTCCCAATGGCCTTTCGGTTCAACTTTGTCCACTCACTTGCAGACATGTTCTCCGGCTTGGCGCTCTCTCCCTCCATCGGATCGTGGAGGTCCTTGCAATACATGATGTCTTCCATCTTGGCCTTCCAAATCTGCCAATTGCTACTTATGAGCTTAATCATAGTGCCTTCATCATCTTTGCCCATTTTTGCACAACCTGTGCTCTGATACCACTTGTTGGGGATAATGAGGGCAACCACCCAGGATATATCCCCTAATTCTATCCTGCAGCAAAGATGGCACAACAATACAATATATGTTCCCCACACGGGAACTCAATGGCAACAATCACAATCACAAGCAAGCAAGCAACCACATGAGACAAGTTTTTTTACGTGGAAATCCTTACTCAATGTGAGCAAGGGAAAAACTACGGGGCAAGACCGGCAACGATTCCACTATGGTCAAAACGAGCCAAAGTTCTTCCCGATTTTGTTGCCCACAAAACTGAGGTACAAGTCTCACACAATGGATAGTTCTTCTACAAGTAACTAACTATCCCTAGGTATCCAAGATACCAATATTGTGCTTAAATCCAAGAAGGATAAAGTGACTCCCCTTGTGGGCTCCCGGATTGAGACCCAAACTCGGCTTCGACTCCTTGAGGTCGTCCGCAACGACGTCCACGATGCTCCTCCCGAACTTGGCCAAAACCTCCGCTCTTTTCAAAACCAACACTGTAGCCCTACCCGTTGCTCCTCTAGAACCCGGCCGCTGCTGTCCTCGAGCACCGATGCTCGGCTTCTCTCTCGCTCTCGCTCTCCCGCTCGCGTGGAGGAAAAAGGAAAAGATAGGGTTCCAAAACCCTTGTTGTTGGCGTCGCTGGAAAAAAAGGGAATGGCCGTCGCGCTGGGCGAATGGGGTGTACTGGAATGATTCACGCTGTGCGTGAATCCCTGGAATGGGTTCCCCGATTGGGGATGCAAAATTCTGGGCAAACATCAAAGAGCCCCTCCCAAAGGGTTAAATTGTTGTTCCCCCCAAGTTGGGGCTGGAAATTGCAAATAAACCCAACAAAATCCACAAAAGATAAAGGTTCAAATCCCACTGTTGCAAGGGTTGCATTATTTAGTCGACGGTCAGCGTAAAAAAATAGTAGAATTTTTCAACATGGATTTGAGCAAAATTTCATGTAGCTGACCTTACTTATAGTGAAAGAAGGTTTAGTACATTTTACATGTAAGGGGGTCGTCATCGTCTGGCGAGAGTAGGAAAGGGAATGGATGAGCTCCTCTGAGCATCAAACCATCAATGGTAAATGTGAGAGTGGAACTGTTATTGTTATCCTCCAGCAAATTGAGCATCATTTTGTGGTCCTGAGTTTTTCTTGCGACTTCACTGACTTGTCCATTGTCCTTCAACTTCCCAAACAATCCGTTGTTTCCTTTGAACTAAGTTGCGATGTTAGATTCTATGCTAGTGCAACAAACACAGATATGATGCTCTTTGGGATACAAAGATTTAAAAGCATCTCTCGATGTCGTTTGTGCAACGACACTAAGATCTCATCGCCATTATATAGGATCGATATTGTTGTTGAATCATTTCACTCTAAGAAACTTGTAAGTTAATTGTGTTAAATTAGAAAAGATAAAGTAATCTTACGAAAGCATGTACGTAGCTCTCATGACATTATTGATATCCCTTACAACCATCCTTCTTCATCTTTGACAGCTCGTAGGACTAGACACGCACTACAAGAAAAAGGAGTTCTAATGACAATTTTGTGATGACAAAAACATGTGATGACGAACAAAACCGTCACCATAGTTTTTCAAAGGAAAAATTATAAAACTACCCTAAAGTAATAACAATAGCATGGTTTTATTGATGCCCTCTTCTTGAGCAGCCGAACGTAAGAAAAAAGGGGAAGGTCGGGTGTGGCATACAACCAGCATTCTTCTGATCCCTCATCCATTTAATCTCTATCATCCATTGACCTTAAAGCTGGACTGTTGATCAAGACTTCACAGTATATCTACACCGTTTGATATAGGGTTACTCAACGCCATCCAGCCATCTACAGCTAACGCATCTCACGTGAGTTAGGCAACGCGTGAGGCAAAACTTGCACCTCAACCCCGTAACTTCAATGATTGACGACGAAGACCTTGCCAGCTGGAAACACCACCACGATATAAAGGTAGACCACCAACCATCAATTACACTTCCTCTCACTTCTCTCAAAAACCCTAACATTCTCCGCAATGGCGGGACTTGGTGGCGGAGGTCAAGACAAGGGGTAATATGGAGGTGGAGGTCGAGGCCGAGGGCGAGGCGGAGCCAGAGGTCGAGGTGAAGGTGGAGGGAAAGGTGGAGGCAGATGGTCAGGAAGTCGAGATGGAGGTAGAGGGCGATGTGGAGCCAGGGGTCGAGGTGAAGGCGGAGAGCGAGCTAGAGTTGGCATTCGGAGTGGAGGACGAGGTGGAGGTGGAGGTCGAAATGGAGTCGGAGGTTGAGGTGAAGGTGGATGGAGAGGTGGAGCCGAAGGTCGAGATGGAGGCAGATGACGAGGTGGATAAAGAGATCGAGGAGAAGGCGGAGAGCAAAGTGGTGTCAGAGGTCGAGACGGAGGGCGAGGTGGAGCCGGAGGACGAGATGGAGCCGAACGTCAAGATGGTGGAGTACGAGGTGGAGCCTGAGGTCGAGGTGGAAATAGAGGCGGAGGAGACGGACGAGGGGTTAGGGTAGGCGATGATCAGTGGTCTGAGGCTAATGATTATATGCGATGTACAGGTCGCGAGGGCTATGTGTTGTGGATGGATCGCAACGACGATGAGAGATGGTCAAGGGTGGTAAGTGATGGCTAACCTAAAGAGTGGAGGGGAGGGGTGGTGGTGAATGGCGGTGATCCATATGACGACGATGAAAGGCAAGGTGGTTCACGAAAGTACTCTATCCATACTTAACCAACCTGACAAACAATAGTGATGGTAATAGTTGGTGTCCTTCCATGGATTCCTGCAATTGTATCTTGTTCGTTTTTCTAATATTCTTATCCAACTTGATATCATACATAATCAAATGTATTACGGTATGTAGATCCAACACTAGCACATCCACGAGAACGAGTTATTAGATGTCATTATTTTTTATATTAATTATCATATGATGTTAGTTGATAGAGTTAAAAACAGTTTTTTCACTTGACATTTTCATTACATTCTTGCTGACCATGTCCAATAAGAAATGTCGGGCTTGTGAATTTTCTTATTTTCCTACTAATAGTGCTTCCTCCTCCATTAGTGGAGTCCTTAGCAGTGCTGCAAAACAGTTTTGAGGTGTTGAAACAATGGAGTGGCGATCCATGCCTGCCTTCAAACTACAGCTGGGAATGGCTTAATTGTACCTCAACTTCTCCTCCTTGAGTAACAATGCTGTAAGACGTACTAAGACCTTCACCATATATAGCATCATCACCTAAATTCATTTAATGTATAGCTGTGTACATTTTATCTGTCTATACAATTTACGTGAACAATGTCCAATAAACTAATTGGGATCATGGTTCTATCTTATAATTTCTCCTTCTTTGTTTTGTATCTACTAGTTTTATTTTGAGTATGATTTTCTTATGCACTTTGCAGATAGTGACAAGTTCATGAAACCATTTGAAAGATAGCTAATTCGATTAAAGTCAGTTATTACAAGGTATGGGAAGAGCATTTAAACAACCTGATAGTAGTGGCCTTATTTTTTAAAGTTGATTGTGGTTTTCTTCATCAAACTGTAGATTTTTTAGTGGATATGGACTTAGAAGAAGAACTACCTGATAGTAGTGGCCTTATTGCTCTGGAGTTGATGTAAAAATTTATCCAAATGATGCTTTACAGACAAGTGGTAACCACAAGATGATTTTCTTGTCAACTTGAATCGACACTTTTGAATTTATTATTGCATGATTTGCAGAGATTTGCAAAATAACAACCTTGATGGAAGCTTTCCAGAATTTCTGGGCAAATTTCCAAATCTGTGAAAACTTAAATTCTCCCTAGTACCTTTCTACTTGTGTAATTAACCAAACCAATCTACTCGGAAACTTTACTTTTCCTTGTCGTTTGCATTGAAGGAATTTGGCCGATAACAATTTTAGCATCATCCTTGTCGTTTGAAAGGAAATGGATTTTGTATTTCAACTTGTTTTTCCTTTTATTTGTATTAAATTTTTTTAAATTGATCAATTAGGTCTCCTTTCATGAAGCTTATTATGTCCCAAGGATAATCCAATATGTGGTTCAGTAAATTCATTTCGATTTTATCTACTAATTTTTTCTTATCTTGTTATAGGACAATGATCAAAGTTGTCTTGAATCTAGAAATGACAAGTCATTTGACTCTTATAGAGGAGAAGTAGTCACTCTTCGACTTGTTTACTAGCATGATATGAGATTATTTGTCGATTTTTACAATATCTAGGCAAAAATGAGTTAAGCTTGCCTGAATCAGATTCATTAGGTAGAATATATTTTATATCTCCTTTTCTATAGATACATTTAAGAGGTCCATAATGCACATGATGGATACATTCAGGTACTACTCCCACTTTATATGTTGTATTTTTTAGTAATCCTGTATTTATTTTCTTCTCTTCGCATGGTGTAGTATGTTTGTAAAAAATCATAATGCTAATCAAATATGAAAATTTTATTTGATGTGAGTTCTCACAGATAAATCCAAGATTTATCAACATTTTTGGATGAGGGCATATGAAGCTCTCAAGGATTCCACCAAGCTCACCAACGACGTCAATGTACATCTGTCCTTCCATAATCATTAGCTGATTTTCCATATCTTATTTGGTTCTCGTCTCTTTCTCATATCTCAATCCCAAGGATCTTGACGTTGCCACTGTCAAGGCCACCGGCCACATCAATATCCCGCCTAAGAAACGCCATATTCGGCGTGAGCCACCTGCATTTTCTTCTTTTATTTTGCAACTTAATTCGAACGATTTGTAATGAGGAATGCTTTTTTCTCAGAGATACTTGCTGCTACATCTGTTTTTCGTCGGAGGGCCGATGTGTGTTATTGCATACATATGCTAGGAAAGAGCTGCACAAGATGCGCAATTAGATTGCATGTAGATTGGATTTGTTGGAAAATCAACAGGACATCACATGATGTTGCTATTGATGAATAGTGATCTTAATTAATATTGATAAATACCCATTCATCACTCTTTATTCTTTTATTTTAGCTACAAAACCTATGCCAAATACATGTATATTCATGTAAATAGCATAAATTACCATTTAGCATGCATTGTGTAAGTTACAATAATTAGCATTTTTTATGCATAAATAAAAGAATAAAGAAGTAAAAGAAAAGGAGGGAAATATTTAGAATAAATATTGAGCGACCTAATCCCATGGGAGGGCTCAGCATGGGCCTGACCGCAAAAGAACCAAAGTAGAGGGAGATAGGGTCAATCTCATGTGTATACATATAAATAAAAATTATTTTCCTCTTATTAAAAATAAAAGTGTGAGATTATTTATTTGTACATATTTGTAAATATAAAACCAAAAGAAAAATGGGGGAAATAAAATAAAAATAAAAATAAATAGAATTCCCTTCATCATGGACATAGACCTTGTATATAGAGTTACCTATTTATTTATTCTCATTGTAAATAAATAATTAAAATCTAATAAAAATATTTTCAAATTCCATATTTCTGGTGTAAGTAAATAAAATAAAAATTAGAAAAATGAAAATAAAATAAAAAGATATAAAATAAAATAAAAAATCCACCTTGTGTATATACCATGTAAATATGTATATAAACCTATTTATTTACTCTATGTAAATAATTAATAAAAATAAAATAAAAATACACTTTTATTCCAATATAAAATTGGTATAATTATATAAAAATAAATCACTAAAAATAAAAATAAAAAATAAATACATGTATATACCTGTATATAATAATATAATGTAAATACATAATTTTTATTTCAAAAAAATAAATAAAAATCACTAAAAAATAATTTGAAAATAATCAAACATTTTTCCTATTTTAAGTTTTTCGAAATCAGGTGATTTAATATTTTATATTGAATTTCCAAGTATTTAATAAAAGCTGCATTCTGATTGGTCCACGGGGGATTGTTGACCCCCGGTCAACTCTCCCCCCTGGACCAGTCAACTCGGATTTGTGCGACCGACCTGATTTCTCATCTTTTTCCCCGCTCGACCCGATCACCAAATACCCAAACCCCGGGCTCCATTTGGTCTTTGCTTATCCGAGACCCTCGCCCGGGGTGGATTCTAGGGATCCGAGCTTCACAAAACCATGCCCGACATCATCTTCTCGGATCCTCAGCTGTATAAAGCTCCAGCTCCGGCCGCCATTTCACGCCATCTTTGGCATTCCCCCTAGACGCCAGTGAACTCATCTTCTTCGCCAGAGTGACAGCAGTGCGGAGGAGGGTAGCAGCGAGGCCCGAGCAGCCGGGAACCATCGATCCGGCGACTTCGTCGCCGTGCACCGCCGCGAGGTGCGCTCAGCCTCGGGAAGCGACGATCCTTTGAGGCCATGACCTCCGGAGCTCCCTGAGCTCCAGCACAGTCGACCTCGACCGCCAGGTAGCTTCGATAGCCTGTAGGATAGCTTAGGTTTCGAATTTTAGCTTTAGGTTCTTTTAGCTCCGCCGTCGTCGCCAGCCACCTCTGACTATCCATTTCCCATTCCGACCCTACCACCACCTTCACCAGTCCCCTCTTCACCTTCTTCACCCAGCAACCCCCCCTGACTCGCTCCGGAGCAGGTACTTCGACCTCCACCGCCATCGCCTCGCCGGAGGTCACCCATCCGACCCACCTGCGCACCCATTTCACCCCTTACATGGTCAAGGCACTTTGCCCTCAACCCAGCGTGCTTTCTGTAAGGTTTTTTAGGTCAAAGGGACCTCATCTGGAGGTCTACAGCTCGAGCAAAGGAGGTCAGCTCCACCTTCGTCGTCGAAGCTCCTTGGAGCTTCCCGGCGTCATCGGAGGAGCTCAGTAGCTGCGGAACTTCTTGGTGACTATTTCCACCATCTCAGCAGGCGAAGAGGGAACCTCCACCGCACGCATTAGGCCGGTGAACTTCGCCGACGAGCTGTTCTTGGAGGTTGTCCAGACGCCGTCCGATCAAGCCTCCCGCACCAGATTTGATCAGAGCCACCCATTCGCGAGGAGTCTACACTGTTTGATCCTTCTGGGAGCTGATCTGGGTCATCCATCGCAGAAGAGAGGTGTGCACGCACCAGAGCCATCAGATCATCCACGTGGTGCGCCTTCGTCCGTCAGATCCAAGCCAGGGTTCTTCGAAGAGGCGCCAGCGCTCCTACACCGTTCGATCTCACACGTGGCCGCCCTTCAGCCCTCCGATAATAAGAGGGGTAATTTACTCTTAGGCCCCTCCTGTTTTTGGCATTTCATACTTAGTCTTGTAAATAGTTTACTTAGTTGTTTTTATTTTGGTAATTTTGCATTAAGGACCTTCATGTTTCCTTTATAAGCAATCCAGTCCCTGTATATGTGAACCACATGCATCGACACGTGAGATTCTGGTCATTTTGCATTTTCTACCTTGTGTTTCTTCTGTGTTACTGGATGACATTTTATAAATAGAATTTGCATAAATGCCCCTCCGTGTCTGATACACATGTATCGCACGTACTTTTGTGGGAATTTTATACAAGGGCCCTCGTACTTTCTTACCTTGTCACTGTTTGACCCTTGGAACATGTTTTTATTGCATTTAGGTCCCTGTGACTGTGAGCCTTCATTTTATTTAAATAAAATAGCAAATTTAACCCAAATTGCGTGAAATTTGGATACGCGGCTCCTGCCACTGTGTAAAAATTTCCCTAATTTTTGGGTACATTTTTTAGGCTTTTTAGTATTTTTAAAAATTCAAAAACAGTAGTTTTTTGCTTTTGTCCAGTTTAGAAAATCATAAAAAATATTAAAACTGCTTTAATTTTTTTTTAAAAAATAGTTTTTTTAATTTTTTTGTTTGATTTTCTGTGCAATTTTGGTTATTTTTGGATATATAAAAACCTTAAAAATTTAAAAACTCTCAAAATCTCATAAAAATTATAAAAAATTGTAGAAAACTCAAAAAATTACAAACTCTTTTTCTGTATTTTCCCTTTTGTTTCTATTTCTCATAAAAATTACTTCAGGCTGTGAAAGACCCATTTGATATTTTTCATGGGACTTTGAAGTTTGGCTGGACAGATTGTTTCTGTTTTTGCCTTCTTTGATTTTTAAAAAATTCTATAAAAATTGGAAAAATCTCAAAAATTCAGCAAAAACATTAAAAAAATTAAAAAGCATAAAAATATTTTTGTTGGAATTTTTGGACCCTTTATAAGTGATTAAATAATTTGTTGAGTTTGCCTTGTTTTGACTTTTTCTTATTTTCCCTTTTTATTAAAAATCAAAAAAAAAATAAAAATAATTAAAAATCCACCAAAAATACATTTTCTTCTCATTTTTGATCTTGACTACTTCGTAGGCCTGATGACGCGAAAATCGACGCGACTAAGGTGGAAGATAAATCACAATGTCGTTGTCCTTAATCGATCAATTCGGTCAACGGAAAAATTTGTAAACCACTCAGAAAATCAAGAAATTCAATGTAAGCGGTCTTTCGCTATTCTTTTTACCTGGTATAGCGACCAGGGTCGAACACAAGGAGCACGGGTTGGCCAAGAGACCTACGATGTAGTCAAAATGAATAAAATAAAAGCAAAGTATTTTTGTGGTTTTTAATTGTTTTTTATTTTTTTTGGATTTTTAAATATGAAGAAAGTACAAGAAGCACAAAAACAAGCAAGCTTCTACTAATTATTTAAAGCATCAAAAATCAAGCAAAAATTCAAGAAAAAATGTTTTTATGTTTTTTTAGGTTTTTAAGTGTTTTTGGTGAATTTTTGGGATTTTTATAAGGTGTCTTTTATTTTCTAAAAATCAAACAGTGCGAAAAAGGCAAGGTACTGTCCAGCCAAGCCCAAGATCCAAAGATACAATATCTAAAGACCTCAGAGGGACCTGGAGGTAATTTTCCTGTGTACTAGAGAAAGTAAGGAAAATTTGAGCACCAAGATTATTGTTTTTGAGTTTTTAAATTATTTATTATGATTTTTATGAGTTTTTAGGTGTTTTTAAGTTTTTATGGTTTTTAAGCAATGAAGAATAGCCAAAATTGGCTGAAAACTCAGACAACACACAAGAAACAGTAACTAATTTTTATAGAATTTTTGAGGGGGTGTTTATATTTTTTTGTGAATTTTCAAGCTAAACAGTGCCAAAAATAAGCGTTTTTGAATTTTTTAAAAATAACAAATAAATCAGAAATGTCCTCGAAAATTCTCAAAAATCCTACACCATGGCAGGAGCCATGTGTCAAATTTTCATCGAATTTGGAGGTGATTTGATATTTTATTCAAAAATAAAGGAGGGGCACTGTGCACAGGGACCAAAGTGCAAATACCCAAAGTTCTGGGGGGTCTGGTGCAAAATACCCAGCAAAACACGTGCCAAGCACGTGCCTGGGGCACTCAGGGACCTATATGTAAGATAAACAAGTCCGAGGACCTTTTGGTAACTCGTACCAAAAAGTCCAGGGGTTGTTATGCAAATAACCCACTAAAAGACGCACATGCGGAAATAAAATGCTCACAGGGGCATAAATGCAATTATTAAAAATATTTCATTCATTCATAAACAACCAGAACTACGGGGCTAAAGTTGCAAATACACCAAATACACACGTGACGACGCACGTGGCTCACACAAACAGGGGCATAAATGCAAATAAGCTAAAAGATGAGGTCCAATGTGCAATTATCCCTACGTAAATAAAACTCTTAAAATATTCACAGGACTGACACGTAAAACAGAAACTACGAGGGGGCCTAAGGTAAATTACCCCTTATTTAACGTCGATGGCTGGATTCGCGCCACGTGGATGATCCAACGGTCTCGGACGGCGGGCGCTCTTCTTCTCTTCCGCACTTGGGCCAATCGACGGTGCAGAGGGGGCCACGTGGGTGATCAAACGGCTCAGGTGCTGGGGCCTCTCTCCTCTGTGCCAACGGTCCGGATCAGCCCCCTCACGATGATCGACGGTAGCTGCTCCTTGATGAATGGACGGCTGAGATGCGAACTGGAGCGGAGGGGCTGATCTGACGGTGAAGGAGGATACTGGAAGAACACTCGGCCGGCGAGCTTCGCCGGCCTTGTGCGCGTGATGTAGACCTCCTCAGCTGCCTCGGATGATCAGATAAGGTCCGCAATGGAGTCCCGCAGCTGGTGATGGCTTCAGATGACCCAGCCGAGCCCTGGAGGGGCTCCGGCGAGGTCGGCGGCGACGAGCTCCTGGTCTGAAAGTGAGGGGGGCTCAGATGCCCTCCTCTTGGCCTGCAAAGTGAACCAAAAGCTTCGCGGGTCGAGGGCAAAGTGCCTCGACCCGATGAAGCGGCGTGAGGGTGATCGATGCGTCGGGGCGGATGAGCTCCGGCGAGCGGAGGATGGTGGAGCCCGAATCCCAGCTCCGGGGCGAGCTGGGTTGAACGAATGGGCGTAGAAGGTGCGTCGAGGGATGGCGAAGGTGAGCGTGGGTTCCGATGATCAAAACGATGCTCGATGTAGCCGGAATCAACGGAATACGTCGGAGGTACGAATTGGGGGAAACTAAGAATTACGCTAAATGGAAAAGCTAAAGGGTTACCTGGGTGGTCGGAGAGACTGGGGAAGAGCAGGGGGTGCTCCTGGTCGTAGCCTCAAGGGTCGTCTCGGCCCGAGGCTCGGTGCTCACGCTGGTGGCGGAGCAACGGCGGCGAAGGACGCCGGATCAGTGGTTTCACCTCCTCGCCTCGCTGCAACAAGGGCGATCGCTTGCTGTCACTCTCGCGATGCCTCTGGAGTTCACTGGGAAGAAGGGGACGAGCCAAAGATGGGGCGCGGAGGCGGCGGAGGTGGTTCTATATATAGTTGCAGGCCCGATTAGGGTTGGGAGGCGACGGCTATGGAAGGCGTGGATCTCACGGCGAAGGATCTGGCGAGGATGTCGGATGATCGGCGAAGAATCCGGGCCTGGGGTTTGCGTGGGCGACAGGCTAGAGGCGCGTGGAAAAAATGGCGAAGGCGGGGCGGCACGCATTTTCTCAAAAAGGAAAGAGTCCGCGGGGGAGTTGACCGGGGGTCAACATCCCCCGTGGACCAATCAGGAAAAGCCACGTAATTGATTTTTTGTTTATTTATTTTAGGCTAGAAAATGATGGAATTAGCAAAAACTTAAAACATGAAATAATTTTATTTTATTTTTTTCTATTTTTGGTGATTTTTAATTAATTTTTGGAAATAAAAATAAGGTATTTACATAGTATAGCTATACATAGGTATTTATACAATATAGTGTTTTTGATTTTGATTTTTTTAATTAGTTATTTTTATACATTTTTATTCCTATTTTATATTTTATTTATTTATAGAATAAAATGAGGAATAAAAGGCTATTTTTATTTTATTTTTATTAATTATATACATAGGTGAAATAAATAGTTATGTACAACTATATACATGGCATATGTACAATATATTTTTGTAATTTTAATTTTGTAATTTTTATTTGCCTTTTGTTTTATTTCTTTTTATGTTATTTATTTATAAAATATACCATAGAATATTCACAAAAAGTTTTGAAAATAAATACATTTATTTATAGGGTTAAATGAATAAAGGATGATGGTCTATGCACATGGTGAAAGGACATTTTTGAATTTTTTTGATTTTTAAATTTTTATTTTGTTTTTAATAGTTTCTAACTATATAAAAAATATGTACAAGCATATTTTTGGGTGAGGAAAATATAGTTTTATTTATTTACAACAATATATACACATGAGCTCCTATCTCCCTCTACTTTGGCTTTTATGCGGTCAGGCCCATGCTGAGCCCTCCCTTGGGTTAGGTTGCTCAATATTTATTCTAAATATTTCCCTCTTTTTCTTTTTACTCTTTATTCTTTTATTTTTACACAAAAACATGCTAATTATATCTTTTTACACAATGCATGCTTTTGGTAATTATTTGTATTTACACATATTTACATGTATTTGCAAAGGTTTTTGTAGCTAAAATATAAGAATAAAGAGTGATGAATGGGTATTCATCACCCCCCTATACTTAACTTTGCTAGTCCCTTAGCAAACACTTATTTGAAAAAGAAGTGAAAAAGAAAGAAAAAGAAAAAGAAAAAGAGGATGTACATGGATCAAGGTTGAATTATTAAACTTTCCTTCATTAAATTGAAATATGGAGCTCGATTAGATCTTTGGGTTATTAATGTGCCGGAACCTTATTTGGACTTAAGCTTAAAACTCAACAGCCTCTAAGTTCCACCAATCTATGGGCAAGACTCCTCAATAAACCAGATCAGAACAAGTCTACATACACAAACTCTAATGACCATGAATTTTTCCATGCGGTGTAAGTGATATGTGGCTCCCCACCTCAGAAGTAATAAAGAAACAACCTCCCTCAATCTGGTAACTCTAATGCCTCGGTCTAGCAACTCTTTCCTCGAGAAGCGGGGTATTCCCTTCTAAGTTCAAGTGCAACCGGCTCAAGAAGAGGGGGTAGAAGTATAGAGTTTTGGAAGCTTAGCCAGTGTAGCTAAGTCTCCCGCTGCAAGCTTCATGAGATGTAACATGGATACCATAAGCTTTGCTTTATTTGACTATATACACTCCGGTGGGGTTATTAAATTTTCAATCCGACCCACCACTTTTTTGGAGTTCTTTTTGCATTTTTGCATTTTTTTTCAAGGATTTCTGTACAGCATATCTACATGGTGCAGCATATAAGAAATTTCCCCTTGAGCCAGTAGACTATCCCTCTTTTGAAGCTTTATTGCAACCCACAGCTTCTGTCTTTAGCCTTCATCACCACTAGACCAAGTTGAGGCGCACTTCCTTCACTAGAAGAAGAAGAGAGGTTCCGCCTAGAAGTACTACCCTCATATGCTACCCCAAACCAAAGGAAACTGCCTCCTCACCACCTCATCCGTGGAGAGCCATGTGTAAGTGCAGGTGCAAGTCAAACCATTGTCTCTAAGAGTCATGCGTGTGTTGTTAAGTGCTCTACTTAGGCTCATCAAGATGACATATGCTCATAGCCTAGTGGACTCAAAGAATTAAGTCCTTATGGACCTGAAAAGCCTTAACCCTAAGTCCTATAAGGTTCCTCTTAAAGTTAAGTGGATTAAGATCTTATTCAAGCTCCATTTCTCAATTTAATTCCAGGCTTAGTTTAAATGTCAACTCTCATCCAGGAAAAACTATATACATATATATACACAAGATGCTATTTACAAATATTTTACAATCATGCAAAATGTTTTGAAATCATGGATGAATGATGCATGAGGTGCAAGTTTTGCAAAAAGATATTTACAAACATTTACACAAGATTTTTGCAAACTTTTGAAAAACATTTTGGAAAAATTTTGTACTATATACATAATTTTGATACAAAAATATTTACACAAGCTTTACACAAAAGATTTTTGAAATCATTTTTACAAAAATACTTTGTACACTAGCTATGTATGTGCAAGATAAAAGAGGTTTATGTACATGAAAATTTTTTAAATTTTTGTGATTTTTAGCCATTTTATTTATTAACACACTCACACAAAGTACGAGTTATGGCTAAAGTATATATGAAATATATACACACCCCTCCTATACTTAGCTCGAACGATGTCCTCAGAGTGATCAAGAGCGATGAAGAAGACATAACTCGTGCTTAGTAAAAGGGAAGTGAAAAGGAATGGCTAGGTACAGAAACGAATAAATGAATAGAATGAGAGGGACTCGGTGGTTTCCCCCTATACTTAGGATTAACTAATCCTAAGTATAGTATGCTGTACATGAAGGGAAATCCGAGTGAAGAATATACAGAGTCTGCCCCCCTATACTTAGGGTAAAATATCCCTAAGTATAGGCAGCAAAACAGGGGCAGAACAAATGAAAAGAATACCCGCAGGTCCTACATCCCCCCTATACTTAGGGTAAAGTACACCCTAAGTATAGCATAATCATAAGATGAGAAAAGGGATGTTGGACTAAAGAATAGAATGATATGGACAACTGGATCTATATAGGCGGAGGAACAGTGGAAATCAGGCGTGAGATGCAAAAGATGTGAGTCAAGAGTCCACATCTCACGCAAAATGAATCGGGGCAACAATAACATCCCGCGGCTCATGATCTAGAAATGGCTTGAGCCGCTGGCCGTTCACTCGAAAGGTACTCTCAGAAGATAACTCAGATATATCAATGCTACCGTTATCGTGTACCTTCCTGACCAAGTAAGGTCCCTTCCATTTGCTCTGTAGCTTCCCTGGAAATAATCGTAGCCTTGCATCAAACAACCATACTCTCTGTCCAATCTCAAAATGCTTGTGGCTGATATGAGAATCATGCCACTCCTTCACTTTCTCCTTATAATGTAGGCTGCTTGAGAAAGCTGCATCTCTAAGCTCCTCCAGGGCAGCTAACTCTGCCCTCCTCTGGTCTCCCATACCATCTGGATCCATAAGAATATCTGTAACTGCCCAAAGTGACTTGTGCCTCAGCTCAACAGGTAGATGGCACGGCTTGCCATAAACGAGGCGAAAGGGAGATGTGCCCAATGGAGTCTTGAAAGACGTCCGATATGCCCACAAGACCGAGTCCAAAAGCTGTGACCAATTCTTTCGGTCAGGGCGGACGACTTTCTGCAAAATATTCTTGATCTCCCTATTCGACACCTCAGCTAGACCATTCGTCTGTGGATGGTAAGGTGTGGCAACACGATGGTCTATACTGAACTCGCTAGCAAGGGCCTTCACCTGGTCGTTTACGAAATGAGACCCCCCATCAGAAATCAGAACTCGTGGAACCCCGAACCGCATGATGATGTGCTTCCTCAAAAATCTGCAAACTGTCCTCGCATCAGCGGCTCGGGCGGGGATAGCCTCAACCCAATGACTAACATAATCTACGGCCAACAGAATGTACTCAAATCCCTGACTCTTAGGGAATGGACCCATGAAATCGATGCCCCATACGTCAAAAACCTCACAGAAGTGAATGGGCTGCATCGGCATCATATCACGCTGTCCACAAGTGCCCATCCTCTGACAGTCAGTACACCTCTTCACGAACTCATCAGAGTCCTTGAATAGTGTAGGCCACCACAAGCCGGATTGGAGCACTTTCTGTGCCGTTCTCCTCCCAGAATGATGTCCTCCTGCCTCAAGCTTGTGGCAGTAAGTGAGGACACTATGATGCTCCTCCTGAGGAATACACCGACGCCAGACGCTATCCCCTCCTTCATGGTAAAGGATTGGATCCTCCCAGTGGTAGGACTTGGCCCTTGCAAGGAAGGTCTCAAGTCTCTGCCTGGGCCAATCTTGTGGGACTTTCCCTGCAACGAGAAAGTTCACAATATCGGCATACCACGGGAGTGAGGCGATAGCAAGGATCGCCTCATCTGGGAAGGTATCACGAATAGGATCAATCTGCTCAGAATCCTCAGGCTGCTCTAATCGGGAGAGATGATCCACCACCACATTCTTGACTCCAGGCTTATCCTTAATCTCAATATCGAACTCCTGGAGTAGAAGGATCCATCTAGTCAGTCTGGCCTTGGCATCCTTCTTTGCCATGAGGTACCTGATGGCGGTGTGATCTGTAAACAAAGTCACTCTAGATCCAATGATATACGATCTGAACTTATCTAGGGCGAACACTACTGCTAGCATCTCCTTCTCTGTGACCGTATAATTCCGCTGGGAGGAATCCAATGTGCGGCTAGCATAGTGTATGGCAAACGGAACTCCGTCCCTCCTCTGTCCTAGCACGGCCCCTACGGCAAAATCAGAGGCGTCCGTCATGATCTCGAATGGGAGAGACCAATCGGGTGGCTGAAGGACAGGAGCCTCAATAACACACTGCTGGAGAGTCTCAAAGGACGAAAGACACTTGTCATCGACAAGGAACTCGGTGTCTTTCGTCAAGAGGTCAGTCAACGGTCGGGCAATCTTGCTGAAATCATGAATGAATCTCCTATAAAAACCAACGTGCCCCAGAAATGACCGTAGCTGCTTCAAATTGGACGGCGGTGCGAGTTTTCTAATGACGTCAACCTTGGCCGGATCAACCTCCATGCCTCTGTTGGAGATGATGTGGCCAAGCACCGTCCCTTGAGTCACCATGAAGTGACTCTTCTCCCAAGACAGAACCAAGCGGGTAGCAATACATCGCTGGAGCACTCGGTCTAGGCAGTCAAGACAGGAATCGAATCCGTCGCCGTAAACCGAGAAGTCGTCCATGAAGACCTCCAAACACTCCCTTACCATGTCCGAAAAGATCGACAGCATGCATCTCTGAAAAGTCGCAGGGGCGTTGCATAGCCCAAATGGCATGCGTCGAAAGGCGTATGTACCGAAGGGACAGGTAAAGGTGGTCTTCTCCTGATCCTCAGGTGCGATGGCCACCTGATTGTAGCCCGAATACCCATTCAGGAAGCAATAATGGCTCTTCCCTGCCAGTCTCTCTATGATTTGATCAATAAAAGGCAGGGGGAAATGGTCCTTCTTGGTGGCCTGATTGAGTCTCCTGTAGTCAACGCAGACCCGCCAAGAGGTGGGTACTCGTGTAGCAATCTCCTCTCCCGACTCACTGATCACAGTCGTGATGCCCGTCTTCTTGGGCACCACATGCAAGGGGCTAACCCACTTGGAGTCGGAAATGGGATAAATAAAATCTGCACTCCACCATTTTGATATTTCCTTCATGACAACCTCTCGTAGGTTGGGGTTCAGTCGCCGCTGGAACTCACGTGACGGCTTTGCCCCTTCCTCGAGATAGATATGGTGGGAGCACAACGAGGGACTAATCCCATGGAGATCTGCTACGCTCCATCCAATTGCTTTGCGGTTCTTTTCAAGAACCCCCATCTGACGGGATTCTTGTTCTCCAGTCAGATCGGCAGAGATGATGACTGGGTACATCTCAGACTCTCCCGCAAGGAATCGATACTTCAGCGAAGTAGGGAGCGGCTTTAGCTCTGGACAGCTGGGTGCTGGCAAATCTGGCTTCTGAAGAAGATGTGTGTATGCTGACAATTCTGCCAAATCTACCTGGGAAAATGATAAAGAACTCTCACAAACTGGATCTGGAGAAGGCGGGTCCTCTGCATTGTCTCTGATCTGCTCTACCTCTACCTCCTCCTTATCTATAGGCTCAGGTGGATCCAGGTCTGGCATCTGATCATCACAATCTGCCCAATCAGATTCTGAATCCGAGGGATCTATATCAACTGCGGTGGCATCAGTACCACCGTAGAGCAGGGTGGCCTTAGTACCACCATCACTGAAAATCGTGTCACGATCAAGGTCCGACTCTGCTGACTCAATAGTATCCTGGACCAGGGCTGTGCTCTCCAGACTATCCTCTGCTATCATCTCTGCATCAGCTGTATCTGAATATGAGAGGATGGTCTGTGCTGCAGGATCTGCCCAAGCTGCCTCATCATCTGTGATCACCAAATCACAGTCCTGGTGTATGTCTGGCTCTGTATCTGTCAGCTGTTCTGAATCTGTACTGCCCTCTGAGCGGGATCTATCTCTGGCTCTGTGGTCCTTAACCGTCTCTATTTGTATACTCTCGTCCTGGACGCGAAAGAATACCTTCCCACTGTCATGGTCAGTCACTGCCTTGGCTGTGGCCAAGAACGGGCGACCGAGGATGATGGGGGAATCGGTCAATGAGTCAGGGGTCTCCATGTCCAGTACTACAAAGTCCACGGGGAATTGCAAACCCTGAATCGTGACGACAACATCTCGCAACAACCCCTTTGGCCTCTTGACAGACCGATCAGCAAACTGAAGGTATGTCCTGCTCTGTCTAAGAGTGCCCAACTCTAAGTGGTCGAGAAGGGCTGCCGGAAGAAGGTTGATCGACGATCCGCTATCTAATAGAGTACGGTCGAACCTCTGCTCACTAATCTGACATCTGACATATGGGGCTCCTAAATCTGGCCTCTTGGTCGGCAGATGGTTCTGGATCGCGTAACACGTGGCTTTTGTCAACACATGAATCTCTGCGGTGTTGTTCCTCTTCTTCCTCCTGATTGTGGTCCTGTCTCTCAAGGATCGCTGAAGAAGAGGGATGTGCTGTAAAGCCTCATGGAGGGTCAGCTGGATGTGAAATTGGTCTATCATGCTCTGGCTGAACTCCTCCTGCTCTCTCTTTTTTGGATCTTTTTCTCTTTTCTTCCCCTTCCCCAACTCAAGGGCTCTAGGAAAGGGGATCACAGGGTCCTTCTCAGATGAAGGACTAGGAATAGGCCTAGACGGTTTGATGACCGGATCCTCACATACATCATACACCACAGTGGGATCAGAAGAAACTAAACCTTGTCCTTTATTCAAAATAGAGTTCTGAGATACATCCACACGAGGAAAGACAACATCTCTATCAGAATGAATATTGGTGACCTTAGTACCACCTCTAGCTGGCTCTACGACTAGACGTCTTACGGCCTCAGTACCGCGGGCTGGCTCGGCTCTGCTGGTGGCGTCAGTACCACCTCCTCGATATGGTGAAGCGGCGGCCTCAGTACCGTCGGTGGAATTAGCATCTCGGGTGGCATCAGTACCACCGTCATCATCATGTGCGGCTTTAGTACCGCTCTCCTCTTCCTCATCTGGCACTATAGATGTATCCTCGCGTTGTCGCTCAGATGAGGCGCCGCCTGCTGGTCTTCTACCGCTCCTGCTCAGACTTCCTCTTCAAGCTATTCGGATTAGGCTCGATCTGTGCAGGGATGGCGGCCTTCCCTCTCATCAGGTCCCGCATCTCCTGGCGGAACTCGTCCATCTCCCGTCTAAATGTAGCCTGCTGCTCTGTGAAGATGCGGGCTAGATCATCCAAGGCGGGGCTCTCATGGGAGCCCGACGGGTTGCCTCTCTGGTAATGAGGCTGCTGGACCTGGTGCTGCTGCGACTGAGAGGGGTAAGAGGAAGGATGCTGCTGCTGGTGAGCCTGCTGCTCACGTCTCCAAGTCTGTCCCTGCTGCTGGTAGGGACGAGGTACGAAGGATGATGGCTGGTGTGACTGGTATGCTGGGGGCTGCTGGTGATCTCTCTGCTGGGAGTACTGCCCTCCCTGACCGGCTGGCTGCTGTTGGGACTGGTTACCCCCATTCCCCCACCTGAATCCGGGATGGTCTCGTCGGATCCCAGGCTGGGGACGGTCGTACCAAATCCCGTTGACATCCATCAACGGCTCTGCATCGAAGGGGTCTGGCGGCAGTACTGCCAGAGGCTGATCCGGCTGATATACCACCATCTGTAAGTCTGGAGATGGTGGTGACTGGTAAGAGGGCTGCTGCTGCTGGTACGGCTCCGCCTGTACAAGGTGAACTTGTCTAGGCTGCTGCAATGAGCTGGAGCGCTGGGACGAGCTGCGGCTGCCACCGGAATCGCCTCGCGACTAAAGACGGGGCTGAGAAGCCGTCTGTGCCTCCTGAAGACACAAGAGATGGGTCTTCACGTCGCTCAGAGTTTGTGCCATCTGCTCCATCTGAGTTATGCCCTAGCACTGCTTCTTCTCTATTATTTCCATGCGGTCCAACTTCTCGCTGATAATCCCCATGTCCGCAGCGGCCGACTCTGCCTGTGCGGCTGCAACTGTGGACGAACTGGATGGACCTGCATCAACCCGTGCTATCCGCTGGTACTGCACGGGTCCTGGCGGCTGCTGAGATCTCTGTGTGTACAACCGAGTCTGGGACATCACCATGTAATTTTCGGCCATCTCCTCGTAGATGGCCCAGACTTGGTTGTGGTCCTTGGCAAAGTAGGACCCGCCGCAAGAAGCATTCACCAGACCCTGAAGCTCTGGCGTCATCCCACTAAAGAAGCTCTGAACTAGGTTCGGCTTGGAAATGTCGTGGTGTGGGCATCTATCCAGAAGCTCTCTGAACCTCTCCCATGCCTCGTGAAACTGCTCGTTAGGGAGCATGGAGAAGTTGTTGATCAGGGCCCTCACTGCATTCGTCCGCCCGAGTGGATAGTACTTGTTCAAGTACTCGGTGCGGAGCTGCTCCCAGGTGTATACAAACTTCCCTAAATGCTTCAGCCAGGCGGCTGCTCTATCTGCCAGTGAAAAAGGGAAGGCCATCATCCGAATCGTATCCTGATCCACATGGCGGTCGTGGACAGTGCTGCAGATCATCAAAAACTCCTGGAGATGGAGGTGGGGCTCCTCGGTGGCAAGTCCGTGAAAATGAGGAAGCATCTGCAGGGTGTTCGGAGGGAACTTGAAATCCCCCACGATAGCATGTACCACCACCCAATGGTGCATCAGTGTAGATCCGGGGTTGTGTAACTCCCGCATCGGTCTCGGTGGTCCTGCTGCGGCTGCTGCCTCTGCATCAGCATCAGGAATGTCCTCAGGCTCGCTCTGATCTCTCTCTTCTCTGAGTCGCTCCAACTCCCTTCTCATCTCAATCATGAAAGCTCCCTGATCGCGTAGCTGCTTCTGTACTGTCTCTAATGATGCGATCAGAGTGGAGTTGATCGCTCCCTGGTCTAGTACAAAATATTCGGGTTGTCGGGAGTCTGGGTCTGAACTGCCGGCTCCGGCCATAGTGACGTCTGCAAAATCAGATGAGCCCAACTCAGGTTCTGTCAAATCAATCCGTCTTTCCTTGGGCTCATGTCTCTCAGTAGCAAAAGAAAGGGGATCGAGGGAGAACAGGGTGGAATCGTACTCGGGCCCGGAGAGCTGGTCTCGACTCTCACGGGCCAACCTAGATGGTGAAGTAGACGCGCCTGAAAGCGGTGTAGCCAGAGGCTGCCTAAGCGATCGTCTACCCATCATCTTGATCTAGCGAGTTGGGCGGATGGGATCTGGAAAAAATATGATCGCAAAGCAAACCCCCGGTTCACCAACGCAACACAATCTGAAGACCGTGAAAGCTCGGTCAATTTATCTTGTCAATTTTATTGAGTGAACACACAAAATATCAGAGCGCTTACGTGACCTGTTAGGATACCCGATGCTACTCCAACCGACTGGCCCGCACGGAAGAGTCGGTAGTCAGCTAGAAATAGCACCGGAGGGCTCTACCTAGGGTGCGGGTCACTCTCTCGCGCATCCAAACCATACAAGGAGGGGGTTGCTCTCCCCAAGACAAATTTTTAATGTGAGTGTCTTTTAGGGTCAATAGTGTTATCCAGTCCCAATTTTTTTTGTTTTTCTTTTTAATTTTTTTTTCAAAATAAATACAAGCGGCCTAACGAATTTTCCGATTCTCCTGATGATTAAGCCAAAAACAGAGGGAGAAGACGAAAAAGCCAATGCGCGAAGAAATCAATGATGCATGCAGAGAAAGAAATGCGTACCTTGTCTCCAGCACTCTACATGCAAGTGATCCGCGCAAAATTTAAAGACAGAATTAAACTACCTAAATGGTGCAGCGAGGAAAAACCGAGTCCTAAATGAGCAATTCCTAGCGCAGAACCGTCTAACTTAGTCACTCGCCCTTGATCCAAAGAGTCCGGTCTTGGCCCACCCCTCCTCTTCTCGATAGGTCGAGTTCAGGAGTAGCGCTTGCGGGGCAGGCTCGCGGCGCGTAGGCTCTCAGGAAAGCGACTAAGTTATTTTTATTATTTATTATTAGTAGGTCCAATTAACGATCTATAGGAACAGATAAGCAATTAAGTGTGGGGACCCTACTAATTACGGCACAAGCAAGAGAAATTCCTAAATCTAGGGGCTCGAGAAAAACCGCGTAAACATCGGAAAAGGCAACTAGCTATCAAAACCGCAGAAAAAGCCGCGAAAATCCAAATGGGTCCCCCGAGCACACCGGTACTCGGCGAAACAGACCCGCTAAGTTACAAGTGTCCACAAATGTCCAAGTTCTAAATTAGTACAAAAAATATTGTTCTCTATCTCTCTCTCTCAGAAATAAGAATTCCTTCTTCTTCTCCCTGCTTCTTCTTCCCGTGCGGGTCCTCAAAAATAAACTCCAAGTTGTCCACGCAGTACCTCGCACAAAAATCAAAGAGAGAGAGTGTCAGAAAACAATGATAATATAGAGAGACAATATGGAAAATGACTACAAAGCCGTGCTCCCCGGCAACGGCGCCATTCTGATGATGCGAAAATCGACGCGACTAAGGTGGAAGATAAATCACAATGTCGTTGTCCTTAATCGATCAATTCGGTCAACGGAAAAATTTGTAAACCACTCAGAAAATCAAGAAATTCAATGTAAGCGGTCTTTCGCTATTCTTTTTACCTGGTATAGCGACCAGGGTCGAACACAAGGAGCACGGGTTGGCCAAGAGACCTACGATGTAGTCAAAATGAATAAAATAAAAGGCAAAGTATTTTTGTGGTTTTTAATTGTTTTTTATTTTTTTTGGATTTTTAAATATGAAGAAAGTACAAGAAGCACAAAAACAAGCAAGCTTCTACTAATTATTTAAAGCATCAAAAATCAAGCAAAAATTCAAGAAAAAATGTTTTTATGTTTTTTTAGGTTTTTAAGTGTTTTTGGTGAATTTTTGGGATTTTTATAAGGTGTCTTTTATTTTCTAAAAATCAAACAGTGCGAAAAAGGCAAGGTACTGTCCAGCCAAGCCCAAGATCCAAAGATACAATATCTAAAGACCTCAGAGGGACCTGGAGGTAATTTTCCTGTGTACTAGAGAAAGTAAGGAAAATTTGAGCACCAAGATTATTGTTTTTGAGTTTTTAAATTATTTATTATGATTTTTATGAGTTTTTAGGTGTTTTTAAGTTTTTATGGTTTTTAAGCAATGAAGAATAGCCAAAATTGGCTGAAAACTCAGACAACACACAAGAAACAGTAACTAATTTTTATAGAATTTTTGAGGGGGTTTTTATATTTTTTGTAATTTTCAAGCTAAACAGTGCCAAAAATAAGCGTTTTTGAATTTTTTAAAAATAACAAATAAACTCAGAAATGTCCTCGAAAATTCTCAAAAATCCTACACCATGGCAGGAGCCATGTGTCAAATTTTCATCGAATTTGGAGGTGATTTGATATTTTATTCAAAAATAAAGGAGGGGCACTGTGCACAGGGACCAAAGTGCAAATACCCAAAGTTCTGGGGGGTCTGGTGCAAAATACCCAGCAAAACACGTGCCAAGCACGTGACTGGGGCACTCAGGGACCTATATGTAAGATAAACAAGTCCGAGGACCTTTGGTAACTCGTACCAAAAAGTCCAGGGGTTGTTATGCAAATAACCCACTAAAAGACGCACATGCGGAAATAAAATGCTCACAGGGGTATAAATGCAATTATTAAAAATATTTCATTCATTCATAAACAACCAGAACTACGGGGCTAAAGTTGCAAATACACCAAATACACACGTGACGACGCACGTGGCTCACACAAACAGGGGCATAAATGCAAATAAGCTAAAAGATGAGGTCCAATGTGCAATTATCCCTACGTAAATAAAACTCCTAAAATATTCACAGGACTGACACGTAAAACAGAAACTACGAGGGGGCCTAAGGTAAATTACCCCTTATTTAACGTCGATGGCTGGATTCGCGCCACGTGGATGATCCAACGGTCTCGGGACGGCGGGCGCTCTTCTTCTCTTCCACACTTGGGCCAATCGACGGTGCAGAGGGGGCCACGTGGGTGATCAAACGGCTCAGGTGCTGGGGCCTCTCTCCTCTGTGCCAACGGTCCGGATCAACCCCCTCACGATGATCGACGGTAGCTGCTCCTTGATGAATGGACGGCTGAGATGCGAACTGGAGCGGAGGGGCTGATCTGACGGTGAAGGAGGATACTGGAAGAACACTCGGCCGGCGAGCTTCGCCGGCCTTGTGCGCGTGATGTAGACCTCCTCAGCTGCCTCGGATGATCAGATAAGGTCCGCAATGGAGTCCCGCAGCTGGTGATGGCTTCAGATGACCCAGCCGAGCCCTGGAGGGGCTCCGGCGAGGTCGGCGACGACGAGCTCCTGGTCTGAAAGTGAGGGGGGCTCAGATGCCCTCCTCTTGGCCTGCAAAGTGAACCAAAAGCTTCGCGGGTCGAGGGCAAAGTGCCTCGACCCGATGAAGCGGCGTGAGGGTGATCGATGCGTCGGGGCGGATGAGCTCCGGCGAGCGGAGGATGGTGGAGCCCGAATCCCAGCTCCGGGGCGAGCTGGGTTGAACGAATGGGCGTAGAAGGTGCGTTGAGGGATGGCGAAGGTGAGCGTGGGTTCCGATGATCAAAACGATGCTCGATGTAGCCGGAATCAACGGAATACGTCGGAGGTACGAATTGGGGGAAACTAAGAATTACGCTAAATGGAAAAGCTAAAGGGTTACCTGGGCGGTCGGAGAGACTGGGGAAGAGCAGGGGTGCTCCTGGTCGTAGCCTCAAGGGTCGTCTCGGCCCGAGGCTCGGTGCTCACGCTGGTGGCGGAGCAACGGCGGCGAAGGACGCCGGATCAGTGGTTTCACCTCCTCGCCTCGCTGCAACAAGGGCGATCGCTTGCTGTCACTCTCGCGATGCCTCTGGAGTTCACTGGGAAGAAGGGGACGAGCCAAAGATGGGGCGCGGAGGCGGCAGAGGTGGTTCTATATATAGTTGCAGGCCCGATTAGGGTTGGGAGGCGACGGCTATGGAAGGCGTGGATCTCACGGCGAAGGATCTGGCGAGGATGTCGGATGATCGGCGAAGAATCCGGGCCCGGGGTTTGCGTGGGCGACAGGCTGGAGGCGCGTGGAAAAAATGGCGAAGGCGGGGCGGCGCGCATTTTCTCAAAAAGGAAAGAGTCCGCGGGGGAGTTGACCGGGGGTCAACATCCCCCGTGGACCAATCAGGAAAAGCCACGTAATTGATTTTTGTTTATTTATTTTAGGCTAGAAAATGATGGAATTAGCAAAAACTTAAAACATGAAATAATTTTATTTTATTTTTTTCTATTTTTTGGTGATTTTTAATTAATTTTTGGAAATAAAAATAAGGTATTTACATAGTATAGCTATACATAGGTATTTATACAATATAGTGTTTTTGATTTTGATTTTTTTAATTAGTTATTTTTATACATTTTTATTCCTATTTTATATTTTATTTATTTATAGAATAAAATGAGGAATAAAAGGCTATTTTTATTTTATTTTTATTAATTATATACATAGGTGAAATAAATAGTTATGTACAACTATATACATGGCATATGTACAATATATTTTTGTAATTTTAATTTTGTAATTTTTTATTTGCTTTTTGTTTTGTTTCTTTTTATGTTATTTATTTATAAAATATACCATAGAATATTCACAAAAGTTTTGAAAATAAATACATTTATTTTATAGGGTTAAATGAATAAAGGATGATGGTCTATGCACATGGTGAAAGGGCATTTTTGAATTTTTTTGATTTTTAAATTTTTATTTTGTTTTTAATAGTTTCTAACTATATACAAAATATGTACAAGCATATTTTTGGGTGAGGAAAATATAGTTTTATTTATTTACAACAATATATACACATGAGCTCCTATCTCCCTCTACTTTGGCTTTTATGCGGTCAGGCCCATGCCGAGCCCTCCCTTGGGTTAGGTTGCTCAATATTTATTCTAAATATTTCCCTCTTTTTCTTTTTACTCTTTATTCTTTTATTTTTGCACAAAAACATGCTAATTATATCTTTTTACACAATGCATGCTTTTGGTAATTATTTGTATTTACACATATTTACATGTATTTGCAAAGGTTTTTGTAGCTAAAATATAAGAATAAAGAGTGATGAATGGGTATTCATCAAGGCCGCAAGGACAATTCGTGCTCCCTGAGTCCGATCCTGGGTGCTACACCGGGCTAATCTCATAGCCAAGACCGCTATAGCTTGATTTCCTTGATATTATATCTTTTTGTTTGGTGGTCTGCTTCACATTTTTCTTGATCGAGCTGATCCCTCGAGTAACTGAGGTTGCAACGACCTTAGTATCTTTTTGCCTTAGTTACTTCGAGGTCATTTTTCGGATCATCAAATATTAAGAGTTTTCTATTAAGATTTCGAATTGATATTGCAGGAGGCTTTGAAAACATTGATAGTCATCTATAGGACATAGAAGGAAGATGTGCAAATTCATCAAATATCTAATTTTAAGGATGATTACAGCCATCTCGGTGAGCTTTGATATCTCTAGAGCAATTCAACACATTAAATAAAAACATCAATTAATTCATGTTCTGTATCCAACATGGGATTGTTCCGCATGGATCCGAACATATGGTTTCTTTGTGGAAGAAAGATTGGAGTGCCTAAGTATTATAAAATACGACAACAAAGCCGAGTGTATTGTTAAGTCTCCTATTGAAATTGCCAAGGTGCCTTGCACTTGTATAATATGTCACTCAATCTTAACGTTCTTCTACCAATTATCCTTTTTTGATGCTTAGGGATGCAGTAGAACCAGGGACCTGAATAGGGAGTGTCTGCTAGAGTAATTACTTGTCTTGCAACAACTTCTTTTCTGGCTCATAGGATGCGAGGTAAAGATTCCTATGCCATGCCTTTCAAATTGTAAGAAGAAAAGATGTCTGATTATTTTTCTATTTCAGCATCACCCTATCACTGTAAGCCTCAGCCGTTAGCATTGGTTGAATGCCTCGCAATGCATGTGGCCCCTTTTTGAATGGCTTTAATTATTTGGGTATATCTCAATGAGAATCATTCATCCTAGATGCTTTGCTGATCCATTCGAATACATATACAATCCTAGAGTGGGTGCAATTGAATCTGTAAGTTTTAGGTTTAACCTGATTGACTTTTTTTTGCTATAAGTTGATTCTTTTATATAAAAGACCAACATTTTGGAAAATCGGTACATGCTTAAATGAAAACTTGAAATGGCTCTATTTACACTTTGATATTAATGCTTCATACAAGAAATAGATGCAATGATGGCGATGCTAAGCATATAAAATACCCAAATACCAACCGCTAGATGTAGTTGTCACCTAGATGATAAGATGAAAGAACTTGCTTTGTCTCCATCTGATTGAAACCATGCACGAATGTTTGTTCTTCTCAACTGGACCCTTAACTATGAAAAGTAATCTAGAATTTTGCACAACATAAACTGCTGCTGCATACTTTTCATACTCCCAGAGATGTACATTAGGAGTAATTATTTTCTGAGACAGGTGCATGTATCTTAGATCTGCATGACTCGAGATGCTTTCTTTTTCACTTTTTTTCCTCTCCCGGAGAGTAGTCAAAAGGAAGAAAAGAAGGCAGTTGTGTTCAATCTGCATGGCTCAAGGTCCTTTCTCTTTCACTCTTTTTTTTCCGGAATATTAAGTTCAAAAGGAGGGATTCCTAACTTAGAGTTCTTGCAGGGAATTATGTGCTCGGGGGTAGCCTATTATATATATGACATAATAATCAAGAAAAGAGGCCCAGTTTTTGTGATAGCATTCAACCATCTTTATATGAAGGAAAGATGCCAAGATTTTGAAGGAAAGATGCTCTATTATATGGAGAAGGTTTCTCTTCGAAGATGGACAAAATATTGGTTATCTTCTACAATTTAGACAACACTCAAAGGATTGGTTGCTTATTTGTGTAATTCTCTTTTTTTTTAAAATTTATGTACAGATTTGTATGTAAGAATAAATTGAAATGAATGTATACATTTCATGTTTATTTATATACAAGAAAAACTGGTGCAATCATTATATGTGTATTGTTATTGATTTGTATTGGTTTCTCGTAGGCAAAATATGTATCATTTCAATAAATGTTGCAAATCCTCAAAGTTATTGTGACTGATCAATTTCGTCACCACAATTACACTGCCTTTACGACTCTGGTGACTAAATAGTTGTCATAGTTAGCATAGCAACTACTTCATAGTCACCACAAACTCTAGTGACCCAGCTTTTAGAGATAGATTTGTAGTGACGAAATGGTTGTCCTAAGAACCTTTTTCGTCACTACAAGCCATCAATCTGTCATTATAATTTAGTCATGAGAAGCATATTTTGTTGTAGTGACGATCAAACATAAAGCCTTGCTAGCTCCTAGCTGCAGATTTTACGTTAGAATTATATTTTATCAAAAAGATCATATATCCAATTGAACTTCTTTAATCGATGCTTGCTATCCTATCTATGAGCGGGATCTGTATCTTTCTCTTTATCTGGTTAATCTTGGAATATGTTTCCTCAATTTTACGAAATATTTGTTGACACTATGATATCAGATCCTAATTTTTATGATTAATAAAACAGGACGGAAAACATAATACATGATTTGAGAGGGTCATGGCTCTAAAAGGGTCGTAATATTTTTTTCTTATCTAAACGGTTATTTAGCAATGTTCATTTTATACTTGCATTTGAAGTTCCTTACCAATCAAAGAACATCCCTAGTCATTATAGCATACCTTGAAAATCTAAGTATACATTATACTTGTATATAGATTGGTAACTAGCTCCTCGAATTGTTATGAAATGAAAACAATTCGTTTTATTTATTTCATCTTACATGTATATTTAGAGGGGGGGGGGGGGGGGCATATGCAAACCATTTGCATAAATTGCATTTTCATCACCTCTCAATACTCATTTATCTTGAAATTCGAAATTGCATATGTTCCAATATTAGAGTTACTTGCACTCAAATATCCCAAGACATATCAATGGCTGAAAAAGTGATAAACACATGAGTTACACGCAACTCAACAACCTACTCTCTTTTATAAATTGCACGATATTCACCGAATTATTTATAGGGATTATTACTTGGCAGACCCTATAATCTTTGTCAATTACCTCTTCGATCTTTCAAACGATCTAATTCCTCCATCACCTTCATAAACTTGCTCCGTCTTACCCCACGAACCCTACCGTTAAATTGGCACAACTTAAAGTTAACTTCCTTAAGTTAAAAATGAGTTAATATAACCAATTGTGGCGCCCCTAGGATCCGGGTAGTCGGCAAACCTATTCCAACGGATATACACCACATTCGAATACTTGACATACACATAATCAGGAGAAAATAACACAATTTATTGAAATTTAAAACTTGCTTTTCCATTCATGACCTGTTCACAATCACATTCCATTGATCATTTGCATATCCACAAAATATGCATGTAAGCATAAATCAAGATGTCCACAATTATACATATTACATGTCATGTCTCTCAACAAAAATGATATAAGTAAAGAAAGATAGTAAAACTACTGACAACTGTACCACAAAAAGTGTCGTAACGCTGCACAAAAAGTGATGGTGCCTCCAACAATCACTGCTGCGAACATGCGGATCCACACGTAAGTACGTTATGAGCAAAGTTGCTCAATACGATTTAAACAACTATACAATAATAAGCAAGATATAATTTAAATGTGTGTAAAAAGAACAACTAGCTAAAGGTAATCAATCTCGCAACGAATTACATTATTATTATTATTGTTGATCTGGATATGGATATGAGTAACCAAGCTTCATGGATAGTCTGTGGTCTTGGTTTGGATGAGACCTCACACTATGACTCTAAGGAGAAAGGAATACCTTAGGGCTGGAGTGCCTCCATAGGCATGCGGTGGGGTACAATGCATCCTAACTAAGTTCCCAACACGTCCACTTAGCCCCACTTCCCAATGATACTCCCTATTCACAATTTAGATTCCAACCCGCGAATCCTCGCGACAACTCAAGTCCTCCTTATGCACTGGAGATTCACATCCCATTCCCAACTTCATTAACCATATTTTCCTGGAACTCCCCTCTTAGCGCTCCACTCGGAATACCGACCAATGTGGCCTACATTGGCCCGTACACGAGTGTTAACTCTAAGTGACAAGTGAATCACTAGCCGACCAACCATGACTACTTGGCTCGCGTTCGAGCACCGGGCTAAAGCACGCAAGTACCGAGGCCAACACCATCAGATCAACACCTCAATGTGCCAAGCAACATGTCTCCCAACCATCGCAACTACTGTAGCAGTTAGGATCGCGCTCAACTAGGCAGTTGGGTCCCAAGAGTGCATACCCCTCCTTGGCGGCAACCTAACTCCAGCTACCTACAAGCCACTAATAAAGAGGAAATACGAATGTGATATGTTGTTAAGATGCACCAAAATGAAATTCCTTCAATCCACTAGCAAGCTGGTTAGTAGTATGAAATAATACTTGCTATAGGTCAATGGTCTTAATGATAAAAAAAGGAAAAAATTGTGACATTATTTGATAACCAGGATTGTAATAAAATTTATCGAGAAAAGGTAGAAAAGGTTTAGTAATATTCAGCGGCCTTGAATAATACTGCATTGTTAATCCAGAAATAAGTACGTGTATGTCGGTCTATACATGAGCACCGAACTGACATACTAAGTAATGAACTCAACATTTATATCGTGCCCAAAACCTCAGTGTAACTTGACATATGAACTAATTATAATACAATGCTACTCCTTGAGTGTTGTCGTCATCCTAACTATTCAGTATTTGTAGTGGACGAAAAAAAAATATAATTTTGTAAGACACTAGAGGCTGAAGACACATTTTATATTAGTACTGTGCAACTATTTAATAGCCAACACCACGGTGTAGTACATGTCCTATAATTTCAGTGCTACCCACAAACATGTCAAGAAAACACCTATAATAGAACAGGTTCAAAGGGGGATGGAGCCACTGCCAGCAATTAGTTTACAGATAATTATATGGTATAATATTTTGAATTGCATTAGCTGGACAAATAGTTATCTTTAATCTAAACAGAGACAACATGCATTGTTTGAGGATGCAGATGCTTGCATATGTTGCATATTCAAAGCTATAATGCATATCAATTATTTAAAATAGTCATCCCAAGTACTTGGTGTACGGAGGCATTTAACACCAAATCTGGATATTGAGTCAATTCGTTGGACAAGGACCAATCCTTGTTCTTGAAGCCACAACGTTCATTGTTGCATCAAGTAAAATCAGGCATTCACTATAGCAGCATTTCACCCATAATTGAGGTTAAACATACAATAGATGATGATAACTGGGATCATATCCGTCAAATCAGCAAATGCCTTCATGCTGCTACTTTAAGATATGCCATCCTCAAGCCCCTACTATTGTATAGCAACAATCGAGCATTCGACCTGGAGAATCTTGCTATAAGGTCCAACATCCGACACAAGGGAACATTTGACAGTTTGATGCAATCAAGTCCAAAAATGGAGCCAATGGGAGGGACAGGTCGAGATCTTCTGGTGTAAAATTTTAACATCCGTATTATGTACCCAGAACTGAACATCCTACAAAATTTGGATATATAATACATGATTTCAGAGAGTGTGCACCGGTTTTACGGGTCATTAAGCATGAGAGTTCAAGAAAGCGTATGAATCCGGCATCAAGAGGAAGGGAAGACATCGTACCTTATCTAAGCGAGCACGGCTTCGGGTCGTCGATTCAAGGTGTTCCGGCGCTTGGTGAAGGAGAGGGAGGAGCAATGGAGCTGGAGATCGAAGGGAAGAGAGTTTGGGCGATTTGGGCGAGGTTCACGAAGGGAGAGGGCGGAATATATGGGTCCAACCCGGATTGGGATCCGAGTTCGGATCCGAATGTGACTTGTACCCCTCCTTGCTAAAATGACCATAACTCGGCATCCCAAAGTCGGATTTTTGTGTTCTTGGACTCGTTGGAAAGCTATCAACGAGCTCTACGCAGTGGACTTTAAATAATATTTTTGGATACGGGAATAAAAGAAGATTTGCAATTAAGCCCAGATCCAACTGGATTTTGCAGTTAAGTCCCTACTCGGATTTTGGGGTTTCACACCAATCCATGATCGGACGGCTAGAATTAACCAAGTGAAGAAAAAATAATCCTCCCTCCCACTGCACGGTCGGCTTCTAGAGGAGGGGCCTCGACCTTAACTAGAGGAGGTGGAGGGGGTGCTCAACCTGCAGGAGGTGGGACTTCCAGGCGGCCGGTGGGTCGAAGTTGGGATCGTAGATCTGATCGCAGCAAGATGAGCACAAAAACTCTGCTCTTTCCACGGCCGCGTGATCAAAACAATAGATCGAGGAGCAAATCAAGCAGAAGTAGAGCCTTCCGATGTTCTTGGAGCAAAATATTCATCTAGGTATAGAAGATCGTGGCTTCCCGATCATGTCAACCCCATTTGGAGTTGTACTAAGGTTGTTCTGCGCGGAGTGGTACCCATCCAATCCATGTCTTTGTCTGTAATCCGGATGAGGGTAGAGCTGCGGAGGGGGGGGGGGGGGGTCTTCGACCTAGGGGAGGCGGTGGCTGGGGGAGGGGTTTCAAGCGACGGGCAGGAGAGGGGGCTTCGAGCGGCGGGTTGTGGGGGGGGGGGGGGGGGGTTCAAGGGAGCTGGCGCCGGGGGGAGAGGCTTCGAAAGCCAGGGGGTGGGGGGTGGGCTTCGAGCGATGTGACAGAAGGGGGTTGGCTTCAAGCAGGGGAGTTGGGACCATCATAGGGGCTTCAAGTAGGGGAAGACGGTGGTCGGGGGAGGGGCTTCGGGTGGTGGGTGGGGAGGTGAGTTGCGACGTAGGCTGGAGGTGGAGGAGGCTTGACCTAGATGGAGTTGACGTGGGTGAGAGGGAGTGCCATTTATAGTAAATTTGCTAAATAAAATGGGTATAATGTAAACCAATATAACATAATCCGGTTAGTTTAAACAATGGATGGGGGTTAACCACATGGTCTGTAAGGTAAAGGTCAACAAGTTTACGGGGTGAAGAAGGAATTGTTACAAAGGTCGTAAAGGTAATTGACAAAATTATAGGGTCTGCCTGGTAAAAATCCCTTATATATAATACATGTCTAAGTTTTTTCTTTAACTTTCCATGTTGAATTTAGGAGAGCAAAACCAACACTCAAAATTCTACAAGTGGTCAATTTCTTGGGTGATATGTATTAATTCCAAAAATCCTTAAATGATCAAACTCATCTTTAAACTTCATATTGTGTTTAATACTATTTATTAAAAACACTATACAAATTCTTGGTAAAGGTTTGAGTCTCACCTTTCGTTCCCGGTTGTCCAAGTATATAAAATGTATATACAATTTTGGATTTTTATTTCTAAATTAACCATCAAATTTTGGCTAACTAAATATTTCTGTAAGCGTACATAAAAATCACGAGTTTAATACAAAACAAATACGTCTTGAAATTCATTATGCATAATACTTAAAAATCTCAAAATAAAAAATCATAAATCTCAACTTCCCATACTCACTTATATAGACTTTGAATAACTTTTAAAGTTCAAACTATGGAATTATCTATCAAATGAATGTAGTTTCACCAAAAATAGAATTAATATTCTAAAAGTTAATTTTGGGACCATATTGGTTTATATGTGTAAGTTGATTTTAATCCTTTTTTTTCTTGTAATTTCTTTCATGTTTCACATTTTTTAAATTATTGTAGTAAATTATTCCTTGTAAATAAAATCAAAACTATTGAAAATAACTTAAAATAATTCAAAACCTTGTATTATAGGTAAATTATACCTACTTTATAACTTAACTTATATATTTAAGTATCCTTAATTAATTATTAAAAATCTAGTGAAAATATATTTATATTATTTAAATTAAATTAAAACACATTTAAAAAGATTAACGTATTGTAAAAAATAAAAATCAAATTTTATTTATATGTTTATAATGGGTATATTGTACCTATATTTACTTGTGTTTTACTTGCATTTGTTTTATTTTATTTTATTTTGTATCATATATCACTTTGTAGATAACTAAATTCTATATTTTCTAATTTACACTACTTGTTATTTAGTCAATAATTTATAATGTAAAATATAGGGATTCTTATACCCTTAACCCTGAGTAATTTAGCAATTACAATCATGACCCTGCATAATCGTGAATTAAACAACAAATCTCAAATAGTCACTCCGTCTCACACCCATACCTTCCGTTAGTTTTTCTGTTAACCCAACCGTATACTGAGTTAATTTAATCAGGATCTTCCAAATGGTTTAGAAAAACAAAAAAATAAAAAATTAGTGTCGTCTGCGTGGAGGAGGCGGCAGTGGCGGGCTGCAGTAGGTTGTGCGGGGTGGGAGGGGCTTCCAAGAAAGAGGCGATGGTGGCAGGAGGACGATGCCGCTAGGAGGGATGGGGCTCGCATGCGCAGGTTTGGGGGGGGGGTGGCGATGCCGTAGGGAGATGAGTTGGCCTGGGCTGAAGGAGGTGGGCGAGGGTCGGGGCCAGCGACTTCCACAAAAAGGGGGGGGGGGGTTTGGAAGGGAGGGAGGAGAGGGTGGGGAGGCAGGTCCGACGGGTGGGTCGGGGGGGGGGGGTGCAACCTCGAAGGGAGGAAGGCATGCTCGACGTCGTGGAGGGGGGGGGGCTCGATGGGGGAAGGGGAATGTCCCACCAGGGCTGGAGGAGGCGGACGGGGGAGGGCCTGCTCTGGGAGGAGGGGGGGTCGAGGCTGGAGGAGGAACGAGAGGAGTCGGTGGGCCGACAGTGAGGGGAAGGATGACATGTTTTGCATAAGAATGAACATTAGAGATAGTTTTGTCTTTTTCAACGGAAACTGTTAGATATAACGGGTATCCCAAACAGAACATAACACATGGTTATGTCATGTAAGAGTTAGGCATTACTTGGGATTTCTCATGTAATTCATGATTATATAAGGTTATGATTGGAATTGCTAAATTACTCAAGGTGAAAAATCCTTAAAAAAATATATAAAGTAAAGCTTTTTCTCTGCTAGTAATACTTTGAGCACTTGACCGCCATTTGGCAGTCTCCCTTGCAGAAACGCCCTTTTCCTTTATCTGCAATAGCTACGTACCGAAACCCAATTCATCGAACTCCATGTCAATCGACTCCACCTTCCTCCCTTCGTCATCAACAGACCGACCATTATGGATGGTATTCTAACGACCTCGCCGCCACGTGGACATCCTATCTCTCATCTCCGATCACCGTTCCTTCCTCTATAAGTATAACTCTAAGGGCCCGTTCGGTAGGAGAATAAGCAGGAATAAGGATGGGGAATAAGAGTCTATTCTCCGTTCGGCTGGAGGATAAGAATAAGGAGAATAAGGTGAAATAAAGGTAGGTAAGGTGGGATAAAGATAAGAATAAGAGTGAAATAAGATGAAATAATGAATAATAGTCGTACCATGGGGAAGCGTGTTGGGGGCTTACTCCCCTTATTCCATTCCTCCTTATACCCCAAATGGCGATGGGGGGGGGGGGGAGTCAAGCTTCGGTGACAGAGGAGCCCCTCGGTCGTTGAGCGTGGCGTGAGAGAGGAGTGGTGAGATCGTTGCTGGCATTGTCACCATGCCCAAGCTTCCGTAGCCCTAACTGCATGGAGAAAAAAGATCAGGGGTGTTAAAATATTCGGATCAATGTATACCTTATTTGATCCATGCATTTTGATTCTAAAACTCAGGGGTATTCATTTCATGGATACTGTTGGAAAATATAGGATTGGGTACCCATTTTGATCCTAAAATATTCGGGACCCATTTTGATCGTAAAATATAGGATTAGGTATTCATTACATGGGTACCCATTACATCATGACCTTATGACCTATTCAAAAATCTATTTGGGAAATGGGTATCCAGCAGTTACCCAGTTGAGAGCCTCACTGTTAGTGTGAATCATTGTGCTCAAACCAACCCAATCCGAGAAAGTATGGACCATACTTGTCAAATTTTCTCCGATCATAGGTTAGGTTAGCTCACATTTTTTGATAAATTGATGATGCGGGCATGGTTTTAGACCTACAGTTCATGCCGGTCTTGGTTCGCACCCTAGTGCATGATAAATTCATTTTTTGTTGTATCCAATCAAGCTCGTTGAAATCTTTATACTAGTAATTGGATCGCAAAGTATTCAAAAATGCCAATTTAAACATATTTTGAAATTTACAATTAATCCATGATCAACAACAAAATTACTATGATATAAGTAGTCAATTCAGATTCAATTATACAAAATGTTATTCTATATTATTGCATATAAGAAGTGAAGTTAAAGCACCCCCATTTATGTAAAATATCAAAAGAGTCTACGATTTGCAATCTTATAAAATAGTTTGATAATATTAAATATGATGAGCTATCGATTTGAAACCCAATGATTTGTAATCTTATAGAATAGTTTGATAATATTAGATACGGCAAAACTATCAGCTTGGAACCCAATTATTTGCAATCTTATAAAATAGTTTGATAATATTAAATATGACAAGCTACTAGTTTGAAAATCAAAAATTAAATATGTTACGTAATTTTGCAATATGGCAATCGGATATGGGTTGATAATTAGTTCTATTCATAAACTAATTGTCCCAATTGTGCTGATAACATGACATCGTGCAGAGAATTAATTCATAAACTAATTATCCTAATGCTTGTCAATTTTACTCGTAGATAACATTATCCCAATCGTGCATAGACCATCAAACTTGAAATCATGCAGAGAACATGATCCCAATTCATAAACAATTAGATATAGGATAACAATTTGCAATCTGGCAACCTGTCAAGTAAATTTTATGGTCAATCTTATAAAAAAATCTATAATTATCAATTTGTGTATTTATTTGGAATTTATCTACTAATATTTTTCATTTTTATAGAAGTGGAATTTCTATGGGTATCCGCGGGTACACGCTACCCCTAGAATTAAATCACGTGCCTGTTAAATTGGATAACTGTTGGAATGGGTTGAGTCAACCCATGGGTTGAGTCAAACCGATAGTGACAGGTCAGAGTGGGTCACGTTAAATGAGGTAGGGTACCCGCCTCGTGAACATCCCTAACAAAGACCACCGGATTGGGGTCCTCCGACCTCCATCCACGCCAAATCATCCCACGTTCATAGGAATCCCTTTAGGCCATGTTTGGATTGAGATTCAACCCTCCCTTTGTGGGGTTTACCCCTCAAAACCCACTCATTCTCTCACTTGTGGGGTCACTCTTCTTCTATTTTTTAATACATTATACAAATCATTTTTCTTTCATCTATTCTATCAAAAAATAATACATTATACCATCATATCATCTAAAAATTACAAACTATTCAACTTCTACTCATTTTTCCAAACTTCAATACAATCACATCACGATAACTATAGTCACGTTTCCGAACTACAATACAATCATTTCACAGCAAACCCACTCAACACAAGACCCTCTATCCAAACACCAAAATACAAAAACAAGTTACCTTTCACAAGTTTACCTCGGAGTGACCCAACAACCAAACGCACCCTTAGAATTCATTGTTATCTTTGATTTCAAATCTGACGTCTTCCATTCTAGTGTCAATTTCGTGATTTCGATCCGCTGAGCCTGTCCACGATTTATTACACAAAATCCTAAGTTCTCTCTGATTCGCCCCTGTTCATCATGTTCTAACCATTTCAATTCCAAATCCCTTTGTTTTCGCTCCATTTTGATGCAGATTGACCTGCGTATCATTGTTGATTCCTTCCATAAACTCGATCGGAGGTTCTCGGCTCCGATTATGATTGTTCAAAAAAGAAGAATATACCAACCTTCATCCCAATTTCATTGAGAAGAATCCAAATCCATTTACTGGTTGCTGCTCGTAGGATTCGATTCCCCACCGACCGCTAGCGCCTCCCCGACGGTTCATCTCCGTATTCGCGTCCTGATCCTACTCATTCCATCCCTGATCCCACGCCCGTAGTTTTCCAGACATCTCGTTATCGATAGTCTCGATGGAAATGAGTTTGTTCCTCCGATTGTTCCTAAATCACCTTAGTCCAAATCCTCCATGCATACAAGACCATTTCCATCCTCTTCTATTGCGGTCCATTCACACTCAACTCACTCATTTGGTCATTGTAGTCTGATTGCCCCGTCCTCTGTCAATATAAATCCTTTATAAATTAATGTTTTATGTGTTAAATCCTACTGGCAAATAATGGAAGGAGTCTTCTCTGTGATCTGTAGGTTCAGGTCTATTACAGCTTCGAAGAGAAACTTCTTCATTATGCAAAGTTATGATGACAGGTTCCTGTTCTACGATATTTGGGGACGAGCACAAGGTTTCCTTCTAGATGTTTGAATGAGAAGATAATAGCATAGAGGACGTTCGGAATGCGAATTGTTTGCTTGCATCAGGTCGCTTTACACCTGTACCTGTACGGCTGTGATCAACACAAAGGAGAAGACTCGTCTTCGAGACCTGAGCTATTTCCTAGAATGGAGAGAGAGACAAAACTATCTCCCATTCTGGGCATCAGTTGAAAATATTTCCCGGATTGGGTATATATCGGCAAATGGTTTGCCGCTCGCCTATGTGGCGCGACAAACCATTTGCCGTGCTTAGGTGGATGGAGCGGCAAATGGTTTGCCGCCTACGGCAAACCATTTGCTGCAAATGGCCATTCCCGCCCAAGCATTGTACTTTACATGTTTATATTGTATTTATATATGAAAAAATTTAAGATATTAATAATAAATATTATGTAACAAGAAAAAATACATTTATGTAAATATGATTTTTTTATTAAATAATGATTAATTAAATTAAAAATTTAATTCATATAGTTTTA
Source organism: Ottelia alismoides (assembly GCA_037367405.1). Lineage (NCBI taxonomy): Eukaryota > Viridiplantae > Streptophyta > Magnoliopsida > Alismatales > Hydrocharitaceae > Ottelia > Ottelia alismoides. The sequence goes on along the minus strand of JAZKJV010007797.1, from coordinate 82,515 downwards.
GCAATTAATATGTTATGATATAACTTAATAAGAGTTTAGTAGTGTAATTGCTATTCATTTATGAATAAATTTAAATTATTAATAATAAATATTATCTAACAATTAAAATTACATTTATATAAACGTGATGTTTTAATAAGTAATATTTATCTAATTTTAAAATATAATTCGTATAGTTTTACCAATTATTATGTTATGATATAACATAAGTAAGACTTTAGCATTGTATTTGGTATTTATTTATGAGTAACTTTAAAACATTAATAATAAATATTATTTAACAATTAAAAATACATTTCTATATTAGATATTTGTATACTATTATCATAAATATCTTTATATGTAGATGAATGTTTGATCTTTTAACTTGGAGTTAACAATAAAGTTCTTTAATTTATATTAAAATTAAGTGAACATTTTTAACATGGGAACTGAAATATATTTAACATGTAACTGGGACACACATACATTCATCATTTCTCCAAGTAGTAGAAGCTGAAATATGTCATTTACTTGAAAAAGATACATGCAGAATACATACGCAAGAGACCATTAAAGTAGACATGAACATCACTAGATTTCAAACATAACAACAAAATGTACTAACTCTACTGACGACCTGACCTCACTCGCTCTCCACGCAGTGCACTCAAACGTGCATACTTCAATGCGATAGTGTAATGTAAATCAGCTAAGTCAGCGTATAAAGTTTCTTCCTCATCGACAGGTTCTTCAAGCGGTGATGTCTCGCTATAGGATGAACTAGGGATCGGACTGCCTTGCGGGGAATAAGGGGTGAACTGTGACTCTGTCTCTGTCGTGTGGAGATGAGGTACCATCTCCACTGGCTCCGATTCTGATGTGGTTGGTGCCCTGCTTGGGGCCGTAGATGGCGGTGGATGCGCTGACGGAGGTGAGTGGGATGGTACACGGCTGGAGGCCCGACTGGGTGGAGCACGTACTGCTAAGAAACGATTGTCGGGCAGGCGCACCGACTTGCGAGCTGTGATACGGATCTTGGCCATATCCTGTTCGAATATTAATTAATTTGAAAAAATAATGTAGAAATCAACGTTAATGTCATTAATAGTCATAAAAATAATATTATTTTGCGCGAAATTGGATAACAACATTAAAGAAAAGTTAAACCAAAACCTCATATTTTTTGCGTAAATGGGGATAAATTAAGGGTACAATCAATAAGACCATTTTTTCAAGTGGTGTACAACTTTTGATAGTGGTCCCCTTGATGAAGATGCTTTCTCTTTCTCCCCCCTCCTTTGTTCTCCTGTTCCCGAGCCTGCCTCCCCCCTTCCTGCTGTTGTCCCCCTACCCGTCTCCCCCCTTCCTGCTGTTGTCCCCCTACCTGCCTCGCCCCGACCCCTACCATGGCTTGCAACAGTTCTTCTCTCAGGTTCAGTACCCCCTCTCTGACTTGATACATTTGAAGCACGAGGTGGCTCTTGTATTGTCACCGGCAAGGATTCAGTGGATACTCTGGGCAGATCCATTGCTGATGATTGTATACCCCAACTTGCTGATCCAGCGCCATAACCCGGGACCCCAACGAAAGAGGGCTGGCTTTGACTTGGCCCTATGTGCCAGAAGTATTGATGTGCCTGAGAGGGCTGAGCTTCCTGTGTGGAAAGCAAGTCAAACGATGGTATTGCGGAATCCATCTGCTGCATCTGAGGAATATAGGGCTGGGTGTAGGACTGTGTCGCCTGATACGACGGTCGTACTTCCTCTGCCCTGGAAGTGTATTGATCACCCCACTGTTGAGAAGCAAACGTCGTTGGCTCGGTGTATGAAGTGTAGATAGGGGGGGACATCATGTATTCCAGGATCCACCAGTGACATATTGTGGATGGTGTAGTCCACATAACCAATCAATTGTTGCAATTCAGTGCTCCTTCGATGTTCCGTCATCATTTCCCGCACACGAAACAAGGAGTTCACCTATAGAGGAGAAGTTTAAATCGTAAACTACGAGGAAATTATGCTAACATTATTTTGTATTAGGTATGAAATTACCAGTTGGTTCCACCTCGGTCCGTGTGGTTCATACGCTTGGCGGGGTAGTGGTATGGCCGTAGCAATCAAACGTCGCGTAATCTGCCAATACCAAGTAAGGTAGTCGGACAAGACATCAGCAGGTGTCTTATCCAAATTCCTCTCTTCAACGACATCGTTCAGTCGCTGTTCCCATTGAGCCAGACACTCTTGATGGTGTAGCCCCCAATCATAGGGCTGATCGTCTCGTGCTCTAGCCCGTCTGTCCTCTGAGGGGAGTTGTGGCATTACATCAGGAATGTGTTGTCTCAACCCGAACTGCCTCATTACCCTATCGGGTGCATGCATGACAACGACGTTGAAGTATATAAGTACTGTCTGCGAACGCCGGATAGCTTGGCCCTCACGACAAATCTCTGGTAATTGCAACACATGTTGGGCCTCGTAGGGTGTCCACTGCATCTGTTATCAGAAGGGTGTTAATATTGTCCAGACCTTAATTTCTCTTGAGGAATTACTTAGGTTATGTACCTGATGTTCTTCCTGCAAATCCAACTCATTACGATAAAATGAAAGGTGAGTGGTCGACACATTCTCTCTGTGTGACCTCCTTCCGCCCGTCCACCTAATGAAAATTTATAAATCATAAGGTCCACATAGAAATGAATTCACGTAACGGGGTTATGAAGTTATATTGACCTTGCTGCATAAGGGGCAGAGCACAGTGTAGCCTGTACAAGCTGGTACGGTCGGGGACGACCAATGTGGATATGCTCCCAAGACCAGACCTACATGGTGAAAGGAATCGTATTATATAAGTTTAGATGCAAATTATAACAATTTAGAGTTGTTACCTGGAGCAGGGTCCAGAATGCGTACGCTCTCCGAAGGTTCATGAGAGAAAATTGGTCCAGCTGGTAGTACATCTGCGCTAGTACAGCTGCACCCCATGCCCTACGTCCGCAACTCTCGAGGTCCTCCAGGAGTAGAAGGTGGCGTAGATGCACCTTGTCCGCGCTAGCATCTGGCAACAAGCTTGTTCCAATTTGAAATAGAATCAATGCACGGGCAACTTGTACAACTCGAACGGGATCCGTCGATTGCAGAGTAGTGGAGGTTAGAAGAGTCTTGGCTATCCACGTTAGCCTAAGCTTCCCCCCCACTAGTTCCTGGTCCTCGCTATCTTCAGGATTGGTACCGAATACTTGCTCGCAGTATACACCCCAATCCAGCTGAGCATGTTCTTCCAAACCGGTGATGGGCAACGATTCCACCCTCAGACTTGTGAGTATGGAAACATCCTTTAAGGTGACGGTTGCCTCGCCCTGTCGAAGGTGGAAAGTATGAGTCTCTGGTCGCCATCTCTCAGCGAGTGCCTTCATTAGGTCCTGATCAATGGTGGCCCGTCGCAGGTTCGAAATGCAATGGAATCCAGCGATCTCAAGCTGCCGATTTACGGCATCGCTGCGAGGCTCCTCCAGTATCCGATTAAGTGTCCGACCATGCTCGACAAAGCGATGCGCCTGAATAAAGGAAATCATCGATTATATTGAACTAACTTGAAAGGTGATGCTTATATTTTTACTAACCGTATCACTATCTGTGAGTGGTCTACCAGACAGATGTTCCCTCTGCCTAGTAAGTACGGACGCATCGACAGGTCCTGCAAATTCCTCCATCGCTATGCTAGAAAAGTATATCACTTTATAATACGAAGGAAATCCCAATATTGCTTATGACAACATCAAAAAGGTGCATTAGTTAAGAAAGAGTTTACAATTATTTACAAAAATAGTTACATAGAAACTAACGGTGACGTCGGTCACACGTTGTCTTGTTGTGGCCGTGCTCTTTACATTGACTACACCTTACTTGTACTTTTCCCATCTCGTCCATGCTACCTTGGAGGCGCCGTCTTCTTGGTCGACCAGGTGCCGGAACAACATTGGGATGCAGTAACGGGGATGGCTCTAAGGGTGGCCAAAATCGTCGATCGGGGATCGGTACAAAGGCTGGTGCGTAAGTGGCCCGGAACGCATTTGATGTATAAAAATCAGCACAAAGCTTAACATGTTCGGTACTAACATTGACATTGCCGCAGACAGCAATAATGTGAGGGCAAATTATCCTCATGGCCTGCATGTAACCACATGTGCATACTGATTGCTGACCGTTCATCTTAACTGTATAATTTCCTTCCGAAGCACGTACTTCGAAATCCGTAAGTGTGAATTGCTCGACCAGTAGACCACGCGCGGATTGTACAAGGCCATCTGTTAGTTTCTCATATCGGGGCATAAGGTGGCCTGTCATCCGAGCACCAAACTTACGTCTTTCCACGAAGTACGTGTTGAGCCGGTAAAAGACGGCCAGGACAAGCGTTAGCACCGGTAGACCACGTATTCCTCTAAGAACACTATTGAAACTTTCAGAGAGGTTCGTTGTGGTCAGACCCCATCGCCGACCCTCATCGTATGCACATGCCCAATATCGACGATCTCCGCCTTCTTGCCTCATTATCCAATCATATGCATCCGAGTCCGCTGTACGGATTTGATGTAGAATCCTCTCGTGCTCATACTTGCTTGTAACAGCACCTGCACTGTAAAATTTCTTCTGAATCCATCTATTCGTGTGTCCGGCTCGGTGCATGTTGGCTTGCATGTGACGAAGGCAAAAACGGTGGCAGTGACCTTTCTCAGGTGGAAAATGTCGCGGAAGTAAGTTCTTTAAACCTGGGAATCTGTCACTAATGAAGCATATTCCGTCACGGTCAATGATACCCGACAATTTATGGAGGAAGAACCCCCATGAGTCCAAAGTTTCACCCTCAACAACTGCGAAAGCAATTGGGAAGAGGTGCCCGTTGGCATCGACGGATGTAGCTGCTAAGATGTGTCCTTTATATTTTCCCCATAGATGCGCGGCATCAATACTCAGTACTGGCCGACAGTGAGCAAAACCTTGTATTGACGGAGCGAAAGCCCAAAACAAACGAAAGAAGGCATTTCTGCCTTCTACAGGAGCCCCGGTTTTGGGATCAACAACCGGCTGATGTTCGAACTCATAGAAGGAATCAGGGTTGCAGTGCCTCATCAACCACATGAATCGTCGGATGTCCGCATATGAGCCAACAGCATCTCCAAAAATCCTCTCCATTGCTCGTCGCTTCCCATTCCATGCTTTCTTATAAGATATGCGCACTTTGTATCTGTCTTGGACAAGTGACTGGATGACGCTTGGCGTAAGAGTTAAGTTGGACCGTAGAGTGGCAAGAATAAATCTTCCAACAAATTTTGCAGTGCATGTTCGATTGTCAACGAGTAATATTGCATTGCGGCAAGTGTGTTCCGCACGATAACTACGCACAACCCAATTGTCTCGTTGACTATTGTACGACGCATGCAACCTCCATCCGCAATCTTTGAAGATGCAACGTGCGGTATACTGGGAGCTCTTCGAGGCGTCCACCTTGAACTGGACGTGCTTTGTCATGCTTCAAGTGCTTAACTCGTCCACCAAGGAAGTCTTCGAGTCGAACGCACGATTCAACCAATAATCTTTACCGGATGCGCACTCGGATGTTGGTTCCGCAACTTCATTTAAAAATGGCATCTCCTCTGCAAATGTGCCGAAGATCCAATCATCGGACCCGAAGAAGTCTGGAAGATCCTCCATCATGTCTAAATCCATCCCATAGTCGACCGGTGGATCGAAAATAGGTTCCTGATGTATCAAATTAAGAAGGGACTCTTGACCATGATCGGTCAACACTCCCTCTCGTTGAGTAGTTCTGGTCCTAGACTGTTCTTCGTCCTCGTCTTCCTCGTCGTCTTCCTCTTCCCCCTCGTCATCAACTTCATTCTGTTCATTGTCATCAGCGGCATCCTCTTCCTCGACTCCATCGTAAAGAGATATGTTAAGGTCCAACCCTTGCATAGATGATGATGCCATGTCCCGTTGGTGTGAAGAAATCTCTACAGCCTCAATCAGTAGTTCCATCATCCCCATTTGTCGACTCACTTGCAACATCAACTTTGTTATTTTATCCGATCCAATAATGATTGGACGGAAGGAATTTGCATTTGTGGGCCACTTGCACGTCACAGTAATCTCGAACAAGTCTGGAGTGTAGCCCGTAAGACTGTATATGTAAGCTAGTAAATCATTATAACTACATGATACAGGCACTCCGACCATATCACTCTTCCCTCCTTTGTAACTGATCTCAGATTCTATGTTTGTAACTCGTCCCCCCCAGAACACATAAAGTGCAGCGACGTCCCCCATTTCCTATAGACAACTGAAATTTAAGGCCATTTAAACTGCTGTACTATTGTGAAGTATATCCAAATTTAATTAAGAGTCCTATTTAATGAAATTTTCATTTCATTAAAATAAATCTTACTTAATTTGTGGTATTTATAACTATTTTTTAATTATTTATTGTGGAATTCGTAATTAATAACTAATTATTTAATTGTAGTATAATTTAATTAAAAAAATCTTAATTAATTTATGGTATTTGTAATTAATTAATAACTAATTAGTTTAGATTTAATTTTATACATAAGTATAATTAAGATTTGTAATTAATGTTTGGATAATTTAAAGTCATAATTAATTGTGGTATACATTAATTTAATGACAGTTTATAAGTAATATTATGATTTATTAATTCTTTATGACCTTCATTAATTTAGGATATTTAAATCTTAATTAATTTATGGTATTTGTAATTAATTAATAACTAATTACCTTAAATTTAATTTTATACATAAGTATAATTAAGATTTGTAATTAATGTTTGGATAATTTAAAGTCGTAATTAATTGTGGTATACATTAATTTAATGACAGTTTATAAGTAATACTATGATTTATTAATTACTTATGACCTTCATTAATTTAGGATATTTAAATCTTAATTAATATATGGTATTTGTAATTAATTAATAAATAATTACTTTAAATTTAATTTTATACATAAGTATAATTAAGATTTCTAATTAATGTTTGGATAATTTCAAGTCGTAATTAATTGTCGTATACATTAATTTAATGACAGTTTATAAGTAATATTATGATTTATTAATTACTTATGACCTTCATTAATTTAGGATTTTTAAATCTTAATTAATTTTGGACATAAGTAGTTTAATTACCTTCCTACATAGGTAATTAATTAATTTCTGAAATTAATGACCTCTACAATTTATTTATAATTACTACTGTAATTACTGTAATTAATGACCTCTATGATGCATTGGTAAATATTGATTATTAAAATAATTTTCTATATATGTATTTACTTAATTAAGGTTACCGTAATTAAATTTATTCCTATTATAAATAGTAATATTACTGTGTGACATGGGGGGATTATATGCCATTTTAATGTGGCTCTAATTTTCCTAATGTTATCATGTGTGCATGTGGGCATGTAGGTCATCGATTATATAATTCTAAGCTAATCTCTTCGTTAGATGGAATACTACAACTATTAAGAACTAATTAACTTCCTAATTATACTTATTTCGAATTAAAGAACTTCTTAAGTACAACAATTATTAACAACTAAACAACTATCAATAACTGTGATAAACTAAATAACAACTTCATTTTAAGGAATTTAAAAAATTTAATGACAACTAAATATTTTTCTAATTAAAAAAAAGGCATCTACAATTTATACCCAACAATTATAGAAATTTAAATTAAAAAAATGACATACCTTAGAAGGGAAGAGAAGGTGGAGATGAAGACCTTGAATGGGGGGAGTATATGGGAGGAATGGGTGAGAGTGTGGGGGGAATGGGGGGCTCGGGCGGGCTATTTATATGCCACCCAGCGGCAAACCATTTGCCGCCCAGCGGCAAACACAATGCCGTGCCTGGCGGGTCGCCGACCGCTTCTGGCACGCGGTCCCGTCGTCTGCGCCTCGTCTGCGCTTCTCGCTGACCGTGCCACTGGGCACGGCAAACTATTTGCCGCTCCAACCACGTAAGCATGGTAAATGGTTTGCCGCGCCACATGGGCGAGCGGCAAACCATTTGCCGATATATACCCAGTCCGGGAATTATTTCCGTTCCGTACCCAGAATGGGAGATATTTTGGTTTCTCTCTCCATTCTGGGAAAATACTCTCGAGACCTCAACCAAATAGGCACGAGGGAGCTGGTCAACAACAGTGCAACTATGATCAAATTAATGGCGTGGTACCTTTCCATTTTGAGCACTTGCATAGTGAGTAGAGGCAGGTACCGAATAGCCCTTAGATCTCGTTCGGGTAGGGGATTAAACACTCTTAACCCATCCTCCCTCTCTCTCTCTCTCATGTGGGCCTCATTTTTCCTTTTTCTAATATATTAAATAAATCAATTCTCTTTCATCAGTTTTATGAAAAATAATATAAGATATCATCATATGATATAAAAATTATAAACTATTCCACTTCTACTCACTTTTCCAAATTTTAATACAATCGCATCATAATAACTAGTCACTTTTCCAAACTTCAATACAATTACATCACAACAAACCCACCCCGATTTAACCCTCTATCCAAATACCAAAATGCAAAAATAGATCACCCTCTACCAAATTAATCCACCCTAAATCACGTACCAAACACACCATTAGGACTTTGTACTAGATTTTGAGGCTCTATTTGCAATGATTTTTTTTCATTTTAGGGGATTGTATGTAAATATCCCCAAAATACTTTGATTTTTTTGTTTCAATTCTTGCATGCTTATTTTATTTTCTTTTATTTTGTTTTCAGACATTCCTAGGTTAGTTAGTTCCATAGAAATACGATCATTTCCCTTATGAAACTTCCCTAAAGAGCCAGGAGGACACTATTACATACAAAAATTTTAACTAAGTCATATATTGTCTATATACCTCTTTATTGAATAAATACCTAACTCACATAAAATACAAAATAATAAAAATATATAAAGTTTCATAAACTTAGAAATATCATAAATATCACACTACTGATAGTATATCATATAATTTTAGTTATGAAAAATATTATCATCTACTATTTTTAAAATTAAAACCAAAGAAGTTGGTTTTCCGTCATAACATTCATTTGGAATTCAAACCCGCGTATGGTCTTTTTTTCTTGGGTGCTCATTTTGTCTGGGCTTTTAGTTTAATGTTTCTATTCAGCGGACGTGGTTATTGGCAAGAACTTATTGAATCCATTGTTTGGGCTCATAACAAATTAAAAGTTGCTCCTGCTACTCAGCCTAGGGCCTTGAGCATTGTACAAGGACGTGCTGTAGGAGTAACCCATTACCTTCTGGGTGGAATTGCCACAACATGGGCATTCTTCTTAGCAAGAATTATTGCAGTAGGATAATGGCTAGGAGGATTTGAAAGGCTATGTCTTTTTCGTTCCGTCGAAAATCGATTTTACGGTATATACGCTTATGACCTCCCCCTCTATGCCTTGCGGTAATGATTCCTCTGGCATTACGACCTTTACCACAACGATGCTGTCCATAAATCAATTTATTTCGTGGATTGGATTTCCTAAATCACTCTATAATAATCACAATACATATATTAATGCATATTAAAACATATCTAAAACTATGATTCATCGTAATGTATACCTTAAAATCCTAAAATGCTCAAAATATGGTAGAAAATCTTATAAAAATCATAAAAATATGTACAAAATATTGTTTTAAAAGTATTCAAATATCTTTATGAAAATGTTACATTCCAAAATTTTAGTCATCGTTTTTTATAGCTTAATCCAATTAAAACCCCTACAATTTTGTCATAAAATATTATATTCCAATTGAAATACTTACTAAAAAACAAATAGAAAGTTAAAAGTACAAAAAATATATAAAACATAAAAATATTTTCATCCTTACCTTTTTAGCATTTCACATATCTTTTTAAAAATCAAAAATTAATTTTTTCTTTAAATAACCATCTAGTTGTCACTTAAAAGCCAATTCAATTTTTCCTAATATAGAAACCACTAAAGAATATAAAAATGAAAATTAAATAACTATAATAATAATAAAATAAAATAAAATAATAAAAATACAAAACATATAAAGATAACATATAATGACATAAATAAACAAATACATATAAATTCATAAAACCCCCTATAAAATACTAAAAATACATATAAAACCATAAGCACCAAATAATATTAAATATTTCCCTTAACTGGAAGTTTTTCTCCCTGAGCCTAACGTTGGAATCTTTACCAATTTAAGAAAAATAAAACTGTTTGTTCCTCATTTCGAAGAGTTGCAACGACAATGAAAATTTAAAATCAACTTTTAAAAACTCATCTTTAAAACAACAATTTAACAGTCTTTTAGGTACCAATACCTACTTGGGGTCCTTGATGGTTAGTGCTTGTTCACCAATGAGTGAATCCTTTTAGAACCTCTCCACTTTAAGCTATGAAAAATAGGTAGATGCACACTTAATTTTCTTTTCATATAAAAAGGTATGATTAATCATACATTTTACTTCTTTTAGTTCATCTGCATAAACTATACAAGTTTAACAACCTCATGTATATGAGTAGAGATTAGTTTCTCTTGGTTTTTGTTTCCTTTGGTAAACTTAGCTTGAACATCTACCAACCTATTGGTATATAACATTAAATAATTAATATCCTTTTCTAATTCATCGATATTATTTTTTGAGACTACTGGTTTTAGACATTAAAACTCATTTATCAGCAAGCAAGTTTTTCCTTTTTTATTAGTGATGTCAATAAATATTTATCTAGAATACAATTTTCATTAGCTAAAGAATCTTTTTCTTCAAGAACACTTTTTTTTACATTCCTTTTTCATTTTCACGCACTCAAAGAAAATTCCATTCCATGCTTCTAAAAGTTCAGAGATTCATTTACCGGAGATAGATTCATTTACCTTAATTTCATTTGCCATAATATAGAGTTTATTTGTTTCAGCATTGAATTTTCTTCTCTTAACTTATGCTTATGTCGGAATCATCACAAATAGTTGTAAAGACCATCTTGAAAAGTTATTCTTTTCTTTATTTCATTTGTTTCTTTCTTATCTTCTATATGAAGTGGACATTGTCTTGCCATGTATCTCTTCTTTTTATTATACATATAACTTGATCATATGTTTTCTTAGACATATTTTGTTGGTCTTTATTCATTCTTTCACATACTTTCAGAATTGTCGAGAGATATCCTTATCTTATTTTTTGTTTTAGTGTTAGAAGAATTTGCCTTAAATGCTAAAACCTTACCTTTCTTGCATTTATCTTTGACATCTTGTTTCTCATCCTTTTCAAGGCTGACTTCATGTGCCATAACATTTCTAATAAGCTCTTGAAGAGTTAGCTTGAAGAGATACTCAGCTTATTCTATAGAAGTGATCTTAAGATGTCGTTGCTTCGTAAGAGTTCACATGAACTTCTAGTCTTTCATTGAGTAGTCCTTGCCAAGGCATTTATGTAGATTTACAATGTTAATGAAATGAGTACTAATTTATTTTATTATTATTTTTTTAATCATTTTGGAAAGATCAAAAATCATTTTTCAAACTATTATACTTGATTTCATGACTTGGTTAGTTCCTTCATGGGTGACCCACCCTAAGAATCTCCATATTCATGTCTAGTTTCCGATTGAAAGACCATGTTGAAATCATTGGTAGATAAAGCAAATATGGAATACTCATTGCCTTATAAATTTTAGTGATTTCTCTCTCACCTGTAGGTAAAATATTATCTTGTTTCCTTGATGACTTATGGAACCTTGAACTCTTTTTCAGCGATTTTCAGTAGAGTGAGAACTAATATAGATGACTTTAAGAAGGTAGCCATCTTCTTCGTCTAATGTTTGTACCCAATGCCATCAAAGTAAGATGGTTGGTTGGTCGACTGACCATAGACAGTTTTTGACATCATCCAGGAGGGAAGTGAACACAATGATGCGATCAAGTATATCCCATCTGGCTTACCTTTTATAGATCCATGTGAAGTGGAGATTCAGGTTGTGAGTTTCTCTCAGATTGGAGAGACAAAACCACTAGCTAAAGTGTTTATTTATGGAGGAGAGGGTTTTCAGTGAGTAGGGCTTCGAGGAGTATCAAATGAGATTGGAGTTGCCAATAATAATTAGGCGTTCAAAGTTGGTGTCAATTGAGTCCATGTAAGAGAACAAATCTTCCTTCTCTTGTCTCTGTGGGGGGTCGTAGATATTGATGAAGCAGATATGGTCTTGGCTTTGAATGTCTGTGAGGTTAAGGGTGATGGAGAAGTAGGAATCCAAAATTGATTGACATGAGTAGATAAAAGGATCCCAGGCCGAAAGGATGCCCCACGTTTTGCAAGTAATGTTGGAGTGACATTCTATAAAGTTGAGTGCGAGTAGCTTGGTGCACGGTTTAATGTCCCTGATATGGGTTTCTTGTATCACAAGAATGTAAAGGTGATATTTGCTCACAGAGTACTTGAGCCTAGTGGCTTTTCAGGGACCACTGATACCCACAATGTTCCAAGATAGGATGTTAATATCCATCAGTTCTCAGATAGTATTCATAGGTTGGTGGCGAGGGATGTGATGGTTTTTGAAATATCATGGTATTCGTGACCCAAAACATGTTCACAAATAGTTTTTTTCTGTGTAGAATTGTTGAGTGACCAAAAAAACACAGTACTGCATCAACAGAGCAGTTAAGAGTTCTTGGGATGATGTTGTAGTAAGGATGAATTTGTGATAAAAGGGGAATGAAAATCAAACTGAAGTTTTAGGGACATAGCTAACATAGAAGTTGGGATCATGGCCGTCAGTGTTAGAGGAGCTCTCGGGGGTATTGATCGCCTATGCGCTACGGCTCGGGCCGGAGGCCTTTGAGGGTTTGATCAATAAAGGCTTAGGTTCTCCTAGGAGTGGTGTAGTGGGGGGTCCTGCACTTTCTCCTGCTTCTCTGTGTTCAGGACTTCCTTCATTTTCTCTATGGCTCGCTTGGAGGGCAACCATTGATGAATCTCCATTTCGTCACCTTTATTCTATCATTTTAGCCTTAAAAGTCCTAGTAAATGCATAAAAATACCTTTAATTTGCATAAATTAACATTCATGCATAATTGTATAAATACTGTATAAACCACTGTTGTTAATGCCAAAATTATAGAATAAAAAAAGAAAAGAAAAAGAATAAAATATCGAAGATATTTATGATCCTAAACTCCGAGACCTAGGCATCTCGATGATTGGGTTGACAAGGAATAATGTAGGGGGAGATAATGACCAAGAATACAATAAAATCCCTCTTTATTAATTCATTATTTATTCACTTTTGGGGCCTATTTTATTTTCCACTTTTTGTACCTCAAATAAAGAAACTATGTACATGAAAACTGTAGATAATAAAATATAGAAAAATACAAAATTGATTTCATATAAAAATAATATACAATGTAAAAGTCACGGTCTAAATAAATTTCTAAAATCCCAGCTTCCCATAAAATATATCAAAATCATTAATTGTACGTAACTTTTAATAAGTTATTTTAATGAAGGTGGTTTCATATTTTTTAGAGTTAAGGTGTGAAAGTTAGGTTTTGGACCCCTATTGTATAGTATATCGATTAAAATAACTATTTTATACATTATTCATTATTTTTATAATTTTTATAATTTGTAAATATTATTTATAATATATATACATATTCAAATTGGAATAAAGCTATAAAGAAAACAGTAAAATAAAATATGTAAATAAAATACATAGATGAAAGACAATGACTATACCTATATGAATAATACACCTAATTAATTCATCATATATATTACTTCAGAAAAATCAAATAAAAATATATTTATGTAGCTAGAAATAAGTTGTGATTATATAAAATAATAAACTAAATTGATAAAATAGAAAATAAAAATAAAAGACTTAAAAACATAGATGAATATACCTATATATTAACCCTAAAAAGTAACTTATTATTATATACTTTTAAAAAATAAATAAAAATCATAATAAAATAATATAGAAAATAGAAACATTTTTTTATTTTGCTGCTCCTAGATAAGCAGTTCTATTAGCAAGTGAAGAACAAACTAAATTTGGCTACGTTCTGCGATCTAAATGCGTCTTTCATGAATCTCTATTTCATCACCTTTATTCTATCATTTTGGCCTTAAAAATCCTAGCAAATGCATGTAAATAGCATCAATTTGTACATCATAGCATCCATTATTTATTGTATTTATGTGTACATAAAATAAGGTTTTTAAAGCAAAAATTATAGAATAAAGAGAAGAAAAGAAAAAGGAACAAAATATTGAAAATATTTTATGACCCTAACCCCGAGACCAAGTCCAGAAGGGAATTGGTCGACAAGGAATAAAGTAGGGGGAGATAAGGGCCAAAAAGACAATAAATATCTCATTTATTCATTCATGACTTATGCATTTTTGACACCTATTTTGTATTTAATTATTTATTCATCAAATAAGGAAACTTTGTACACGAAAGTTATAGATAATAATGTAAATAAAAATACAAAATTGAGTTTGCACAAAAATGATATACAGTGTACATTTTACACCTAGAATAAAAAGCCAAAAACCAAACTTTACAGACCCATATCTTTCAAACAAAAACCATAACATAGCAAATAACCTCTAATTGTATATAACTTTTCAAGATCTACTTAATGGAGGTGGTTTCATATTTTTTGGAGTTAATATGCAGAAGATAGTTTTTGGGCCCTTATTGTATATAATACCGATTAAAATATTCAATTTATTCACCATGTATTATTTTTTTTTCAAATTCATATTTTTATAATTTTATAAAAATTACCTATAACATAGGTGTACATCAAAATCAAAATAAAACTAACAAGAAAATGAAAATAAAAAATATATAGTGTATAAAACATAGAGAAAATACCTATAACTATACCTATACAATTCATCTACCTATTTATTTAAAGGTGCAAATAAACTCATAAAAATCAAATAAAAATATATTTACACTCAAAAAAAATAAGTTATAAATATATAAAATAAGAAAATAGAATAATAAAATAAAGGAATTTTTACCCGGCAGACCCTATAATCTTTGTCAATTACCTCTACGACCTTTGAAACAACCTAATTCCCCTCTCGACCCCGTAAACTTGTTAACCCTTACCTTATAGACCATGTGGTTAACCCCCATCCATTTACCCTTTAAAACTAACCGGATTCCGTTACGTACTTTTATATTATACCCATTTTTTATCAAATTTACACTGAGTGCCACTCAACACCCTCCTCCTCCTTGCCCCCCCACCCATAGCTGTCACAACTCTCCTCCTCCTCCTCTCCTTCTCCCCTCCCCTCGAACATTTGATCCTCTGGCATTATGTTGAACTACATTGCACTAGCAAAGAACTGGAACCTCAATCTCAATTCCTGCATGTTCCCGATCTCACCAAGGTGCGAGAAAAGGCCCACGAGTGCTCCGATAATCGCAGAGAAGATGGAATGCCATATATGCATGTCCATTGGGTAAACCAAAATAACTGGAAGACATAGAATCATTGCCACAAATCTATTTGTTCTCGTAAAGAACTCATGCCACTGGTAATTAACATGCTTCAACTTGAGTATCGCCTTTGTCGGTGCAACCAATGGCTTAATCTGCAGAAAATTAGCTGAAGATGAATTTGGAAATGAGCACCACAATCCAGAACACTGCATACTTCACATTGCTCAGTCTCCTCTGGTACTAACATGTAAGCAGATAAAATTTACCCCATTTTTTTCGTCTGAGAAACACTATCACCCGCTCATTCGTTGCTGGGCTCCACCGTCGATCTTGGTTCTTCTGGTCCCAATCCTGCTGTAAAGGATCCTGAACACAATTGTCCACATGATCGCAACCGCAGTCTTCAACGCCATCCTCACACCCAACCACATAGTCTCTCGAGAAACTAAGATTTACTGAGTGCCCGCATCAAGCATAGACTGCCAGAGGCGCAATGCTGCCCAGGTGATGAAGATCGTCAGCACACGGACCTAGACATCACGGATCTCCAGCCCCTGCCACGGGTACGTCTTCCCCTCCCATGCCACGAGCATGGCAACTTGGAAGAAGAGTATGAACATCACCCAGAGCCGGTCAAAGCTGCGGAAGAGATTCCAAAACAAACTCTTCTCCACGAACCCCATCTTCCACACATGATGCCGCTCGAGCGACCTCATGAAGAACCTCCTGTACAGGTCCATCGGCTAGCGAAGACTCCAGAAGTACTCATTGATATCATCATAATTCCGCCAAGCCGTGTGCGGTGCGGTGCCGTTGCGGTTGGCATCGACCTCTTCCTTGATGGTTTCGTAGGGGGTGACGACACGTGTGAGGAAAGCGTTCTCCCCGGAGAATGCAGGGAGCACGAGCGCACCAGTGGCGTCGTCAACGTAGCCCTTGAGGATGCGATTGAGCTCCATGGCCATGTGATGGAAGATGTAGCAGAGGCACTCAGGGACAAAGCAGAGGTTGGCGGCCTCGCCTAAGATGAGGAGGTAGAAGGAGGTGTAGAGGAGGTCATGGTGAGGGTGGTTCGTGGAAACGCCACGGCGGGATCGGGGGAGCAAGGCGTTGGAGCGGCGACCGAGGAAGGAGCCCCAGGAGACGCTAATAGTTCCTCCAACGGTGACGTGGTCGCGGCCACAGCTAACGTCGTGACAAAGCCACTGCTGGGGAACAAGAAGATGGACACGTTCTACTAGGTACGTGGGTCTCGGAATAAGAGAAAAGAGGAACAAGATCCACGGTTGATTTTCACCTCTAGTTAGATTAACCTACACTATTGACTCAAGTAGAAGTTCAATTAACGGCAGGGTCTGTGTGGTAAAACGGAATAAGTTTACGAGGTCGAGAGGGGAATTAGGTTGTTTCAAAGGTCCTAGAGGTAATTGGCAAAGATTATAGGGTCTGCCAGGTAAAAATCCCTAAAATAAAATATACAAAATAAAAATAAAAAAACACCAAACGTAGGTAAATATACCTATAAATACACTCATAAAAATTAATTACTAATAAATAAATCCAACAAAATAAATAAAAATCATATTAAAATACTACACAAAATAATAATCATTTTTTATTTTATACCCGAAAAATAATAAAATCATTTACTATTTTAAATTTATTATTTTCGAATAAAAACTCCGGTTTTGTCCTGTAGCGGTTGACATGGACCAATCCCAACGCGACCTTTGTTGACCTATGGTCAACTGTCCCATCTCAGCCTCCAGCCATCAGATCTCTCAACGACCCCGTCTTCTCCCATTTTTCACGGGCGTCTCGTCCATCGATCGCGCTCGCTTCCTTCACAAGAAATGTTCCCTAATGATCCCTCGTACCCGCCAATACCTTGGATCACTTGTACATACAACAGATTAATCAATAATTGCCGATCAATAAGGTTGCCCAGAATGGTTTATAATTAAACCTCCCCTTCCTCCTTCGCAAATTTGGTCAGTCTTTATCTTCTCCCTTCCTCGTATTCGGTCCTGGAGGTTTCCTCGTGACAGGAGGAGATCTTTGGCGCCTTGAATCGGTCGGAGGAGGTGGGAGCAGCACCCACGGCGGAGCTCCGGCGACGCCACGCTCCCCGGTTCCCCACCAGGTATCAGAGCACCTTTTATTGCTTTATTAGATAGGTTTTCGTTCCAGCATTTATTTCCCGCCTTTAGTTTCGCTTTTAGTTAAGTAAATCACCTCGCCTCGGTCGAGTCGTAGTTCGCCGGAGCTCCGCTCCGGTGACGACTCATGAGCTCTCTAGTTAACCTCCGACGCTCGTATCGCCCCCATCTCGTTCCCTATCGCCTTCTCCATCATCCGCACACCCCTGATCAACCGGATCCCTCGTGGTTCCGCGAATCGAGGTTCCCCTCCGCCGCTCGCCAGAACCTCGCCGCCCACCTTCATTTTTGGCGCTAAAGCTTCAAACCCCTGGTCGAGGAGCTTCGCCTTCATGTGCAGGTCTTGACGTGAAAAGAGCCCTCTTGGGCTTGATTGATTCTAGGAAGAGGTTCCTGGAGGTCCCTCCCTTCCTTGAGCTCGCCTGAACGACTGGGACCCCCAGGGGCCTAGCGGAGACCATCAGCCGACGCAGGGAGCTTCCAGGCACGTGTAGAGACCATCGGAGGTGACGAAGAAGGCCGGAGGTGCCAGCTATTCACGATCGAAGCTCGCCGCGCGCGAGCTTCGTCCCTGTTCTTCCATGCCGCTCCAGAGCCGTCCGATGAAGATGAAGACCCCAGGCGTAGAGCTGCCATTGGATGTCAAGCCTTGTGACCGTCCGATCTCATCAGGAGATCTAATCTCAACCATCCAACTACGAAGCGTCATCAACCGTCAGATGGATGACACGTGTTCAAGTGAATAAAGATCCATCGTCTGTCAGCGCCTAATAAGGGGTAATTTACACTTTAAGCCCCTGCCTGTTTATATTTATCATTTAGTCCATTAAATATAGTGTAATGTTTAAAATATAGTGGTTATTTTGTAAAAAGACTCCTGGGTTTCTGGTATTTACATCGAGGACCATTCCACGTCAGATCACGTGCGGTCCCACGTGTGTTGAAAAAATTTCATGAATGTCCTTGTACTTACTTGTCTTTCGTAAAGGTCCATTAAATAAAAGTTACAGTGTTATATTCTTGTGAAAATTACACGCAGACCCCTACACTTTATGAATTTGCGTTGTGGTCCCTGTGCGTGTGAGTCACATATAGTACCACGTGATTCGAAAATTGCAATGACCCCCTGGCGGGTTTTGAAATATATGTTTGGTCCATAAACTTCATGTTAATGCTCAAAAGTTTTGGTATATTTGCACAGAACCCCCTGGACTTTATTTGCACAAATGCCCCTGTTAGTGTTGGAATTTCTTTTTGCTTTCCCTATTTATTGTATGCATCTCTAAAATTTCAAAAATCACCAAAAAATCACCATAGGCCCCTGATGCATTGTATTATTATGCCATATTTTTATTTTGCATTTTTATTGCATTTTCATATTTATAAAAATTCAAAAACATTCATTTTTGCTACTGTTTGCATCACAAAATCCCAAAAAAATATAAAAACCCCTTGAAAAATTCTCAAAAAATATATTTTGTGCTTTTTAGAGTGCTTGATTTTCTGTTCAAAAATTACAAAAAATATAAAACAAAACTCCTAAAGAATAAAAAACCCTAAAAACCTTCAAAAAATATTAAAAATCCCAGAAAAATAAAAAATACAATCTCTGTTTCCGAATTTTCTATATTTTATTATCTTTGTTTTGAAATTAGGTTGAGGATTTTTGAACTCTGGTTAGTATTTTTCATCTTCAATTTTGTTTCAGCCAACAACTTGTTCACTGTTTTCTAGTATTTTTGCCTTTAAAAATATCAAAAAAAATTCAAAAAAGTCTAGAAAAATTAAAAAACAATAGAAAATTATGAACACCACAAAAATATTTTATTTCCTGTATTTTGAGTATTTTTTTGTTTTTATCTCTTCTATATCTAGTGTACATATATTCCATATATATGGATATTATGTCTTTATTAAAAGAAAAAAAATATAATATATAAAATGTAAAATGAAGATAAAAAAAATCGTAAAATAAAAAATAAAATAAAAAAAGAAAATTAAAAACCGACAAAAAGACTTGCATGCATACATGACTAACTTGTACATGAATAATTGTAGGCTACTTGTTTTTGCTATATGTGGTTCGACCTCTACATACTTACGCAATGTGCATTTTTTATGGTAGAGTTAATAATTTTAATTCACATTTTTGGGACTTAATTGACTTATTCTTTATTGTGGGTTAATTGCTGCTTAATAAGGGTTTAGTGAGTGTTCTCCTCAGCAACTTCGTCTCCACCTTGTGTGGGACGTATTTTGACCCTTGCCAAACCCGTGTTATTAGATGGCGCCGTTGCCGGGGAGCAATGAGCGTAGCTTACTTTATTGTGTCATGTTGTAAATACTTGTATGATTTTTTGATAATAATCATGAATTGCTTGTGAATATTTATTTCCTTTGTTTATATTCTATGATTATTTGTGCTAATCCCTTTTTATTGCAACTTTGATGCGAGGGTCCTCCATGCGAGTACGGTCTTCTAGGAGGCCGGTGCAGCCATGCATGAAGTAGGGTCACACCTGTTTGACCAGCCGGAGCAAGCACCAAGGAAGCAAGAAGAAGGCTTAGCTAGTTAAAAAAAGGTTGTAATTTTATGAGGGAGAGAGACACTTTTGGCATGTAATAACTTGGACTCTACTCTTCACAACGAGGTCCAATGCCCGGGTGTCTGTTCACTTGGGGGCCTCGTCGCGGCTTTTTCGTGTTTTCCCGCCTTGTTTTCTTTGTTTCCCGCAGTTTTGAGCTTTCAGCCTTTTCTTTATTTTGTTTTTTGTGCATGGAGCCCCTAGACTTAGGTTGCTTGACTCGGTAGCTAGGTCCACACATTAATAAGAATGCTTGTTCCTATAGTCAATTACGTATGGATCTAGTCAAATCTAATAAATGTTAGTTATTTAAAGTCAGACCCATGCGCCGTGAGAGACGTCGTATAGCGCTGGCAGGACCTGTTGTGACGGGCACCGAGATGTTTCCAAGATCGGACTCCAGGGTTAGATTTTAAATAACAAACATATGGTTCTTCACGATTAATAGCAGCTACTATTTAGGACAATTTTGTCCCTTGCACACCGTCATGTAGTTAGGTTTAAAAATTCTATTTTGCATACCGCATGGAGAGATCTGGGATGCACTGTAAGTCTTATAACTCAACATGCATCATTCGGTTCAATGGTGAGATCTCCATCATTGAACCAACTTGCACGGCTTTTCCGCTATCTCCCTCTGATTTTGAGCACCTAGGACATAAATGAAAATCTACAAAAACGTTAGGCGCTGGTATAAAACAGACTCAAAAAAAGTGAAACCCAAAAACCTAAAATAAGAGGACTGCTAAATAAACTTTGACCTTAATTAAAATTTGTAATGGACTATCATTGTACTGGGTTCATGAAGCCCTCATTGTTTTCAGGTACCTTTGGAGGGGTACCAAAACCCCACTCCCTTGAGCGAGGCACGTCCCATAAGGAATAGAGTCCAAATCCCAGTCTGCAACTACCTTGTGTATCGCCTGGATTTCCGAAGTATTGGCGCTTCTATCGTACGTGACCAAGTAGAGCCTTGTCAGCGATGGTGTTCCTGCCTTGTGTGGAACATCGACATGGTCTGAAGTACTGAGCTTAGGCCATGCCTTCACGGGGGTGTCTGTCTCATCGGTTTGCGTCCGAGTAGGTTCTTGCACGCTCACGGGTGATTCCGTTCCGAGCAAGAACTGAAGTATTGGTTTCGCCTATTGGCTTCCTCTCTCTATTTCTTTGGCTGAGTAGGGATCCAGGAAGGGTTACAAGGACCTCAAAAAGTACGGACTACAGGTTACAAAGGAGGAGGACAAGTACGGGATACTTTGCTGGCAGCACTCTCTCTCCTATAGGGGTAGCGTGTTAAAGACTTGTTAAAAAATACGCCTGAAATAACAACTCTAAAATTGAAAAGATAATAAGTAGCCGAACCTTTACGGCTCCACATGGCGTGAGTTGGTGAACCCAATCTTGTATTGCATTTGTATGGATCTAGATTAAGGTTCAAAGATCAAGTCCCGCACCTTTGCGCAAATTTTGTTGTGTCATTCTCCTTTGACCCCCGCTCAGTTTGAGCCTTTCTACTATTTTGCACTCCTTTTTACTCCTCGTTGACCATCGTATCCTTCCTCCAACATACAACCCTCTCTTGCTTCACGAATTCGATCGATGGATGGTTTCCGTCGAAACCCCGCCGACACCCACATCGATTCCATAGACTCGACTTCGCCAATAAATTCGAGGCGATTCCCGAGAACCCGATCCGGACTTTGCAGATCGATCTCCAGACACCTCGTCTTCTACCATTCTTTGGACCATCCAATAAACCGGGATCACTTTTGTCCCACTTTCACCGTTGTGAATGGAAGTCGATCACAGTCCATATCCGTTTCCATTCATAACATTCTGGGATTGACCTTGATTCCAGATTCATCATGACAAGCTGAATAAGATTGCAACTTGTCTGATTAGGATTCTCTCATTCTGCAGATAGAAGACAAACCAAGCCCTGGATCCTAATCCGGAATTCATTTCGTCAGACTCAGACCCTGACATGGCTCCTCAAGGGAAGTGCAAGGATTAGCAGCCACCTCAGCCAGAGCAAGGACAGATGCCTGATTAGAATCAGGTTAATGCACAGTTGTTGGCATCCATCCAAGCTATTCAACAGCAGCTGACTGAGCAGGACCTAGCACAGACTGCCTTCCAGGATATGCTGAATGATGTAATGAACAGACACGAAGGAGGAGGAGGAGGCTGAGGAGGTGATATCCCTTTGAATGACGAGGGAGAGCTAGGACAGGGGAGACCCAAACCTACACTAAAGGAGACATATAACCCTTGAGACAGCCAGATGACTGAGTAAATCCTCATTCCACCAGTGCATGCTCACTTCGAGCTAAAGCCCCAGTTCCTCGCTCTTCTTCCATCTTTCCATGGAAACACCAGTGAAGAGCCGTATATCCATCTGCAGCAATTCTCCCGCATCTGCCAAACTACCCACTATCCAAATGTCCCTCTGGACATTGTCAAAATGATGGCATTCCCCTTCAGCTTGCAAGACAAGGCTCTCTATTGGGTCAACCATTCGGGGAAGGTTGTAACCACCTGGGAGGAACTGAAGTCAACTTTCCTGCATAAATTTTATCCTCTATGCCGGCTTAACCAGATGCGAGCACGTATCAGCAACTTCTCTCAGGGAGCGCACTAATCCATCCATGAAGCCTGGGAGAGATTCACTGATCTGCAGGAGAAATTCCCCCATCATGAGATCCCGAAGACCAGATTGGTCCAACACTTGTTTGAGGGCCTGAACATTGAGAGCCAACGGCTCGTCGACGCAGCGTGTAGGGGCTCCCATTTCAACAAGGATGAAGATGTAGTCTGGAAAATCTTTGATGAAATGGTCAAAGGAGAGGCCGCTCTCTCTTCATCAAAAGCATACCAAAAGCAGCCCCAGATCCTCCAGAAACAAGTGCACATGGCAACGTCCCGCGAGGCGGAGAGAGATGAGAGCTCCAACCTCAGTATCATCAGGGGCCATCTCTCAAAGGTTGATATTATTGAGAAGCTATCACAAGACCTTGAAAAACTTGCTGTGATAAAAAAGAAGACTCAAAACCTTGATAAGCTAGATCTGATCACCAAACACTTCGAACTGCTGGTAGGCACAATCAACTCTGTCCAGTCGGCAGTACCATCAGAAGCTCTCGTTGAGAAGAAGGACGATCTACCACCGCCACATCAGTCTCAGCTGAGCCAGCAACCACCGGCAATCCAGCACGTGTACTACGTGCAGGTGCCCGACCAGGGCCAACCGAAACAACAGATGGTTGTGTACCAACCAGATTTTACAGCAGGATCCGATCTAGTCTTCCCACCACCACCCTTGATTCAAGAAGTCAACGGGGTTTGGAGCAATGAGGCACTGCCGACTCGTCCCATGGGACAACCTCAGGGGCAGTTACCAGCCAACCGGCAATACCACCAACCTCAGGGTGGTCGATTTGGGCAGTCCTCACAGCCTCCGCCACAATATCATCAGCCTCCCCCATATGCAAATCAATGGAGGCAGAATCAACATTATCAGCACCCGCAGTACCGCCAACCAGGGTTTAAAAAACTGGACCGGACCGGCCGGTCGGACCGGTTGGACCGGGTACCGACCCTGTCCCGGTCGGTTCGGCCGGTTTTAGGTAATTAATTTTTTTGAAAAAAGAAAATAAAAAACCGGGTCAGATTGATGGTCGGACCGGGTTGACCCGGGCGGTTGGACCGGGTTGACCCGGATTGACCCGGATTTGATGGTTTAGTATTTTTTAAAAAATAAAGGTTTAAATAATGAAATAATAATGTTTTTATCACTTGTACCCTTCTTAAATTCTACAATTTCAGTTACGTCCCTCTCTTTTTTGGAATATAACTTGTGCCACTACTTTCTTGGGGTAATTTTTCAAAAGCAATTATAAATAAATTATTACAATATTATATTCATATATAATGCTAGAAAATGTGACTACCTTTGTAGAGTTTTATTCAAAATAGACAATCATGTTTTTATATTGAAAGATTTGACATTTTAAATGATTATTTCATTGATACATAAATATATATTTACATATATCTATCCAGTTTTATCGGTTCAAAAAACCGGTTCGACCGGTCCGACCAGTAAATTAAGCCCGGTCCGGTTTTTTTCGAGTTGATATGAATGATGACGTCATGCTGACATCATCACCGGTCCGACCGGTTCGGACCGACGGTCCGACCCGGTTGGACCAAATCGAAGACCAACCGGTTCAATGTTCGGTCCGATTTTTAAAACCGTGCCGCCAACCACAACCCTTCCATCAGTATGCGGCCATCCCACCTCAGCAGTACCAACAGTATCCTCCTCCCTCTTACTAGCAGTTTCAGCTTCCTGTGCGACCCCAACACCACAACAACAGCCTCAGCACCTGCACGTGCAACAACAACGTGGTCTGCACGCTGAATCTTCAAAGGCAACTCCTTTGAACCCAACCATGGATTGCTTGGCCCAACTCGTCAAAGGGCTAGCAGATATGACCAAGAGGCTCGACGATCCGACTGCCACCAAGACCCCTATCCCAGCTCAGGTCGAAGCCAACCCTAATAGCTTTAAAAAGAAAGAGCAGGAGCGGTAGGGTCTTGCCTCCGCCTGCTATTTAGAATGGGGAGAATAAAGAAACAGGTGAATCGTCATCTTCTGCATCAGCCGTGCCAGCTACAGGGACGAGTGAGGAGGAAGAAGAAGGAGGAGCCATTCCTACAACCATCCACCACCATCTTCATCAACAAAAACCACAAAAAAATCAGCAAAACCACAAATAACAAAAAGAATTTTGCAGCCAAAGCAAAGCTGTGCCAGCCTCGGAGAAGCAGCCCGCAACAGCCGATCCCTCGCCAGCCGACGGAGCAAAGGCCTTACGTTTTGCTCGCCCACCAGCACCAGCATCTCAAGACATAGTTTGTACTCCTTTTTGTAGCCCGGATGTACAACAACTTGTGGATGATAGTCCTGATGTAAATAAGAACTCTACTCTGCCTATCAGTGATGTAAATATTCGTTTTCCGAATGCTATTGAAAAACCAAAAAATTGCAAAAAGAAAAAGTGCATTGTTTGATCATGGAGTTGTGGAATTGTTAGATAACTTAACCGTTGAGATCCCCTTGCTGAAGGCCATGGAATATATGCCATATGTGAAGAAAGGTTTGAAAGAAGCATGTACCAACAAGTGTCGACCAGCACGCAAGAACAAACGCAATTAGTTCGAGAGGCACGTGCTCTCCATGGCCACTGTTGCAGCTATCAACAATCTCCCTCAGAAGAAACAAGACAAAGGAGCACCTCTTATCAATTGTGAGATATTTGATCAGGTCTTTGAGCGTATTCTTCTTGACAGCGGGTCTTCTATTAACCTTTTGCCCTCATCCCTAATGCAAGAATTTGGGCTAGGTCCGCTCAAGCCGACACAGATGATCATTCAGTTCGCTGACCGATCCACCAAGCAACCTAGAGGCCTGGTGGAAGACGTTGTGGTGAAGGTGCGGGAGATGCAATTCCCTGTTGATTTCGTGGTCCTTGATATGGACTCACTCACACCCTTACTCCAGACCCCCATCATCCTTGGCCGACCATTTTTGCGTACCTCAGGTGCCGCGGTTGACTACGGGTCCAGCAAGATCACTTTCCGCTCGGACGGCAAGCAGATCACTATAGGCATGATCAGAGAGCCGAACGCCACGACTAATGAGAGCCATGCAGTATCACAAGCAGATTGTGACTTTATTGCAGAGATCACAGACTCATCACTTTCATTGAATGATTCATGGACCCGAGAAATCCTCACTCTCGAGGAGGACTTGGAAAGCACAGTTGACATATGCTCCGATGATTCTTGGGAGATAGACTCTCAGATGCTGATACACCTATATGATTTCGAGAATTCACTCCAGCCCAAACATAATGAGCCTCTTGCAGAATCGTTTGGCACACCATCAGGATCTCAACAGAGTACTGAGGACAGTAGCTCCATCAATGAAGTACATCCCACCACTAGTACAGTGTTTGAAGTGACCAACAAGTTGGACAGATTAAGACCAGAACTCAAGCCACTTCCTGCAGGCCTAAAGTATGCTTTACTTGCGGGTGAAGAACACATGTATCCAGTTATCATCAACAACAGGCTGAACCCGGATCAGGAATCTCGACTTCTCAAGGTTCTAGAAAAGAACCGCAAGGCACTTGGTTGGTGCGTACCAGATCTCCGAGGGATAAATCCAGCCTTGTGTGCACATCACATTTATCTGGAAGAAGATGCCAAGCCGTCCCGTGAATTTCAAAGAAGGCTGAATCCAAATCTCCGGGAGGTTTTCATGAAAGAGATCACGAAATGGTGTGAAGCAGGCTTCATCTATCCCATCTCTGATTCTAAATGGGTAAGGCCACTGCATGTAGTTCCAAAGAAATCAGGGCTTACCGTGGTTACCAATGACAAAGGAGAGGAAATATCCACTCGGGTACCAACATCCTGGCGGGTGTGTGTAGACTACCGCCGTCTTAATACAACAACTAAGAAGGACCACTTCCCCTTGCCATTCATTGATCAAGTTCTGGAAAGACTAGCAGGCAAGGAGTTCTTCTGCTTTTTGGATGGGTATTCTGGGTACAACTAGGTGGCGATCGCCCCCGAAGATCAAGAGAAGACTACCTTCACTTGCCCGTTCAGCACCTATGCCTTCAGGAGAATGCCCCTTGGATTATTGATGAATCTGTGATTCATCACTTCAAAAGTCAAAAATAGAGCCTTGTTCCCGAGAAAATAGAGGCATATTTCCTTTTAAATTGCATAAATAGCATTCATGCACACATTCATAATTCATGCATTTTAACAGCTCATTTGCATTTAAAATAAGAAGCCAAAAATCCCTTGTAAAATACCTCTTCACCAAAATAACCTCTTCTCTATCAAATATATATATATTTCTTAATAATATAGGGAAGAATGCCAAAAATCACCCTTGTAAAATAGCCAAAATAGCCTGAGAACCCTTGTACATTAAAACACACATAAAGCCCTCATACAAACCCCGAATTAGGTCTACTCACTCTTAGAATACTACATATTAAAAGACCTTCAAAATGAGACTAATTTCATTGAAATTGGAGCTTGTATGAGAAACTTGGGTTTTTGGGCCATTTTGTATACTACATATGTATATTTATGTATCCTTGTATTTATGTATCATATTTTGACCTCATCTCCATCTTTGGTCAACATGAAACTTGTAGATCTCATCAAGATCTACAACTTTCATGTTTTGAGTTTTTCCAAATTCGGCTTCCTCTTCTCTCTACACGTGTCTCTTACTCCAGCCACTCACAGCAGGCCACATGGCGCCCTCTGGTTGCGCCACGCGGCCCGCCTCCCATCGCCACATCCGCCCGCGCCTTCAGCCGTTGGATCTCGTTTCAGATCCAACGGCCCAGGCCTTTCCACGTACCTGCCATCTCTCAGCCATCAGATCTACCCCGCACTTCATCTTCACCATCCCTTAGCGCCGCGCCCACAGCTTGACACGTGGTGCGCTGTACGCCGCTTGATCGCATCCCCGATCCTCTCATCGCAGCCGCCCTTCTTCCAAACGAATCATGCCCCTCTGATCAACCCTATCTTCTCATCCTGGCCGTTCGCGTGCGCTTCGCCCTCATCTCGACACGTGGTGCGATCACCGCTCTCCGATCACAACGCCTCAGATCTAATCCTACCCGACCAGATCCCCCTTGATCCCCACCGTTGGATCTCAAGATCCAACGGTGGAGACCTCGTCTCCTACCTCCAGGCGCCCCTCTCCCCCACATCCCTTGCCTTGCGGGAGGGGCGCCCCCTTCCTATTTTTGGACGCACGTCGGCCATCTCCTCCGGCCGCTGACACCTCCACGACATTACCCACTCAACCCTCTCCCTCGCCAGCTCCCTCAAGCTCCACCACCTCCACCATACTCGCCCCACGACGACCACCAACTTCGCTACTCCACCAGCCAACCCACCATCTTCACCTTATAAATACTCCACCACCGGCGCCGTTCACCCCCATCCGCCACTCCAGAGAGGTTCCTCGAGCTCCAAGCTATCCATTGGTGACAGCAACTGGGAGTATTGTCGAGCGAAGACAAGGATACAACTCCGGCGAGATCCACGGCCGCCACCGCCGTGCTGCAGCCTCCCACGAGCAGCTGCACGAGCTCGGGACCTTACCAATCCCTCGAGCGAAGACCTGGAGCTCAAATCTGAGCCCCCTTCCCCAGGTAACCACCTCCATTTGTCCTCCGATCTTCTTCTTTATTTTCTTGCTTTTTCTCCGATTTTATTCATCGCCATCGGCCATCTTCTCCCCTCCAATCCACCTCGACGAGCTTCGCGTCGAAGCTCCCGTCCTCGCGGTCCCATTTTCACACTCCGACGACGCGTTTCACACTCTTCCGACCAACAGAAACGCCATTTGGCCGGAGCTCGCTTGCCGGACAACCACACTCCACCTTAGGCCTCGCCGATCACGCTACACTTCTCCACGAACACTTGCACGCCTCGGCTATCTATTCTAACTCCTGCAGGTTCTCATTCCTTCACTGGCCGGAGCCTCACCGGAGCTCCCTTCGAGCTTCGTCTCCAACGAGCTTCAGCCCACCTCCACAGCCACTGAGGCCACCGGAGGCTTCGCCGCACGACCTTGCATCTTCCGAGCTACTCGGGAGCATACGAAGAGCTCCATTGACGCCTAGCGACCTCGGCGGAGCAGCTCCATCGACGCCGGAGATCCGCCTTCTCCTCCGTAGGTGGCGGAGGACCGTTCGAGACGACGTACAGCCACCGTTCGATCAACCGATCGAACGGCCTTCACTTCGCCACGTGTTCATCACCGCGCCCGTCCTCAACCGTCGATCGCGCCTCAGATCTGACGGGCCCTCCAGTCGCCACGCGTCTTCATCGCCAACCCTTGGATCCATCTTGATTCGAGGGCCTTCAGGCCGCCACGTCGACCAGTCCGAGCCTCGGCCCCCAAGCCTAGGCTCGGGCGACCCGAGGGTACACCGAGCCGCAGTCCGAACCTCAAGAGAACCCAAGCCTCGCTCCGAGCCACCGACGCCCTCCGAACCTAGGCCGCCCACGTGAGGAGCACGTGCGGCCTTGGTTAATTGCACAGAAGCCCCTGAAGCTTTCTGAAATTACAAAGAGGTCCCTGTGAAGCAGACCCCACGTGAGGAGCACGTGTCCCGTGGAGAAATTGCATAAGAGTCTACCATATTATCGGTAATTGCATTTTAGTCCCTGTCTGCATAGTTATTTATTGAAATTTTAATTTCCCGTATTGCATTTACACCCCTGTGTTTACACGTGTCCCTAGAGTGCATTTTTCATCATTTTGAGATTCTAAAAATTGCATGTTATTGGAAATTTTGTCCTCTGTCTAATTGTACACGTGTCTGATTTTTGTAAGCTTATGTGAATTATTAATGAATTAATTGGTGCATTGTTGACATATTTTGCCCAGTGATGCCTTTTGATTTTTAATTAATTATCTGTGCCTTCAAAAATTATCAAAAATTCACAGTAGCTTAAGGACATCATTTTTAACATACCATAAAAATTTTATAGCATTTGCACGCATATCGAGGCCTAAATAAATTGTTTAGTGATTTTCTTAAATTAATTTTAATTAATTCATTTCACAGTGAAATTAAGTTCTGTCAATTTTCCTAGGTCCCTGATTATTAGAGCTACCTAGGATAATTTTAGTGCTTGGAAAAATTGTGATTTGATATTTATTAAAAATTAAATTCTGAAAATCACTCTGTCTGTTTATTTAATTCACAGTAAATTCATTTTGAGTCGAAAAATTCCAAAAAAATTAGTGTAGGTCATTTTCATCATAAATAACCATCTGGCCAATTTTCATTATTTTTGGACTTCATTTGATACATTAATTAAATTGCACATTAAATTGGCCTGCATTGTCTGCATACGTCTGCATAAAAATTAAAAAGACAAAAAAAGATACTCCTCGAAAATCAACACTCGAATAATTGCTTTAATTTACCTAAGGAGACAGATGCCTCCCTGAGATCGACCTTGGACTTACCCCAAGTAAAAAAATATTGCCGCTTAAAATTAACTTCAAATTAATCGATAAGTGGTTTTTGATCAACATCTCGTATCCGACTGCAACGAATTCTCAACATTAATTTGGACATTAATTTGACCGAATTAACATAGGGTGCGGGAGCGATATCAATTATGCAACGCACCTGCGACATTCCAGAGATGCATGCTAGCAATTTTCACCGAGATGGTAGGCAGTTTTCTTGAGGTGTTCATGGACAACTTCTTAGTCTATGGTGACAGTTTCGATTCTTGTCTTGGGCACCTAGACAGAGTGCTTCAGAAATGTAGTGAAGTTAATTTAGTGCTTTCATGGGAAAAGAGCCACTTCATGATCACCGAAGGAATTGTGCTGGGTCATGTCGTTTCCAAATGTGGCATGGAAGTCGACCCGGCAAAGGTAGATGCTACTGCAAATCTTGAGCCACCTCAATCAGTCAAAAATGTAAGGTCATTCCTGGGGCATGTGGGATTTTACAGACGATTCATCAATGATTTTAGCCGCATCGCCCGACCTTTGACAGAGCTTTTATGTAAGGAAATCGAGTTCAATGTTGATCACCAGGTTTTCCTTGCTTTCAATCAACTGAAGGAGCTCATCACTCAAGCTCCAGTCCTACAACCACCGGATTGGTCTCTCCCTTTTGAGATCATGACTGATGCGTCAGACTTTGCGGTTGGGGCTGTTCTAGGACAGAGGAAAGAAAAAGCGCCCTATGTCATTCACTATGCCAACAAAACATTAGATGAGGTGCAGAGAAATTGCACTGTGACAGAAAAAAAAGTTGCTGGCCGTGGTTTTTACCCTAGAAAAGTTCACATCCTATTTGCTTGGATCAAAAGTTACCATTTTTACAGACCACTATGCTATCCGATACCTACAGCAGAAGAAGGATGCCAAGCCTAGACTGATTAGATGGATCCTTCTCCTCCAGGAATTCGATTTGGAAATCAAGGACAAGCCTGTAGTTCAGAATGTGGTAGCAGACCATCTCTCCAGAATTGAGCAGCAAGAGCCTCCCCTGAACAGTGCACCTATCACAGAAACCTTTCCAGATGAATCAATTTTAGCAGTGGATTCCCTCCCTTGGTATGCTGATATGGTCAATTACCTCGCCTCGGGGGTAATACCATCAGATTGGATGAAAAATCAGAAGAATAAATTCATGTCGAACATCCGTTTCTATCAATGGGAAGATTCTCTCTTATTCAGGGAAGGAGCAGATTGCATTTGGCGCAGATGCATACCTCAGGAGGAGCATCATAGTGTCCTTGAGCATTGTCACTCGCTCGAATCTGGTGGACATCACTCTGGAGACCGTACGACAGCTAAAGTACTTCAGTGTGGCTTCTGGTGGCCCACACTATTCAAGGATGCAGTAGTATTTGTTAAACAATGCATTGACCATCAAAGATTGAAGGGTACACCCACTGCGAAAGATTCGATGCCTCTGAAGATCATTCAGATAGCAGATGTTTTGATGCCTGGGGCATTGATTTCATGGGACCTTTCCCTGACAGTCAGTGCTTTGAGCACATCCTTCTTGTCGTAGATTACATGAGTCGCTGGGTTGAAGCTATTCCCGCTCGAGCCGCTGACAGCCAGACAGTGTGCCGATTCTTGAGAGATAACATCATTGCACAGTTTGGGATTCCAAAGATTCTCATATTAGATGGGGATAGCCACTTCATTAACAAAGAGGTCAAGAAATTAACGAAGGAGTGTGGCATCGGCCATCGAGTCGCATCTCCCTATCATCCTCAGACCAATGGCATGGCCGAATTATCAAACAGGGAAATCAAGAAGATCCTTCAGAAACTTGTAAGGCCGGACATAAAGAATTGGTCTCAACTCTTGGATTCAGTCATCTGGGCTTACAGAACTGCCTACAAGTCTCCCCTGGGCATGTCGCCCTATCGTCTTGTATATGGGAAGCCCGTGCCATCTGCCCGTCGAATTAATTCACAAGTCTTTATAGGCAATCAACATGTGCAATTTGGACTCACGGAAAAGTGGTCAGAAAAGAAAAGATGATCTGAACAGACTCTTGGAGTTTCGAGACTACACATACGATAACACATTGATGTACAAGGAAAAGGTTAAACGCTGGCATGACCGACACATCAGACGAAAGACCTTTGCAGTTGGATAGAAGGTGTGGTTATTTGATTCAAAGTTGCGGATCTTCCCAGGAAAATTAAAGAGTAAGTGGACAGGACCATTCCGAGTTCGTGAAGTGCGTGACAATGGAAGTGTTGCCATATCAGATTTGTCTCCTGACGCACAACCATTCGTTGTCAATGGGAAACTCCTGAAGCCTTACCTCAAGCTTGATACGTTCTTGGCCATTGTCGACTCCATCCAGCTTCTACGCATTGATGAGATATCCACAACATTGTCAGCATCACAAGATTCAGACACCGCACCTCAAAAACTATTCATCTGATTTCTTCTTCTTTTCTTCTTTTCAAAGGCGCTACCCTTGTATCCATTGCCTATACTTAGGATCCCCTTTACCCTAAGTACAGAGGGTGTTCACCCCGACCCTCTTTCTTTGACTATCTCCTCGTTTGTCTCCTCTGCTATACTCAGGGATACTTTACCCTAAGTATAGGGGGAGACAAGCAACGCACGATCTGTCTATTCTCATCCTTGAGCATCCCCGCCTTGTATACAACCTGCTATACTTAGGATTATTTGATCCTAAGTATAGGGGGGACGGTCAACTTTTCGATTTCTTCATCTCCTTATTTATTCATTCTTTCGACTTTTCTCTACTTAGTCCGAGTTATGTCTTCGTTTTTTCTCTTTGATCTATGAGGACACAGCTCGAGCTAAGTATAGGGGGTCGTATATACTATGTATATACCATCAACCATAACTCGTACTGTAAATAAAATTAATATCTAAAGATAAATTAATATTAAAAGTTTTTCTACCATAAATGACTGTGAGCTCTTCAGATCTTTTTGTACATAGTAATTAATAAATCAGGCAAAAAGTAGCTTTGTACAAGATTTGAAACTCTTTGCGAAAAATTTTGTGAGAACTATTTGAAAATAAGTTTGTAAAAAGTTTACAACCTTTGTAAATATCTTTGTTTGCAAAATTTATTTTCTTTGCGTGAAATAAAAATGTTTGAAAAGCAGTTTGCAAATGGTTGGAAAAATGGTTGTAAATTTATTTTGAAAAACCTATTTATACTGTTTGAAAAACCTCTGCAAAATGATTTTCAAATGTGTGTACATGTTTGTAAAAATATTTTGGACCATAGTCTTTAAAATCTTTTGAAAATGATTTTCAAATAAGTCTGAGGAGTACACACGAAAATTTCTCATGCAAAAACAAGCAATAATTCCAAATAAAACTTATAAGAGCCCAAACAAGTTTGTACATAAAATATAGTTTTCTTTGTATATACTGATTAATAAATCAGGTTAAAATCTTTTTGCAAAATGATTTGAAAAATGGTGTGAACCGTTTGGAAAACTTTTTGTGAAATATTTTCAACCTTTGTAAAAATATTTTGATTGCAAAAAATTCTTGTATTTATGTGAAATAAAGGATTTGAAAATCTATTTGCAAATGATTTTGAAAATGTTTATAAAAAGATTTTGAAAAATGTATATAAGGTTTGCAAGATCTTTGCAAAATGGATTTCAAATGTTTGTAACTATTTGCAAAAATTATTTTGTACTATAGTTTTCAAAATTATTTTCAAATAAATTTGAGGAATAAGATCATCATTAAAAAATATATATAAATAAAATACATAAAACTCTTTATCAATTGTATATACACCTAAATAAATCACCTGGTTAAAACCTGTAAATTCTTTAAGTCTTGTAAAATAAAGCGGCACGCCCGTGTAAATAGTTGTATATATTTTATACTTTGAGTGCCGAAATTATTTGCAAAAATTTTTTGTTTAAAAACTCTTCTCTTGATTTCAAATTCTTTGAAAATTTGCATTATTCTTCACATCATTGCATAGCATGTGCATATCATACATATTCTTTTTGAGTGAGCTTGATGATTGAACCAGTCCGATAAAGTCTAAGATTGGAGCGTGGTTGGACCTTACTACACCTAACTGCACTAGAAACTTATGGGAACTAGGTTTAAGGTACTTCAGGTCTATTCAGACTTAATTCTTTGAGAAATCAGGGCTAGGTTCAAGTTACCTCAACTTACTAAATTAGAACTTTTCGAGACACACACATGACTCTTGTCGGCCATGACCTAACTTGGATAATCGCACTTTCACTTGGCTCAACTCAGAAGGAGTGGTGAGGGGGGTGGATTTGCTAGTCTGAGACGCACACGGGTGGAAACATTCTTCCTCGTCTAGGGAGGGAAGTGCACCCCAACCTGGTCCAGTTTCAATGAAGTCGAATGACAGGAGATTGTGGGTTGCAATAAAGCTTCAAAAGAGGGATAGTCTTCTGGCTCAAGAGGAAAAAGTCCTTATGTAAATGCTGCTGTGAATAGTATGTTGAAAAAAAACTCTAAAAAAGTGGACAGGCTTGTAAATAAATAAAGTGCCTGCCGGAGTATGTATATACGTTGTATAGAAAATAAGCAAGCTTGAGCATCAAAGTTATACCATGTGAGCATGCAGCTGGATGACTTGACTACACTGGTCATGCATCCCGGGATAGGTAGCTACACTGGCTACCGTCCATTCTGTTCTTCACCCCTCCTCTTGAGTTGGATGCCACTTGAACTTAGAAGGGAATACCGGCTCCTCGACGGTAGAGGGTTGGATTGGGGAATCTTTGGGTTGTCATTCTGGAGAAGTCAGTCTCGTTGTCATTTCAGCTGGGGAGAGCCTCCATCACTTACACCGTACAAGTCAGCTTCATTGTCATAAGGGTTTGCGTATGATGTAGTCTAGTTCTGACCTGGCTATTGAGGTGATTTGAACCGAGTTCTGTGACTCTCGAAGGCTGTTGTGTTTTAAATTTGGTTCCCAACCAGGTTTCACACACTTTCACATCAAGGTCTAACCTGAGCTCCAAACTCTTTTGTAAGGACAAATATTACACTGAAAGCAATACTATTCACTCTATCTCTTTCCATCTTCTTTTTCTTTTCTTCTTATTCTTTGTTCATTTGTACTTATTGCACAAGTATTTGATAGGGACTAGCAAAGGCAAGTATAGGGGGGTGGTGAATCTCTATTTCATCACCTTTATTCTATCATTTCGGCCTTAAAACCCCAGCAAATGCATGTAAATAGCATCAATTTGTAAATCATAGCATCCATTATTTATTGTATTTATGTGTACATAAAATAAGGTTTTTAAAGCAAAAATTATAGAATAAATAGAAGAAAATAAAAAGGAACAAAATATTGAAAATATTTTATGATCCTAACCCCGAGACCAAGTCCAGAAGGGAATTGGTCGACAAGGAATAAAGTAGGGGGAGATAATGGCCAAAAAGACAATAAATATCTCATTTATTCATTCATGACTTGTGCATTTTTGACACCTATTTTGTATTTAATTATTTATTCATCAAATGAGGAAACTTTGTACACAAAAGTTATAGATAATATTGTAAATAAAAATACAAAATTGAGTTTGCACAAAAATGATTAACAGTGTACATTTTACACCCAGAATAAAAAGCCGAAAACCAAATTTTACAGACCCATATCTTTCAAATAAAAACTCAAAACATAGCAAAATATCTAATTGTATATAACTTTTCAAGATCTATTTAATGGAGTGGTTTCATATTTTTTGGAGTTAATATGCAGAAGATAGGTTTTAAGCCCCTATTGCACAAAATACCGATTAAAATATTCAATTTATTCATCATGTATTATTTTTTTACAAATTCACATTTTTATAATTTTATACAAATTACCTATAACATAGGTGTACATCAAAATCAAAATAAAACTAACAAGAAAATGGAAAATAAAAAATATATAGTGTATAAAACACAGACAAAATACCTACAACTATACCTATACAATTCATCTACCTATTTATTTAAAGGTGCAAATAAACTCATAAAAATCAAATAAAAATATATTTACACTCACAAAAATAAGTTATAAATATATAAAATAAGAAAATAGAATAATAAAATAAAATATACAAAATAAAAATAAAAATACACCAAACAAAGGTAAATATACCTATAAATACACTCATAAAAATTAATTACTAATAAATAAAGCCAAAAAATAAATAAAAATTATATTAAAATACTACACAAAATAATAAACATTTTTTTATTTTATACACAAAAAATAATAAAATCATTTACTATTTTAAATTTATTATTTTCGAATAAAAACTCTTGTTTTGTCCTGTAGCGGCCGACATGGACCAATCCCAACGCGGCCTTTGTTGACCTCTGGTCAACTGTCCCATCTCAGCCTCCAACCGTCAAATCTGTCAACGACCCCGTCTTCTCCCATTTTTTGCGGGCGTCTCGTCCATCGATCGCGCTCGCTTCCTTCACAAGAAATGTTCCCCAATGATCCCTCATACCCGCCAATACCTTGGATCACTTGTACATACACCAGATTAATCAATAATTGTCGGTCAATAAGGGTGCCCGGAATGGTTTATAAATAAACCTCCCCTTCTTCCTTCGCAAATTTGGTCAATCTTTGTCTTCTCCCTTTCTCGTATTCGGTCTGTGAGGTTTCCTCGTGATAGGAGGAGATCTTTGGCACCTTGAATCGATCGAAGGAGGTGGGAGCTGCACCTACGGCGGAGCTCCGACGACGCTACGCTCCCTGGTTCCCCACCAGGTATCAGAGCACCTTTTATTGCTTTATTAGATAGATTTCGTTCCAGCATTTATTTCCCGCCTTTAGTTTCGCTTTTAGTTAAGTAAATCGCCTCGCCTCGGTCGAGTCGTAGTTCGCCGAAGCTCCGCTACGGCGACGACTCCTGAGCTATCCAGTTAACCTCCGACGCTCGTATCGCCCCCATCTCGTTCCCTATCACCTTCTCCATCATCCGCACACCCCAGATCAACCAAATCCCTCGTGGTTTCGGGAATCGAGATTCTCCTCCGCCACTCGCCGGAACCTCGCCGCCCACCTTCATTTTTGGCGCTAAAGCTTCAAACCCCTGGTCGAGGAGCTTCGCCTCGAGCCGTTTGTTCTTCATGTGCAGGTCTTGACGTGAAAATAGCCCTCTTGGGCTTGATTGATTCCAGGAAGAGGTTCCTGGAGGTCCCTCCCTTCCTTGAGCTCGCCTGAACGACTGGGACCCCTAGGGGCCTAGCGGAGACCATCAGCCGATGCGGGGAGCTTCCAGGCACGTGTAGAGACCATCGGAGGTGACGAAGAAGGCCAGAGGTGCCTGCTATTCACGATCGAAGCTCGCCGCGCGCGAGCTTCGTCTATGTTCTTCCATGTCGCTCCAGAGCCGTCTGATGAAGATGAAGACCCCAGGCGTAGCAGCTACCGTTGGATGTCAAGCCTTGTGACCGTCCGATCTCATCAGGAGATCTAATCTCAACCATCCAACCACGAAGCGTCATCAACCGTCAGATGGATGACACGTGTTCAAGTGAATAAAGATCCGCCGTCCGTCAGCGCCTAATAAGGGGTAATTTACACTTTAATCCCCTCCCTGTTTGTATTTATCATTTAATCCATTAAATATAGTGTAATGTAAAATAAAGTGGGTATTTTGTAAAAGGACTCATGGGTTTCTGGTATTTACATCGAGGACCATTCTACGTCAGATCACGTGAGGTCCCACGTGTGTTGAAAAAATTTCATGAATGTCCTTGTACTTATTTGTCTTTTGTAAAGGTCCATTAAATAAAAGTTGCAGTGTTATATTTTTGCGAAAATTACACGCATACCCCTACACTTTATGAATTTGCGTTTTGGTCCCTGTGTGTGTGAGTCATGTATAGTACCACGAGATTGGAAAAATTGCAATGACCCCCCTGGTGGGTTTTGAAAATATATGTTTGGTCCATAAACTTCATGTTAACGATCAAAATTTTTGGTATATTTGCACAGAACCCCGTGGACTTTATTGTATTTGCACAAATGCCCCTGCTAGTGTTAGAATTTCTTTTTGCTTTCCCTATTTATTGCATGTATCTCTAAAATTCCAAAAATCACCAAAATTAACCATAGGCCACTTATGCATTATATTATTATGCCATATTTTTATTTTACTTTTTATTGCATTTTCATATTTATAAAATTCAAAAACATGTATTTTTGCTACTGTTTGCATCACAAAGTCCCAAAAAATATAAAAACCCCTTGAAAAATTCTCAAAAAAATATATGCTGTGCTTTTTAGTGTTCTTGATTTTCTATTAAAAAATTACAAAAAATATAAAACAAAACTACTAAAAATTAAAAAACCCTAAAAACCTTCAAAAAATATTAAAAATCCCAGAAAAATAAAAAAATACAATCTTTGTTCTGAATTTTTTTATATTTTATTATCTTTGTTTTGAAATTAGGTTGAGGATTTTTGAACTCTGGTTAGTATTTTTCATCCTCAATTAAGTTTCAGCCAACAACTTGTTCATTGTTTTCTAGTATTTTTAAATTTAAAAATACCAAAAAATTCAGAAAAATCTATAAAAATTACAAAAACAATAGAAAATTATGAACACCACCAAAATACTTTATTTCATGTATTTTGAGCATTTTTTTATTTTTATCTCTCTTATATCTAGTGTACATATATTCCTTATATATAGATATTATGTCTTTATTAAAAGAAAAAATAAAATACAAAAATATAAAATATAAAATGAAGATAAAAAAATCATAAAATCAAAAATAAAAAAAAGAAAATTAAAAACCCACAAAAAGGCTTGCATGCATACATGACTAACTTGTACATGAATAATTTTAGGCTACTTGTTTTTGCTCTTTTTGGTTCGACCTCTACATACTTACGCACTGTGCATATTTTATGGTAGAGTTAATAATTTTAATTCATATTTTTGGGACTTAATTGACTTATTCTTTATTGTGGGTTAATTGTTGCTTAATAGGGGTTTAGCGAGCGGTCGCCTCAGCGACTTCGTCTCCACCTTGTGTGGGACGTATTTTGACCCTTGCCAAACCCGTGTTATCAGTCTTTTAATGGTGAAATGTGGTCCTAGATATTACAAGCACAAACAATCCTAAGAAAGCTTTAAGAGCCGTGAGTGTAGGTACTATCCCACTTCAAGAAACCACACAACACATGGAGACTCTTTTTATTATTCACTTACATGCGCGAGACCCAAACATGAACCGCTGTAAATGCAAACTTTTTTTATAAGTTCTCTCAAAAACCACTCAGTTCAAATCGATGCAGGTTCTTCGGCTTGCTTGGTGAATTGCCTTCGATGCCTCGTGTTCCTCGCACCAAAAATAAACGATGGTCAGAGGGAGAGTGACACAAAATAAACAAATGCTGGAAATAAACAGAAAAATATTCACAAGAAAAATCAGAAATAAGACTACCCGGCGATGGAAAACTTAAAATCTAAATTTTCTAGAAATTAACCTAAGTCGTGCCTCCCGAGAACGATGCCATTTGAAAAATCCTTTATTCACCCTCTTAGGCTAACCATATTAACGATTAAATTTGATGTGTTCGTTATAGTTGGGCAAAAATCAGATTTCTCAAAAACCACTTTAATTAATATCTCAATTAATTGCAAGCAATAATGTTTTTGACTTGGACAAGCCCAAGGTCGAACTAAGGACGGGAACTTTCTCCTTATATTAATTTAAAGTCGATCTAGATGTCAGGTTTTGAGGAAAATATTTTTTATGGTTTTTTATAGAATTTAAAAAATGCAATGCAATCCTGGACATATTCAAGGGTTAAAATGTGAATATGGTCAAATTAAGTCAAAAAATTCTCAAACTCGGAGAATGTCAATTATGATGAAATGAATCTACCTTGGTTTTTTTGGAATTTTTCGACTCTATATGAATTAACTATGAATTAATTATGAATGCAAGATGGATTTTGAAAAATTAATTTTAATAAATATCAAATTGAATTATTTCAAAAATTAAAATTATCCCAGATGACTCTTTGTGATATGAATCCAGGAAAATTACTAGATCCTAAAAACAATCAAATTTTGACTTATTAAAAATCAATTAGATGAAACACCACTTAATTTATTTAGACCTTGTTTTGTGAAAATGTGATGATTTTTGGGCTCAAAGTAGAACTACCCAAACTCTACCTACTGTGATTTTTTGCAAATTTTGGAGCTAAAATCTATTTAATAATCAGCTAAAGGTAAATAGTAGGTAAAATACGCTATTTTCCACTAAAATAATTATATTAAATAATTTGAAGCTTACAAAAATATATCAAATATTCAAAATGATAAAGCCTAAGATGTTATAAAATATGTAATTTTTGGAATAATAAAATGATGACAAAATGATATTCAAATTAAGGTGCAAATACATGGGTATGGATGCAATTACCGAAATAAAATTGATAATGATATCAAGGAAGTTTATTCATCACAACACTTGGGAATAGGAGAGTAGTGGTTTAGGGTTTGCAAGGATTTTGACCTTCTGGTGGCGGTAGTTGAAAGGAGTAGGCAGATAAAGCCACGTGGGATAGGATCTCGTTCCAGGAACATGATCTTTATTGAATGAGGTTAGCGAGATTGGGCGTGGGTTTGAGGGGGGGGGTTCCCAAGATAGGTCTACTGAAATGTTTTTTTCATATGGGGTTGATTTTAAAATGTACTTGGGAATTATCAGGGAGAGGGAAAAGGGAGAAGAAGGGTTTGGCGTTGGGAAGTGGGGGTTCAAGTGGGCTCCAACAACTAGATGTGTGTTTGGTTGGGTTATATCTGGGGGAGGGTATTTTTTGTGTTTTGATGTTTGGTTGGCGAGTTTGAAGTTGGAAGGGTTCGTGTGATGTGATTGTATTGAAATTTAAAAAAAGTGTAGTTATTGTGATATGATTGTATTGAACCTAAAAAGGTTGGTAGTTGTTGTGATGTGATTGTATTGAAGTTTGGAATAGTGAGTAAAAGTTATGTATTTTATAATTTTTAGATGATATGATGGTATAATATATATTTTTTGTTGGAGAGAGAGTGGGCCCACAAAAAGAGTAGAGAAATGGGTTTTGGAGAGTAACCCGCAAAGTGAGGGCAACCCCCCAAACGAACGGGCCCTAGGGGTTTGCTCTCGAGGATAGGGGGTCCAGGTGGGGCCCAACGAGAATTTAGGTTCTATGTGTGTCCTAGGAGGAATGTGTTGTTAACAATATAAACAATGCATATACTAAACAATAATACAACAGATCCAAATGAATTGACAGAGAAACATTAACGATTAATATCACGTTAATCATGTGTTTTCCATTCGTTATCTAATTATAAAATGCAATTAAGAATCAATTAAATAAATGGAAACAAGTATTAGGACATGATCCAGAGAAAGTAAAGCAATAAACAAATTGCGGCAAACAAAGTAAAACGAGAATAAGGTTAGAGATCACCGAAGCACCCATGAAATGGACTGCCCTTAGAGAGGATATCACCACCACAATACCGGTGCGTAGGGTATTGGCGATCCACTCCAAGGATACAACGACACACGATCTACATCTGCGCACACTGACGAGATCGACCTCGAATGTATCTCAGAGAACTGTAGCCGAACGAAAGAAAAGCACATGCTCGTCCGTGAGAGGAAGATCGGGAACAAATCTAAGGCAACGTGAGAGGGTTTTTCTTGTGGGTGAAGAAAATGACATCGTGGAGAGGTATATAAAGAGAGTCGCATGCCCTAGCGTACAGTATCTTTCTATTTCCGAAAACGCCCCTCAACGCACATGTCTTTTCAAATTCCAAAACCACATCCATAACGAGCCATCAGGGTCGAGTTGAATTCTCATTCAAGTCGAATCCAAATTAATTCATGTGATTAATTTAATCGAGCTATCAAATGAAATCCACAGCAAAAGTATCAAGATTCGACTTGACACTCCCGAGCCGGAGCCAGAGCCGGTGCCGGAGCGGAGCGCGCGCACGAGTGTGTGGCCCTCCATTCCTCCTCTCTACTATTGCTACAAGAGCTTGGGATGTGAACTCAAATATAAGCCCACTGAAAGTTTAGAGATACTAGGTATTAGGGATGTAAACGAACGAATGCGAATGCGAATTCAGATCATACCATATCCATATTCATTTTATATTGCGAATACGAATACGAATGTTATACGAATGTAAAAAATCAAGATCCATATCGTCAAAATACGAATACAAATACGGATACGAATCTTTTACGAACGGATGCGAATATCAAACGTACCTGAATATGAAATTAATTGTAAAAAATCAAGATCCATATCCATATTCATTTTAAAAAATTAATTATAAAAGCGTACCTGATTATTTGGCAATCACTTCCGCATTACTTCCATATTATGACTTGAATATGAAATTTAACATAATATGATACAATAATATAACAAAACATTGCATACATAAAAAATACAAGAATATGAATTTTACCAGATCAGTTGCAAATGGAGGCGGAGGGTGGCAGTGGCGCAACGCAAGGGGGTGGAACCGTTGGGGCGGAACGGGCGGCAACCTGCAGGGGCAGGACATGAAGGGGACGGAAGGGTGCGGGCCGCAGGGGCAGGGTGGCAGGGGCGGTGCTGGGCGGAAGGGGGGCGGAAGGGGCTATGGCGGAAGGGGGGGGGAAGGGGCTGTGACGGAAGGGGCCGGAGGGGGGCAGAAGGGGCTACGACGGAAGGGGGGTGGGAGGGCGGTAGGGGGGCGGAAGGGGCTGCGGTGGAAGGGGGCCGGAGGGGGGCGACAGGGGGGCGGAAGGAGGGTGGAAGGGGCACGACGGGGGTAGGAGTCGGGCAGGGGCGGCATGGTCTCGGCTGGGAGAGAAGGTCGGGCGTGGGGTGGGGTCTCGGCAGGGGCGGTAACCGTGGGTTGGTGAAAGTTTTTTGGGAGGAAACCCTAGGTATTAGGTAAATAAGTTAAATAAAAATAACCCATTAACCCTAAATTAAGTAACAAATATTCGTATTCGTAATCGTATTCGTTATCTTTTTCGTATTCGTATTCGCTAACTAAGGATTCGTATTCGTAATCGTATCCGTAAAAAAATTATTTCCAATATTTGTATTCGCCCGTTTTAGAAAAAGAAGATTCTTATCCTCTTAAAAACGAATACGGATACGAAGGAATATGAATATAACCACATCCATTTGCGTACCTACTTGGTATGATACTAAACTTTCACCCAAAGTTTTCCATGTTTAAAATTTGAGAATTCCCAACTTTCCCTCCAAGCCATTTGGTTTCTAAATTAAAACCAAATTAACTTCAATTGTAATTATATAGATTTTCCAATTAAAAGTCTAATTACAATTCTTAATACAGCAATCCCTCACGAATTCATCAATTTGAAAAAGAAATTCAAATAGAGTTAAAAGACCTCTTTCGGCTGTCACACTTTGGTTT
Source organism: Ottelia alismoides (assembly GCA_037367405.1). Lineage (NCBI taxonomy): Eukaryota > Viridiplantae > Streptophyta > Magnoliopsida > Alismatales > Hydrocharitaceae > Ottelia > Ottelia alismoides. The sequence goes on along the minus strand of JAZKJV010007797.1, from coordinate 38,646 downwards.
CAGTAAAGGTACCTTCCGGTTTGAACCTCTACATGAGTTTACTACTTTCACTTTAACAAGAACGAAGTAAACTATGTCTTGAATTTCAGATCTTGGTGTTAAAGTATACGGTAGAAATAATAAAGCGTTATTCTTAGTACAATCTTCAGGGTTGGTGCTCTTAAAGGCCATGCACCTTTATCCTGTTTCATGAGTGTATTAGGAAAGATCCCCTTTCTTTAACTTCGGCCCACAGTAATACTCACATAGGTGGCGTTCTCTAAGGATGCACTACTAACATCCGGCCCAAAGGCTTGAACCCATTCAGAGCCTACGTTCTTCCTAAACCTGCAGCTTAAATGGCACTCATGCTTTCAAGGATAAGACACTCATGCATAAGCATTAGACTAAGAGTGCCAACCAGTTCTCCAAACATGTTGTTATTACCACATTGAACCTACTTTGTGGGATTTCCACTCTGATAGGTTGGGTTGCTACTGTAAAGGATCTCCTAATGGGTTTCAGTCCTATCCCAAGTCTAGACTTTAGGATTAAAGATCTATCAAGTCCCTTAGTTAACGGATCTACTGTGTTGTCTTTGGATCCAACAAAATCCACAACCAACACTACTCGAGACACCAAATCCCTTAATGTCTTAAGTCTGATTTGTATGTGTCTTCTTGTTTTCTGAATGGACTTTGAACTCTTGATCTTGGCAATTGTGGTCATATTATCACAATGTATCGAGATCGCAGGAACTGGATGACCTACCATGGGAATTTCAGACAGAAGTTCCCTTAACCATTCAGCCTCAATTCCAGTGGTTTCCAAAGCACACAGCTCGACCTCAAAGGAAGATCGAGCTAGAATAGTCTGCTTGACAGACCTCGAGAAGATTGCATCGCCTCCAAGGGTAAAGACATACCCAGTAACACCATTATTTCCAGACTCCTCTATTTTCCCTATCCATCTTGCACTACTATATCTTTCTAGTCAGATGGATGTCTACCATAATGCAAACTAAGGGAAATAGTTCCCTTTAAGTAATTCAGTACTCGATCGAGAGCCTCCCAGTGAGTACGGTCAGGGCAGCTAGTATATCTACTCAGCTTTGCAACCGAGAATGAAATATCAGGTCTCGTGCAATTTGCAATATACATCAAACTTCTTATCACTTGTGAATACCTTAGCTGAGAAACAAGTACTCCACTTTTATTCTTAAACAACAGTTTAGATGAATCAAAAGGAGTGCTTACAGTTTTGCAATCTTGATATCAAATTTCTCACGTACCTTCTCAACATAGTGAGATTGAGAAACTACAATCCTATCAACTAACCTCGTCAGTTTGAAACCCAAGATCACATATGCAATACCCATGTCCTTCATCTCAAACTTGCTATTTAAGAATACTTTAGTCTCATTAATAATCCTTGCATGTGATCCAAACAAAAGTATGTCATCAACGTACATGCACAAGACAATACACTCATCACCTTTCACCTTGGAATAGATACACTTATCGGATTCATGAACCTTAAAGTCACATGACAAAATAGTTTTGTCAAATTTTTGGCATTGCTTTGGTGCTTGTTTCAATCCGTAAATGGATTTAACAAGCTTGCAAACCTTTCCCTCATTCCCAGGATTCACAAGTCCATCAGATTGATCCATATAGATCTCCTCCTCAAGATCGTCATGCAAGAAGGGGGTCTTCACATCCATCTGGTGGATAGAGAGATCATATACAGATGCCAATGCTATAAGCATCCGGATTGTGGTCATCCTAGTCACAAGGGAATAAATATCAATATAATTGATACCTTCCTTTTGTCTAAAGCCCTTGGCAACAATCTGGCTTTATACTTTTCAATTGATCCGTCAGGCCTAAACTTTCTCTTAAATCCCCACTTACACCTAATAGTAAAGCACCCTTTGGGTAAGTCAACCAACTCCCAAGTTCCATTAGCCATAATGGAATACATCTCAGATTTGACGACTTCCTTCCATTATTTTGCTTCAGATGAAGCCATGACTTTCTTTTAACTTGGTGGATCACCCTCGATCTGGTAGACAACAAAGTCGCTACCCAGATCCTTGACTATCTGAGGTCTTTTACTCCTCCTTGGCTCAATCTCTTCTGAATGATCATCGGGTTCAGGTTGAGTCTCAACCCCCACATTCATTATCCTTTCCACGTGATCTGGAATAGATCCAGATGTGGAGACACTCTCAATGGTTAGATTCTAAGGACATGGTCTTCATAGGGAAGACATCCTCAAAGAAGGTAGCATCACAGAGTTCAACAATTGTGTTGACATCTATGCCAGGTATCTCGGATCGAATTACCAAGAATCTATATGCATAGCTATTTTTCAAGTAACCTAAGAAGATCGCATTAATAGTTTTAGGACCTATCTTCTTTCTCTTGTGTTCTGGGACTAAAACCTTAACGAGACAACCCTACACTTCGAGATATCTTAAGCTCGGTTTCCTATTTCTCCAAAATTCAAAAGGATACTTTTCCATATGCCTTGGAGGAACCCTGTTCAGAATATGGCAAGCTGCATTCAAGGCTTCTCCTCACATATAGGTTGGAAGTCTAGAACTCTGTAGGAGAGCATTGATCATGTTAGTTAAGGTTCTATTTTTCCGTACTGCTATATCATTTGATTGTGGTGAATATGGAGCAGTAACTTCGTAAACTATGCCAAATGATTTGCATTGTTCATCAAACAAGATATAGGTATATTCACCTCCTTTATCTGACCTAAGGCATTTAAGCACTTTTCCTGTTTGTGTCTCAGCCTCATTCTTAAATATAAGAAATTTCTCTAAGGCTTCATCATTGGTTTTCATTATATACACATAACAGTATCTACTGCTATCATCTATAAAAGTGATAAAGTATTTCTTATTGTCTCGGGTCAACAAACCATTAAACTCATAGATATCCGTGTGCACTAGATCCAAGATCCCATTGTCTCTAGAGACAGATTGAAAAGGCTTCCAAGGTGTCTTAGCTTGCATACAGATTTCACATTTTTGAGTTTTATCAATAGTGTATTTAGGGATTAAGTCTAAATTTATCATCCTTTTAATTGATTTTAAGTTTACATGTCCCAATCAACCATGCCACAGATCACAAGATTCTAGATTATTCACAACATGAGACACATAATTAGAACATTCAGAACTTAAAATATTTATTTCATCAATGTTTATTAAATCACATCTAATTCTAAATAACAAATCAAAATCTGCCAAATAACCTTTTCTATAAAAATGCCATTTCTCAGAATGACAACTTTAATATATTTAAAGTTCAATTCAAAACTATTTCTAACTAAGATAGAGCCAGATAAAACATTCTTCTTGATATCAGGAACATGCAACACCCTATGCAACGTTCAGACACATCCAGAGGAGAATCTCAAGTTGAGTTGTCCCGACCCTAACACCCTGGCTGCAGAAACGTTCTCCATCTTCACAGTTCCACCACTGCTAGTCTGATAAGAAGAAAACAAAGTTTTGTCTGAACAAATATTTACATTGGCTCCCATATCCACGAGGCACTCATTTGGATCATTAATATGATATAGTTCAGGTTTTACATAGACATACTCCTCGCTAGTCCCAAGTCCCATAGTGATCGTATTCACTTGTGAACTCCCGTCTGCAGCCTTAGGTTGAGCCTTTAAGGACGGACAATCCTTCTTCCAATGGCCAACCCGATTACAGTGCCATCAAGGTTTATTATTTGTCTTTTTATGGAATCTTTTGATTTTATTTTATTGTTGTTTGAACCATTTTCCTTCTTATCCTTACCCTTTAAGGCCATGAAATAGATCTTAGCCTGAATATCAACAGGAAGCACATGCTTTTGTTTCTCGTTCTCCTCCTCTATGGCAATTGCCACCATCAAGTCATCCATAGAAATTCCCTCCTTCCTATGTTTAAAGGTCATACCGAAGTCTGACCAAGACTTGGGAAATTTTTTTATGATGCACATGACCTAAAACTTTTTTGGCAGTTTCATTTCGACATCTTCTAAACCATGGAGTAGGAGTAAAAACTCGTGTGCATGTTCAAAAACCGACTTCCCATCAGTCATGGAAAACTTCAAAAATTTGACCACGGAGTATTTCTCAATACCAAGGCCTTTAGAATTATATTTCCGATCCAAATCTTCCCATAGCCCCTTCGCAGTCTGCGTGGACGAATAATATACGTTAAACAACTTGTTGGACAGAGCCAACAGGATGTAAACACGACATATACGGTCACATTCCTTCCACGCAGATTGCGCCTTGTGGCTATCGGGTGAGGAATTTTCTTTTTCCACCATAGGACAATCCATTTCAAGTATAGAGATTAGTCATATGGTGGTTAACCAGATCTTCATGCGTTATTGCCAATGCTTGAAATTCTGACCACCGAATTTTTCAGGCATACCCATCATATCTACCTTCGATTTAAACATTGTTTCTAACATGATTTTAAAATCGGTTCTAGATCTCTCTCTAAGATTATTGTTAACATGATAAACAATGTATATATTAAATTAATACAACGGATCCAAATGAATTGACAAAGAAACATTAACGATTAATATCAAGTTAATCATGTGTTTCTTATTTATTATCTAATAAAAAAAATACAATTATGAATTGATTAAATAAATGAAAACAAGTATTAGGACGTGATCCAGAGAAAGTAAAGCAATAAACAAATTGCGACAAACAAAGTTAAAGTAGAATAAGGTTAGAGATCGTCGAAGCACTCATGAAATGGACTGTCCTTAGAGTGGATATCACCCCCACAATACCAGTGCGTAGGGTACTGGCAATCCGCTTCCGAGATATGACAACACATGATCTATGTTCGCGCATGCCGACAAGATCGACCTTGAATGTACCCCAATGAATTGTAGCCGAAAGAAAGAGAAGTATATATTCGCCCGTGAGAGGAAGAACGAGAACAAAACCAAGGCGGCGTGATAGGATTTTTCTTGCGAGTGAAGATAACAATGTCGGGGGAGAGGTATATAAAGAGAGTCGCGTGCGCTAACGCGCGGTATCTTTCGATTTCCGAAAACGTCCCTCAACGGGCATGTCTTTTTGAATTCCGAAACTATGGGCGTAACGAGCCGTTAGGGTCGAGTTGAATTCCCATTGAAGTCGAATCCAAATTAATCTGTGTGATTAATTTAATCGACCTACCAAATGAAATCCATAGCAAAAGTATCGAGATTCGAGATCTGAATTAACTCTCCCGGGCCTGAGCCGAAGTTGGAGCGGAGCGCATGCATGCGTGTGTGGCCCTCCATTCCTCCTCTCAACTATTGCTACAAGAGCTTGGTGTATAAACTCATATATAAACCCACTAAAAGTTTAAAGATATCAGGTATAGTACTAAACTTTCACCCAAGCTTTTCCATATTTCATATTTGGGAATTCCCAACTTTCCCTCCAAGCCATTTGGTTTCTCAATTGAAATCAAGTTAACTTCATTGTAATTATATAGATTTTCCAATTAAAAGTCTATTACAATTCTTAATACAATAGAATGGACCGAGTTGGCCCGCAAATTCGTCATCAGTTTGGCATTGAGTTGGGGTGGGGGGTTATGGGTAATGGTAGGGAATTCATCTTAAATGGTTAGATAGATGTTGCTAGTAGTGATGATGGTTATTTGGGAGCAAGAAATGGGAATAAGCAAGGGGTAGGGAGGGATAGGAGGGGACATGCTTCATGCTTACGAACTGACCTCGGAGGCTTTGATAGTCGGTTTGGTTATTGTTTCTTATTCTTGGTTCGGGTGGGGATGGAGTGAGACAAGGATTTACTTGTTTCTTGGAGTAAGGTTTGTGGTGTGTGTAGGAGGGGGGTGTTACGGTTGAGCAAATAACTATTTGGAGGGGCAACAGATGGTGGTGGGCTTAGGTAGCGTTTGGTTCGCGGGTTACCTGCGGGTTAGGGGAGTTTACCCCCTTTAACCCACATCCCCCTCTCTTCCCATGGGTCCCGCTTTATTCCTTTTTTAAAAAATTAAATAAATCAATTTTGCATCATCAATCCTATCAAAAAATAATATATTATACCATCATATCATATAAAAATTATAAACTACTCCACTTCTACTCCCTTTTCCAAACTTCAATACAATCACATCACAATAACTCCTCACTTTTTCAAACTCCAATACAATCATATCACCCCAAACTCACTTCTAACCCACCCCCAGTTTAACCCTCTATCCAAACACCAAAACACAAAAATAGATTACCCTCTACCAGTTTAACCCGACTTAACCCGCCAATCAAACGCACCCTTAGAGTTACTGCCTCGATGGAAGAGTAAGAAGTTGGTCGGGGAGTGTTGGTGAAATGGGAAGAGTGGTGGTGGGGGTGTGCTGGAGCTGGAGTACTTGGAGGAAGTGGGATCAACTGCACCGTGCATGGTTGAGATGAGGTATGATATCATTCGTACTGCATCTTGATGGGGGCATGACGCAGACGTCGATGTTTTCGTTGATACACGAGTGGGACTAATCATCCTATCATGTCCATGCGATTGAATATTGATTGATACAATTAAGGTGGGCAGGGCCATCATTGTAGGTGTGATACGATACATTTATGGTGAGCAATCACATGACTGTGAGGTGAGTCCATATTTCACGCATGCAGTTCTCGTTAATCACCATCCTTTTTCTTTATTTGATTTGATGGAGGGAGACGTCTCACCCACGGACTGATTTGATTCTCCATCTCATCACTAATAATGGAACTTTAATTGGGTTTGTCATAATTTATTGCCATGTTTAATTAACATCCGCGTAAACTTGTCTATCACGGCCCTTTGGATATCTATCGATGTAGTCTTCTCATCACGCTCATGGTGCGTTTGGTTGGTGGGTTATCTAAGGGATAATCCGGTTTTGTGTTAGTGTGTTTGATTGGTGGGTTAAGGATTGAGAGGGTTTGTGTAATGCGATTGTATTGGGATTTGAAAAAGTTGGTAATTATTATGATATGATTGTATTGAAATTTGAAAAAGTAGGTGGTTGTTGTGATGTGATTGTATTGAAGTTTGGAATAGTGAGTTGAAGTTGAGTATTTTATGATTTTTAGATGATGTAATGGTATAATATATATATTTTTTGATGAAAAGATGGTGGACCCCACAAGTGGGCTAGGGATATGGGTTTTGGGGGGTAACCCCCCAAACGAACACACCCTCAGGCCTTGTTCGGCTGCCGGGTTATCCAGGGGTGGATAACCCGGATTTGAGTTTGTGTGTTTGGTTGGTGGGTTAAGGGTTGGGAGGGTTTGTGTGATGTGATTGTATTGGAATTTGAAAAAGTTGGTAGTTATTATTGTATGATTGTATTGAAATTTGAAAAAGTGGGTAGTTGTTGTGATGTGACTGTATTGAAGTTTGGAATAGTGAGTAGAAGTTGAGTATTTTATGATTTTTAGATGATATGATGGTATAATATATATTTTTTTTGATGGGAAGGGAGTGGGCCCCACAAGTGGGTTAGAAGTGTGGGTTTTGGGGGTTTACCCACCCAAAGTGGGGGGTAAACCCCCAACCGAACGGGTACTCAAGGTTTCATGAAAAAGGATGAGGGTGATAGTTCGAAAGCATGCAAATATATTAAAGTATAAATAAGGGATATTTACATCAGTAATTTCGTAATTACGTTCATAATCTCACGTAATCATGAATTACATGAGAAATCCTTAATAATCTCCGTTATCTTCGACAGATTCCATCGAATTTTGATTATTTTACCCCTTGAACCGAATTATATTTGCAAAAGGTGCCATCGTTTGCTCCTTCCTCCGTGACGAGGATAACGAGTCCTCATGTCCCCCTATATCCCGCACGATCCGGATTGGCCTTGGCATAGCACGGAGAATACGTTGCCGATGGTGGGGTCATTGGGACACTTCCAAGAGATATATTGTGATTCTCGTTGGTCTTCAGGTTCATGTTGATCTTCATCGATGGTAGCAGTGAGTCTGAAGGAGAGTCGACAGTCTACCATAAGAACTTGTTGGCGTCACATACCACGAGGTTGCCATTGTCGAGGAGTTGCAACGGCTCGGAGTTTTTGCTGGGTTTCCACAGCTACTGAACGATAGCAATGTTGCCGTATATTGCAAGGCTACCAATGAATGTGAGATTAAGCGAGCAGACTGGAGTTGGTGATGGGATTCTGCTTGTTGAGACGAGGATCGCCGTCGTAGTTAGGGTCGACGAAGGAAAGTAGGAGGAGCAAGAAGAGGACCACGGGATGAGCGTCTATTGCTTATTCCATATGAAATCTTGAAGCTACATGGCTCATAGTGGAGAGGATTTCAAGTTAGTCTCCACTGAGGGACTCAAGACAACCAAATCTCTATACATTTTTACAAATCACCAAACAATGATTAAAAAGTAGCAAGGCGAAATCTCAGAAAGGTTCTCAATTTGATTCCACATTTTTATTGTGATCGTAGTGTATTTTGGGGAGAAAATAAAATTGAGTAAGAACTCCAAAGACATCACCCTACAAATTTTATTACAATATTTAGGGACTTTCATTCATCTTTTATGCCTTTAATTTATAAAGTAGTAATTGTTAAGTTAAATATCGCATTATGTCTTTTTACGTAATTCCTATTACTCAGAGTACTTATCTTGTAATTAACCCAGGGCTATATAAGAGAGCCCTCGGGTACGTATAATGCATCAATTTCTTTTCCTATCATGGTATCGGAGCAACGGTCTTAGACCGGGGTCTCGATATCCCACCAAATACTTTAACCCTAAGACCTCCACCCGCCAGCCCCCCCCGGTGCCATCGCCGCCTCCCGCGGCTCTCACCCCCTCCCGCACTGCTCTCAGCGGCTACGCGCCGCCTCCAGCAGCATCCGTCCTCTCCCGCGTCGCTCCCAACGGTTGCAAGTTGTTCCCAGCGGCACCACGCTGCCCCTAGCGGCTCCGTGCCGCCCCAGTGGGTTCCGACGACCCCCCAGCGGCATCTTACCGCCCCCCGGAGGCCCCTCGGCACTCTCCCGTGTGACTCCAGACCACCCGCGCCATACAGGCAGCCCCTGACACGGTCTTTGCAGCCTCCAAACTAGGCTCGACGAGAAAGAATTAAGGGATGGTTGTATGAGTCTACACATACACCCTATCCCTCATATGATGCTGTAGACCGCCTACTCTTTTGCTTATCTCCGTCGATCTGAGGCTCATCGTCAATCATGTCAAAGAACAAGGGTGACATCTTTACATCCTTGGGTGCCTTCAAGGGTCCAACCCCAATAGTCAAGATGGATGGGACCAACTATGAACTATGGTCTACGCAGTTTCGCACCTTGATGCAGTGCCACAATAAGGAGCACATTCTGACAGAACCAGAGCCGGATGACAAGACTGGAGCAAATGCGACGTTGAAGCAAGACGATGCGTATGCACATATATGGCTCTCTGGGACGCTGATTACAGAAATTGCAAATGATATTGTGAATCAACCCATAGCAAAGGCTATGTGGGATATACTGGCCGCTACATATGGGCAGTCCAAGGATGAGAGCAAGATTCTTCAGTTACAATTCGGCATCTTCTCTACGAACCAGAATGGGAAACCACTACATGCACATTTCTCTCATCTACGGGGCATGTTCGAAAGATTGCATAGCTTCATGCCGATCACTACCAGTACGGAACAACAGCAAGCATACCGAAATGCGACGATGACTAGCGTATTTCTGTCCTCTCTTGATCCTGAGTACGATGCAGCCCGTACTCAACTTCTGACTGACTAGACTATTCCACCAATGGAGGAGGTGTATAAGAGATTGAGCATGATTACTACTGCCTCGGCATCTATCGCCTAGCCTACCCCTTCAGCTATGGCTGCCACTTGTGGCAGAAGAGGAGCGTCACATTTTCGGGGTCGTGGACCTCGTGGTCGAGGGGGAGGCAGACATCGTGTCCCATGTACTCACTGTCACCGTCCAAGCTACTTTGAGGAGACATGCTTTCACAAGCATGGTTATCCAGCCTCAGCACATGTTGCTGAGCAAACTGAGGCTACCGCTGCGCCTCTTTCCGATGCTCGCTTTGATGATATTGTCTCCCGACTTTGTGAGATGATTACTGCACCTACGTCTCCAGGTTCTACGGACGCTGCAGCTTCGGCCAGAGCCTCCTCTAGCTCATCAGGTACTCCTTATGCACTTACCAGTACTACTTGCTCGGACTTGACAGACTGGAATTCTGGAGCCTCCCATCATATGTGTGGCGATAGAATGCAGTTTACAACCTACAGAGCACTTGCACCAGGCAGATCTATTGTCATTACCAATGGGGTCAGATTACCCATTGTTGGTCATGGGGAGATCACTCTGACACCTTCTTTGAGCCTTCAGAATGTCTTACACGCACCCGACTTTCAGATGAACTTGTTGTCAATTAGCCAGCTTACAAAAGATTTACATTGCCGTGCCATCTTTGACCCGTCTACTTTTGTGTTTCAGGACATACTGCCTGGCAGGATGATTGGAAGTGACCGTGAGCAGAGAGGCTTGTATAAGCTTGCTATATCATCTTGTGCTGGTGCTGCTACTATTTCCTCTGGATCGGTTTCTCCATTCCTTTGGCATCTTCGCTTTGGACATCTGCCTTTGCAGAAGATGTGTCATGTCTTGCTGCAGATATCTACCCGTATCGCATTGGATTGTGAAGCCTGTCAGCTTGGGAAACACCATCAGTCTTCATTTCCAGTCCGTCCGAGCCGTCATAATATTCGGTCTTTTGAGCTATTTCACTTTGATATTTGGGGTCCGAGTCATGTCCCTGATCTTTAGGGACATCGTTATTATATGGTTGCTGTTGATGATTGATGAATCTCATATTCATCATGCTAAAATTGGTCATTTAGGCTCTATTCCCCACCATTCACTTGTATTTAATCATTAATAGAGCATTATTAACATTCATACATGTGTAAATAATATCTGCATTTCATCATGCATAATTGCATTAAAAATCCCAAGTGTAAATTAGCCCAAAAAGCCGCTAATTTCTCACATTTTTAATTAATTCATCCTAATTCAGATCAACCCCAAACCACCTCCATTGTGTAGATATTACTAACCTTATTAAATAAAAAATACAAAAAAATGCTAACCCCAATAAGTGTCAAATAATCCCAAAGCCTAATTTCACATCTGACGGACTAAAATGAGCATATCTCCCACATACAATGTCTGATTTTGGTCTACTCACTTTTAAAGTACTCCATTTTCAAATGACTAATTTCGTAAAATTCAGACCTCATATGTGAAAGTTGGATTTTGGGCCTCTTTGGCGCAATTTGACTTTTTGCTATTTTTGACCTAAGTTTTTATGTACATAATTAACTCTTTTAATTTTATTTCTTCATCATTATTGTTCTTTGATGAAAGTTTTATTAAGTGACATAAAAATCCAAATCCAGATTAAAGCTAAAATCAAAGAAACTGACTGAGTCCAAGTGTCCGTTGAAATCTATACAAAAGTTGAGTGTTTCTGACTTCCATTTTATTTTCCTATTTTCTTATTCATAAAAAATTAAAAAATAGAATAAGATGTAATTAATTTTCTTTAATTTTATCACATTTTTTTCTATAATTTTTATCGTCTTTAAAACCACCAAAAAAATACAAAATCCCCAAAACACGGTTTTCTATACACATGGAGAACCACCAAAAATACCACTTCAGCCAGGTGACCTCTTTTGTTCTCGGGTCCTTCATAAAAGTTGTAGATCTCATCTAGACAAACAACTTTTATGTCGATCACTTTTTCATTTGAGTTCATAGTCTATCACTTATTATTGCTTCTTCTTTTCTTGAGTATTGGTCAAAGTCAATGACACGTGGCATCCTTACACTGGTCCAATATACCCCACTTAACCAAGTCATCCATTTCCCTCACCTCCTCTCTTTTCCAGCCGATCAAACCCTTTCTTCCAATGACCCCCTAGTCAACACCCTCCTCCACCAACAGTTACATGAAGAGACCCACGTACCCACTCCTCCTTCGTGAATACCACCTCCCACGTCCTTGGATTCGCCATACATGTAACCCCCATCGTCCCCTCATGTAATCGATGTACCCATGCCGCATTCTCCAGCTATTTTCCAAGTCATTACACCTACCGTTTCATCCTCCACCACCTATAAGAACACATCTCCTCCCACCATTGTAATCATCCACCACTTCATAGAATGAGAGATCGAGCCCCTAGAATCTTAGGTGACAGCTGAGATATTCCAGTCGAGCAACGATCCTCTCCCATCTCCGGTGTGATCCAGCGAGAAGCTCTCGTTGTCGCAGCTGCATCTCCTTGTAGTTGCTCAAGCTCTGAAGGCTTGCCGACTTCATCGAGCGAAGACCCCAGTAGGAGCAACATCTCCAGCTCCTCCCCAGGCTCCCATTCCACCAACTCATGGGGTATACCCCCTTTCATCTCCATCTTCTTCCTCCATTTGTTTACACCTTCTTCTTCCCCTAATATTTTCTCTCTCTTCATTTCATTATCAATCATTCATCAAAACGCCAAAATGATTGCATTTCCACGGACATATCATGTCTTCTCATCATGAATAGGAATTTTGTTTATTTTTTTGGTGAGATTTCATTAATCAATTAAGCAAACATTTATATGTGCTAAACAAATACATGTCAAACAGGGGAAGTTGTGCAATCCCCTGTTTTTGTGGAAATCACCCTCCCCACGTTCTCTCTCTTCATCTTCTCCTTTGTCTTCTTCCTCATCTCTTCCACCCTACTTCTCCTCCTCATTCCTTCCATATCTTGCACCAACAACCCATCCTCTTCTTCTTCCCTACACCCCATCTTCTTCAACCTCCGTACCCATCTACACACACAAGTGTAGCACGTCCCTAGCACTCACCCGCACACTTCCTACACACATTCACCAGCTGATGCACTTGCACGGCCTCTTCACCTCCACCCCCGTCCGCCTACCATCGCCGCCACCGGCAGCTGCTGTGCGTGCCACCCTCCTTTCTCTCTTGTTTCTGCTAACTTTGCAGGTACAGATCAACTTCAGCAGTACACCATACCCTTCCTCGCCTCGCCTGCGCTCCACCACCGCAACTCGCGCCTCTTCAGCCACCCGCTGTGCCACCACTGCACGAACATCTCGCACACCCTCCAGCAGCTTGCGCCTCCGCCATCGACGCGAGGAGGAGCGCCACCCTCACTGCGACCTCCACCTGATTGCCTTCCCCCGCCCGCCAAGAATTTTCCTCTCACGTGAGGAGTGGGGGCAAAAATTGCATCAAGCACCCCAACGCACCAACAAATTATAGAAAGCCCCACTGACGTCATCATCACGTGCGGATCACGTGACGCGTGAAAAAATTGCAATAAAGTTCAGATCATTTTATTTATTTGCAGATAAGTCCCTCTAGGGATCACTTTGAAGGAAAAATTTACTTTCATTTACATTTCAGTCCCTGGATCTTTATTTTAGCATATCTTCCTCATATGAACTCTGCTTTTAGTAGATAATATGTCATTTTGAAGCTATTTTCATGCTCTTTCATATTACATACCTTGTGAACAGATCTGAGGCTATTTATTAGGAATTATTATTTGAGGAGCAATATGAGTTGCACAGGCTGAAAATTGACATATGAGTGCTACTTTATTGATAAAAGTTGATCTAACTTGCATGAACCCATTTTCGGAGATCTTGTCTGATTAAGTCTCTCTTGATTATTGATCTTCTTAATTAATGAATTAATCTTTACAAGGGTATACATGAGGAAGTGAAATTAATCTAATTCCTTCATACTTTATTTAAGGAGTTGTTAAGTTGATTGATCCGCTAGTACTTGAACATTATTTTCAAGGAATTCGATCTATTGTTTGAACTCCTGATTCACATGATATGTGATATAAGGCTGTTATTTTTTAGGGATGATTTACAGGGAAATAAAGGGGCAAAGCATCTTGAGAAATTCTTGCAGGATAAAACTTTGATACGTTGATCTGTTTGACCTGCATCTGAAATATTGATTGGACTTAATCTCTTTCGATCTGTGATGATTTTTAAGGGTTGAGTGATCAAATCGTTTGAGAATTGAATCTTATAAAATCACATATCTTATGCTGAATTGTTTTCTCTATTGCAATTGCATCTCATTGCATTGTATATTTTATCCACACAAAAATTAATCGAGCATTTGTTAATTACTTGATTTAATTTAAAACCGTGCAACTAAAAATCACTGTTCCCTGTGTTCGACCTTGGTACACTTACCAAGTAAAAATATTGCACGACATTCAAAGTTTGTGGTATTTTGATCGACCGATTTTCGCCTCATATACTACAATTACAAATTATTAAAGAGATGAATTTCGTGTTCATCAAATGGCGTCGTTCCCGGGGAATGACGAACTTTTAGTGTTTTAAATCAATTTTGTAATTAATTTTTGTGAAATTAATTTTTGTGCCATTTGTTCGCATTTCATTCTGCATTTCTCTCATACTTCATATACTAACTGCAAATTCTCTCTTTGCAGATTACTAGGAGACAAATTTTGGATATTCATCGAGGATCTGCAAGGAAGATTTAATTTTAATTTTTGTGTGAGAGAGCGTAGTGTAGGTTTAAATTTCCGTATTATTCACAGGGTCCCTCTCTCCTTGTACCTTGTTAATTTGTAATATTCAGGACTGGACTCTCTGTGGCATGACGTAGAATTTAGGAGCACATACGCCAGATTAGAATTATTTGATTGTGCTCGTAATTCTTAGGCCACACATTCACTAACTATACGCACTATAGATCGTTCAACATTAGCCAAACTTTGAAATCAATTCTTCCCGCTAATAGAACTATCTGCTTAGGGCGTTTTTCACCTGTGCATATCATTTAGTGTAAATTTAAATTCCTTGTCTTGCATCCTGCATGAAGAACGCGAGGAGTCACTGTAAGTCCTCTTCTTAAGCATGCATCATTGATCTACGTTTGCATCGGCTTTTTCGATTTCCTTCCTCGAGTTTTACAACTTAGGAATTAACGGAATTGGGACTGCTCGTTAGGCGTCAATTTCTGTGCTCATATAAACTTCAGTGATAACCTAAATTTAAAATCGGGACTGCTAATCAAGGTGACTGTAAATAAAATTAACCTAAAATTAACCAGTGTTTGGTGGAGAGAAACCCACTCATTGTTTGTAAGGACAAGATCGCACACCTTAGGACAAAGCCAAAACTGAGAAATTTCACAAAGATTACCATTTTTAAAAACAATTAGCTACTTTTCAGTGAGAGTCTCGGGTAGCCGTTTTATGGTCCGACTTCCCTTAGCAGAGTGAGTAGTTTAGAGGACACTGCGGAAGGCTCCATCCTCAAGTAACACGGGTAACCGTTTAAACGGTCCGTACTTACACCTATACTGGCTGAGAGTAGGTGCAACTAGTTGTACGAACTCGGGACAGTCGTTGTGAATTATTTCAGTACCTAACAGCTCCGCCTAATCTGTAAGATTGTTTTATCATTAAATTAAAATTGAAAAGATAAGCGGCTGAACCCTAACTGCCTTCACCAGTGTTGGGTGGGTGAATCAACGTGTTTGTTTTGTGTTTGATTTGTGTGCGTCAAAGACCTTGCAATCGCAAGCAAATCGTGGTTCGCTGATCATTCCTCTTGACAAGATGTCGGCACAGTGTCTTCTTTCCCGTTCTCCACGATCATGTCATGATATTCTTCTTCTCACACTCCTCAAGGGAACCTGCCATTCAAATCAAGATCCCCTCAGCCACCATTCTCTTCCCGCCCATACATCCCACCCTATGACCACTTCTTCTTGGGATTAGCCCTCTCTCACATTCTGACAATCTTATGGACTGGAGAGAGAGACCAGAATCGAGGATGAACAATAGAGTGATCGATATTGACAACAGAACACGATTTCTGGTTACTATGATCTCACAGCCTCTTGAACCATCCTCTACTCAGGGTGACTATCCTCTTGAGTACAATCAATTTTCCTTCGACAATCCACGAGAAAAACAAAGTCAAGGAAATAAAACTCATGAACCAGACCACAATGTTTTAAACAATCAATACTCTACTCGAGGTTACATACCAAAATACGAAACATGGAGAATGATTATTCAATCATTAGTCATGAGATGTTTGAGGATGGAAATTGCTCGGATTAATCATAGAGCAGACACTTTAACAGAGAGAATATATGATCTCATCCAGTCTAATGCAAAATTCATAAGAAGTGAGGCCACCACCATGCGAACCATTGCGTCAATACAATCAGGCACAACCACTGCTGACCTCTGACACCCCCACTGATCATATTACAGAAAATATCAAAAATTGAAAAATTCGAAAATTCAAAAAAATTGGACAATTCTGAAATGGAAGCATTTGCAAGAGTCCGATCTTAGAGTTTCCATTAATCAAAGCCATAGAATATGTGTCCGATCTTAAGAGTTTTGTGAAGAGTCGACTGAACCCCAAAAAGATGGGAAAGAAACGATCAAGGGCTAAATATCATGTCATATCTATGGCCAGTTCTTTGGTGATGAATCATAAAATCAAAAGCTGCAAAGTCAAGAGGTTGACTCGGATCACATGTGAAATTGAGGATTCTACATTCACTCATGTTCGGTTAGACAACGACTTTACATTAAACATCCTCCCCAAGTTCGTCTTTGACCAACTCAAACTCGGACAACTGAAAAAGACTAGGGTGATCGTTCAATTACCCGATCGATCTACCAAAAGACCGCGAGGGATCGTTTCTGTCGTCGTAAATTCCGAGGTAAAATACATAAGGGTGGACTTTACGGTCCTTGACATTGAGCACCTCGGAAGGATGTCTGAGTCTCCTATCATTTTAGGAAAGCCGTTCCTTGCCTCCGCTAAGGCGATCATCGATTGTGAGACTCAGGAAATCAAGTTCCCGAACTCGGACCACGATGAACAAACGCCAATGACACAACCTGCTCTAAAGAAAACCAACTTGAAACCGACAGTTATATTTCACATTATCAGACATCTCCGCATGATACACTGAGACAAATCCTAGGAGAGTCACCTAAAAAGGCTGACTGTTGGACAAACTTCAGATTCTCACCACTCTATCACTATTCTTAAGAAAAATCAAGATTTTGGAGCTTATGAAGAATTGGACCATATTATTGAAGATCAACACGATTATTTGAGTGGTCCAATCTTTGAGTCGGCAGTAATTCATGAGATACTGGAACCATATAAGGAACCGACTCCGGAAACATCTGATGTCACCAAAATTCACGACCATCCGGATGTGACATCAAAAACCCCAACCATAAACCACAAAATCCGCAGGAACAATCTCCCTCGACCGAAGCAGTGCATGACCCTTCAGGAATTTGGTCGACTTTTTTTGGGGATTCATCTGATGAGGAACTCACGAATGCCACATCGTTACTCAAGACAGGGAAATGAAGACTGTCCAACTTCCTCCCAATACTTTCCAAGGAAACAAACCGATCAAGAAAGTCATCTTTGACCTTAGACATCAGGTGATTTCTGATGAGTCCTCGACCGGTCCTGATGAGGTTCATCAGATAAGTGCAATAGGTACAGCTCTGATCCATGGGCACTTACCTCTGATCGACAAAAGTTGGAGATCCTCTGCAGACCACTATTATTCTCCTAAGGACGACTCCGATGATGGCTGGTCCTCTTCATCACACTCTACATCTCCATACTATCTCCCTCCACACTCCCGCAAGAAGGTTCGTCGCAAACCTCCTTGATCTTGTACATCCGCAAATCTACCCGATTTCCCATATGTAATTATCCGATTTATACTTACACTAATCTGAGCTTAAGCATAGGGGGACCGGTACCATTGTTGATACATCACTTCACCTCTTTTTGTTTGACCCATCTATACTTAGTACGAGCTATGTCTACATTTCACTTTGTGCCATGAGGACATAGCACAAGTTAAGTATAGGGGGGTGTGTTTGTATATATTTTATCTACTTTATCCATAGCTCATACTTTAATCACTTTTATCTAACATCGGGGATGGGTACAAGTAGTGTGTATAATACTTGTTTTTTCAAAAAAAATAAAAAAAACAACCCAAAAAAACACACCAAAAAAAACCAAAAAAAACTTTTTGCATTAACAAAAAATCTTCACTCATGGTCTTGCATTTCATCGAGCATTTCATGCATTCCTTGGTTGATATATTCCTGACATATTCACTATCACTCAAGGCATGAGAATTTTTGAGGACACTTGATTTCTAAGATCTTGAGATTCTGAGTTAGCCTTCCTTAGTCATTAGGGTTTTTAGAACTTAATAATCCACACATCCTTAGTTTGAAAGATTTGAACGCTATATTGCACTCTTCATCTCTACCTTTAAAAAAAATTTTCATCATCACAATCCACTTTCACAACTGCATGATTGATGAGATGAGTTAAGATATCACTTAAGGAAGTAGGACTAGAGATTTGAGTTTAGACCCGATCTAATGATATTTGGAGGATGGGATAAAGTTAATAAAGGCTTCAGAAAACCTGAGTGTCAGCAAAAACCTAGCCAGTATGTGAACAAGTTCATATGCTATCTTTTTTGATATTGACCTAAGTGGTCAGGGTGTGTTGAAACTTAATGAAAATTGTTGATCAGTGTGCGCCAACTTTTGGTAAAAGCAGTGGAGCTAGCCAAAAAAAAAGAAATGTTAAGAAAAGCTCTATCATCCAAAGTCAAATTCTAAATGAGCTTCCACCAATGGCGAGCGCTCCTAAACATTTTCAAAGTGTCCAGTTGGACCAAGAGATAATTAGGACCAAGGAGTCCGGCTTATACCATAAAAGGGCCCCACATCGTAAGCGATACAAGTCTGGGTGTCGAAGGTATCTTAGATACTCAAAAGAGACACCCCGGTGTACTCCCAGAAAAACAAGTGCAGACAACTCCAAATTCTCTTGACGGACACATTGATCAACAAAATAAAATATGCTTGTGTTGAGTAATAAGGCACTCGAGAGGCACCTTGTTCCAATGTAAGGGAGATAAAATCAGACATAATCCTATGCCCTCCATCATCTGACCGTCCAACTACACTTTCAAGTCTGACAAACTAATGAGACGGTTGACTGAAGCAAGAATAGACTTATTCCATAGTGTTGAGGATTAGGTCTAAAGGAGAATCTCTTGGATTGGAACTTTGGGTGATGTCTAGACTTGACTCTCATGAATGCAGTACACTAAAAATCATATCCTTATATTATATGTACAAACAGAGAGTTTGAAAATTAGAGAAGTTGGATTCCTTTTGATTAAAGCTTGGTCGAGCCCAGAATTTTAGAATCACTCAAATTAAGGGTCTTCTATGAATTAAGCCTTAAAAATTCACATGGCATAGTCAGGGATGTATTCAACTAAGACATTCATTCATTAATGCTCAGGGACGAGCATGGTTTAAGTATAGGGGTATGATGAATCCGTATTCATCATGCTAAAATTGGTCATTTAGGCTATGTTCCCCACCATTCACTTGTAATTAATCATTAATAGAGCATTATTAACATTCATACATGTGTAAATAATATCTGCATTTCATCATGCATAATTGCATTAAAAATCCCAAGTGTAAATTAGCCCAAAAAGCCGCTAACTTCTCATATTTTTAATTAATTCATCCTAACTCAGATCAAGCCCCCAAACCACCTCCATTGTGTAGATATTACTAACCTTATTAAATAAAAAACACAAAAAAAATTACTAATCCCAATAAGTGTCAAATAATCCCAAAGTCTAATTTCACATCTGACGGACTAAAATGAGCATATCTCCCATATACAGTGTCCGATTTTGGTCTACTCACTTTTAAAGTACTCCATTTTCACCTTCAAAACAAGACTAATTTTGTAAAATTCATACCTCTTATATGAAAGTTAGGTTTTGGGCCTCTTTGGTGTAGTTTGACTTTTTACTATTTTTGACCTAAATTTTTATGTACATAATTAACTTTTTTAATTTTATTTCTTCATCATTATTGTTCTTTGATGAAAGTTTTATTAAGTGACACAAAAATCCAAATCCAGATTAAAACGAAAATCAAAAAAACTGACAGAGTCCAAGTGTCCGTTGTCAGTCTGTACAAAAGTTGAGTGTTTCTGACTCCTATTTTATTTTCCTATTTTCTTATTCATTAAAAATAAAAAAATAGAATAATATGTAATTAATTTTCTTTAATTTTATTATATTTTCTATAATTTTTATCCTCTCTAAAACCACCAAAAAAATACAAAATCTCAAAAACCCGGTTTCTATACACATGGAGAACCACCAAAAATATCACTTCGCGCAGGTGACCTCTTTTGCTCTCGGATCCTTAATAAAAGTTGTAGGTCTCATCTAGACGAACAACTTTTATGTTGATCACTTTTTCATTTGAGTTCATAGTCAATCACTTATTATTGCTTCTTCTTTTCTTGAGTATTGGTCAAAGTCAATGACACGTGGCAACCTTACACTGGTCCAATATACCCCACTTAACCAAGTCATCCATTTCCCTCATCTCCTCTCTTTTCCACCCAATCAAACCCTTTCTTCCATTGACCCCCTAGTCAATACCCTCCTCCACCAACCGTTACATGAAGAGACCCACGTACCCACTCCTCCTTCATGAATGCCACCTCCCACGTCCTTGGATTCCCATACATGTAACCCCCATCGTCCCATCATATAAAACGATGTACCCATGCCACATTCTCCAGCTATTTTCCAAACCATTACACCTACCGTTTCATCCTCCACCACCTATAAGAACACATCTCCTCTCACCATTGTAATCATCCACCACTTCATAGAATGAGAGATCGAGCCCATAGAATCTTAGGTGAAAGCTGAGATATTCCAGTCGAGCAACGACCCTCTCCCATCTCCGGTGTGATCCAGCGAGAAGCTCTCGTTGTCGCAGCTGCATCTCCTTGTAGTTGCTCAAGCTCTGAAGGCTTGCCGACTTCATCGAGCGAAGATCCAGTTGGAGCATCATCTCCAGCTCCTCCCCAGGCTCCCATTCCACCAACTCATGGGGTATACCCCCTTTCATCTCCATCTTCTTCCTCCATTTGTTTACACCTTCTTCTTCCCTTAATATTTTCTCTCTCTTCATTTCATTATCAATCTTTCATCAAACGCCAAATGATTGCATTTCTACGGACATATCATGTCTTCTCATCATGAATATGAATTTTGTTTATTTTTTTGGTGAGATTTCATGAATCAATTAAGCAAACATTTATGAGTGCTAAACAAATACATGCCAAACAGGGGAAGTTGTGCAATCCCCTGTTTTTGTGGAAATCACCCTCCCCACATTCTCTCTCTTCATCTTCTCCTTTGTCTTCTTCCTCATCTCTTCCTCCCTACTTCTCCTCCTCATTCCTTCCATAATCTTGCACCAACAACCCATCCTCTTCTTCTTCCCTACACCCCATCTTCTTCAACCTCCATACCCATCTACACACGCAAGTGTAGCACGTCCCTAGCACTCACCCGCACACTTCCCACATACATTCACAAGCTGCTGGACTTGCACGGCCTCTTCACCTCCACCCCCGTCCGCCTACCATCGCCGCCACCGGCAGCGGCTGTGCGTGCCACCCTCCTTTCTCTTGCTTCTGCTAACTTTGCAGGTACAGATCAACTTCAGCAGTACACCATACGCTTCCTCGCCTCGCCTGCGCTCCACCACCGCAACTCGCGCCTCTTCAGCCACCCGCTGCGCCACCACTGCGCGAACATCTCGCACACCCTCCAGCAGCTTGCACCTCCGCCATCGACGCGAGGAGGAGCGCCACCCTCACTGCGACCACTGCGACCTCCACCTGACAGTCTTCCCCCGCCCGTCAAGAGTTTTCCTCTCACGTGAGGAGTGGGGCAAAAATTGCATCAAGCCCCCAACGCACCAACAAATTACAGAAAGCCCCACTACACTGACGTCATCATTACGTATGGATCGCGTGACGTGTGGAAAATTGCAACAAAGTTCAGATCATTTTACCTATTTGCAGATAAGTCCCTCTAGGGATCACTTTGAAGGAAAAAATTTACTTTTATTTACATTTCAGTCCCTGATCTTTATTTTAGCATATCTTCCTCATATGAACTCTGCTTTTAGTAGATAATATGTCATTTTGAAGCTATTTTCATCCTCTTTCATATTACATACCTTGTGAACAGACCTGAGGCTATTTATTAGGAATTATTATTTGAGGAGCAGTATGAGTTGCACAAGCTGAAAATTGACATATGAGTGCTACTTTATTGATAAAAGTTGATCTAACTTGCAGGAATCCATTTTCGGAGATCTTGTCTGATTAAGTCTCTCTTGATTATTGATCTTCTTAATTAATGAATTAATCTTTGCAAGGGTATACATGAGGAAGTGAAATTAATCTAATTCCTTGATACTTTATTTAAGGAGTTGTTAAGTTGACTGATCCGCTAGTACTTGAACGTTATTTTCAAGGAATTCGATCTATTGTTTGAACTCCTGATTCACCTGATATGTGATATAAGGCTGTTATTTTTTAGGAGTGATTTATAGGGGAATAAAGTGGCAAAGTATCTTAAGAAATTATCGCAGGATAAAACTTTGATTCGTTGATCTGTTTGACCTGCATCTGAAATATTGATTGGACTTAATCTCTTTCGATCTGTGATGATTTTTAAGGATTGAGTGATCAAATCATTTTAGAATTGAATCTTATAAAATCACAGATCTTATGCTGAATTGTTTTCTCTATTGCATTTGCATCTCATTGCATTGTATATTTTATCCACACAAAAATTAATCGAGCATTTGTTAATTACTTGATTTAATTTAAAACCGTGCACCTAAAAATCACTGTTCCCTGTGTTCGACCTTGGTACACTTACCAAGTAAAAATATTGCACGACATTCAAAGTTTGTGGTATTTTGATCGACCGATTTTCTCCTCCTATACTACAATTACCGATTATTAAAATGGTGAATTTCGTGTTCATCAATGATTTTTCCAGATTGTCTTGGGATTTTTTGTTGAAACAAAAGTCTGAAGCTGATCTATTATTCAAAAAATTATTATTGAAGTTAATAATATCTTCTCTACCAATGTCAAAGTAATTCGTACGGATAATGCGTTGGACTTCTCAACATTACATTTGTCCGATTTTCTCAGTTCACAGGGCATTATTCATCACTTCGTGTAGTTACACTTCGCAACAAAATGGTGTGGCGGAACGCAAATATCGCCACCTTCTTGATGTCACGCGGACGTTGTTGATCCATAGTCGTGCCCCTCATTCCTTTTGGGGGGATGTTGTTCTCACTGCATGCTACTTGGTGAATCGTATGCTGTCTACTGTTCTCGGAGAAAAGGTTCCCTTCTTGATTGTGTTTCCCGAGAAGGACCTATTTTCCCTCACACCTCGTGTTTTTGGGTCTGTGGTATTTGTGCATAATTATACCCGTTGTCGTGATAAGCTCTCTCCAAGAGCTATCAAATGTATGTTTGTTGGGTACTCTCGTACTCAAAGGGGTGTAGATGTTATGATCCTGAGAGTAGGAGATATTATGTGAGTGCAAATGTAACCTTCTTTGAGTCTATCATGTATTTCTCTCCTACTGGAGACAGGTTATCCAATAATAATGTGGACGATATTGTTGTTCCTCCACCTCCATCTTTCACACCAGTTGAACCTGAACAACCTTTACCTCCAATACCACCACCACCACCTGAGCCAAGATTTTTACCCACTGTTTATACTCGCAGGTCTTCTACTAGCCCCTCTACTCAACAACCGTCCACATCACCCATCACACCTAAGGTATGTCATGATAACATTATATCTACTGATGGCACTGGATTTTTACAAGATGACTCTGCTGTAGAGGGCAATGAGGAGGCCGATTTGGATATTCTTATAGCGATGAGGAAGCCACGACGTCAATGTGCTAAATATCCACTGGCAGCACATGTCTCTTTAGATCATCTTTCTGATGAATACAAGAAGTTTGTTGTTGGCCTTTCTGTGGTTACTATACCCAGAACATATATGGAGGCATTACAGGACCACAAGCGGCGTCATGCCATGGAAGAAGAAATGGCGGCCTTAACATCTCACGGGACATGGACCATTGTATCACCTCCACGTGGTGCCTCGATAGTCAGCTGCAAGTGGATATTCTCCATTAAGCAAAATCCAGATGGAAGTGTGGATCGCTACAAGGCAAGATTGGTGGCTCGTGGATTTACCCAGACATACGGAGTGGATTATCAGGACACGTTTTCTCCAGTGGCAAGACACTCAACACTTTGGATCTTACTAGCAACTGCTATAGCATGGGATTGACCATTATTCCAGCTTGATGTGAATAATGCATTTCTTTATGGAGATCTCTAGGAGGAAGTATACATGCAGCGACCACCTGGGTTTACTGCTGATGGGGAGTACCAGAAGGTATGTCGACTAGATAAGGCCATTTATGGCCTAAAGGAGAGTACTAGAGCTTGGTACCAAAAGCTGTCAGAATTAATTGAGCAATAGGGATTTAAGAGGTCCACTACGGACCACTCACTATTTGTTCAGAAGACACAGAGAGGTATGGTTGCCATTCTTGTCTATGTAGATGATATTATTGTGATAGGAGATGATGCTCAAGGCATTCAGATAGCCAAGAAGTTCCTAGGTAAAGAGTTTGTAACCAAGGATCTTGGTACTCTTCGCTACTTCCTAGGGTTAGAATTTGCCAGGAATCATCAGGGTCTAGTGATGACTCAGAGAAAGTTTGTCATGGATCTCCTTTCTGAGACGGGTATGACTGGGTACAAGCCGGCTATGACTCCTATGGATCCAAGCATGAAATTGTATAATGACGATACTGAAGAAGCTGATAGCAGGAGGTATATAGAACTTGTTGGGAAGCTTCTATATGTGACTATCACCAGGCCATGTATTATGTTTGCAGTAAGAAAGGTTAGCCAATTCATGGAGCGACCCAGAAAGGCACATATGGAGGCTATCTATATGATCTTGAGATATCTCAAGAACTCACCTGGTTCAGGACTCCTATTCAGTAGGGATACGTCCTTGGAGGTAACAGCTTGTGCAGATGCTGACTATGTAGGATGCCTCACGGACAGGAAGAGGGTTTGCGGTCTCTGTGGGATACTTACTTGTCTCATGGAAATGCAAAAAGCAGACTGTAGTTGACAGATCAAGTGCAGAATATGAATACAGAGCCATGGCCCAAGGAAGTGCAGAGATGATGCGGGTTAGATAGGTGTTGACTGATCTTTCCATAGAAGTTCCTCTTCCTATGAAATTATTATGTGATAATCAAGCCACATTATTCATTGCAAATAATCCTACATTCCATGAATGAACGAAGCATATTGAGGTGGACTGCCATTACACTCGAGATCTGATACAGAAGGGACTCATATCTACATCTCATGTGTCTACAGGAGATTAGACAACATATATCTTTACCAAGACTTTAGCACGAAGTCCTTTTCTGAAGTGTTGGTCCAAGCTGAGCATGATATATATATGTATGCTTGAGGGAGAGTGTTAAGTTAAATATCGCATTATGTCTTTTTATGTAATTCCTATTACTCAGAGTACTTAGCTTGTAATTATCCCAGGACTATTCTCCTATATAAGAGAGCCCTCGGGTACGTATAATGCATCGACTTCTTTTCCTATCAGTAATTACTCAAATTTACGTTGGCATGCAGTACTTCTTCATAACTATAATAGGTGCGAAACAATTGTGCATTAATAAAAAAATTCTCATATTTAGGAATTAGTGAAATCTCATCAATCAATCAAGCGAGAATCGATAAATCTCAAATATAGGAATTGACGAAGTCTCATTAATCAATCAAGCGAGAATCAATGAATCAAGAGTGTCTGTATTAATCTCGGATTTGGTGATTCAATTAATTTAAGATCGTCATTGGCCAATTATGTATGCTAAATTCCCACATGGATGGGAACCTATGGAATGAAAACAGATAGAGAGAATACTCCAAAGACACGTATGCACCGATAATGACATCCTGATGAGGTATGTACATTGCAATGAATACGCATTTATGAAACTAATCTATCGGGACAATTAGGACGCGAACAATCTTAATTTGGAATCGATACATATCGACAACACATCCATATTTGGGGGTGGTCACTTCCATCTCTCCTTTAGTGTTACACCCCTCCTGCTCGGTCGCTGTGACTGAAACTAAACATGCATCAATTGGGATCGTTGGTCTTCATCAGATCCTGCTATTTCGATTGGCATTTCGCATCACCGCGAGCATGAGGACCCAAATGGTCCAGATCACGTCCATGCAACCATATATTTTTGGGACAACGAGTACGTGGTGCATGCATAAGCGCACATGTGCTGCAAGAAACCCTCATTCGTGAATGGACACTCCGGGCGTGTTGTGGTTGTAGGGACTTGCAAGTTGGATTGCATCATTGGAGCCTCTGCTGTGTTGTTCTTGTGTACAGTGCGATGTGACCCATTGGTTAACGTATGAACAGGGAATATTAGGAGAGGGATTTAGTCTTGAGGGGTATTTGAGGTATGTATCAACGTGACGGGAACATGGATAGAGAGGTGATGGCTTTTATTTCTGAAGGAAAGGACGTTTCGAGCTGAAACCCATCCCATAGTTCCCTTGCCGACATGGAAAATGCATTTGCTTTGGATGAGAATAATCATAGCTTGATGCCCATGCAAGTAGGTACGTACATAGCTATAAATAATAACTCGCGCCTACGTACACATGGCAAGAGTGTTTACCATCAAATGGAAAAAAAGAATTTTTACCAGATCTTATAATCATTGTCAATTACCTTTATGACCTTTGAAACATCCTAATTCCTCCCCCGACCCTTTAAACTTGCTCCGTCTTACCACACGACCCCTACCGTTAAATTGACACATATAGATTTAACTTTCTTGAGTTAAAAACGAGTTAATCTGACCAATTCGTGATCAAAAGGCTAGAATTAACCAAGAGAAGGAAAAATAATGGGAGGGTGCACTGCCTCTTCCATCTCTCCTCCCTTGACAAGGGCCCTGGCCTGGGCTTCGAGTAGCGGGGGGGGGGCTGGGTTGGAGGCGGTCGGCTTCCAAGGTGAGGGGGCTCCAAGGGCGGCACTTGACTTAGAGGAAGGTGGGGGGGGGGGGGGGGGGGTTGGGTGGGGAGGCGCTCGACTGGAGATCGAGGGAGGCAGGGGAGGGACTTCGAAAGGTGGGCTTCGAGCAGGGGAGGCGAGGGGCTTCAAGCGGCAAGAAGGCTTCGACCGGTAGGGGGCTCCGAGAGGTCGGGTGGGGTGGGGTTGGCCGGGGGGGGGGGGGGGGGGGGGTTGGTTGCGCTTCGAGCGGTAGGGGAGAGCTGGGCACAGGGCCAGTGGGGGCTTCGAGCCGCAGGGGAGAGCTGGGCGCAGGGGTAGGGGGGGCTTCGGGCGGCGGGAAGGCTTTGAGCGACAGGGGAGAGCTGGCGTAGGGGGCTTCGAGCGATGGGAAGGCTTCGAACGACAGGGTCGATCGGGGGGGGGGGGGGGGTGGCTTCGAGCAACATGGGAGAGCTGCGTGCAGGGGGGCTTTGAGCAGCGGGGGTGCGGAGCTCGGCGGCGGCGGGAGGGCTTCGAGCAGCCGAGGGGGGGGGGGGGGTCGAGCAGTGGCAGGGGGGAGCTAGGGCTCATCGGCGGTAGGAGGGCTTCGATCAGAGCGATGAGGGGGCTTTAAGCGGTCGGGAGGGCTTCGAGCGGCGAGGGGCTTCAAAGTGGTCGATGGAGGGAGAGGGAGCTGGGCGTGGGGCACGTCAGCAGCGGGGCTCGGGGGAGAGGCGGCCCTCGGGGATGGTGTTGCAGGCGGCGGACATGCATGTAAAAATCCCTAATATAAATCAGAGTAACGGAATCCGATCAGTTTTAATGGCTAAATGGATGGGGTTTAATCACGAGGTCTGTGGGTAAGGGTTAGCATGTTTACGGAATCGAGGGAAGAATCGGGATTTTTCAAAAGTCATAGAGGTAATTGACAAAGATTATGGGATCTGCCGGGTAAAAATTAAAAAAAATTAGGTGCTACATCTTGAATTGTTTCACGTATAACCCATTGAACAGGATATAGTAAATTTAACGGAACTTCTGGCAATAAAAAAATAAAACAGACAAATATACTAGTCCAAGTCTCATATCAGAATTTATCTTGCATTTTGTTTCATTAAAGGGAGCAGCATTAAAATGATACACCAAGAAATTCTACAGATATAACAAAAGAGAAAAACTTTGATTTTTTTTAAACAATCCACGCTGTTTGGATAAAGGATGATGCATGCGCTATATACAGCTTTCTTCTCTTTTTTCTTTTTTTTATCGATATTTTGGTTGTAGCTGAAGTTTATTCCTTCGAACATGAGTTTTAAAATATTTACATATATATCATACAGAAAATTTTGGATTACCTGTAATGGTCAAGGTACATACCTATGCTTTTAATTAGTATGTTGTTGGATAAAAAATGGCGACTATGTCAGACAGACTATATGATAAAGTAAAATATGTATACTTTTACTGAAATTTATCGAAAAAATAACTCCTTCCATCTAAATGGAAATCCATGGATACTAGGTACAAAGAGATAATCCATCATCACAGTTGAAGAGATCGATCATGGGTACCTAACATCCGGTCTTAGAGGAGCATGCAGTGTCCGATAAGTCGGATCCGACGATCGTTGTACCGTCCCTCTCTAAGCTCTCGGTACATGATCAATCCAATCAAACAAACAATCAACCCATGGTATATGAAATAAAACTTAAATGAGCAGGATGAAATTTATTATACCTTAAAATATGTGTGTATAATTAGCAAGTGCAGTGGTCGAACCACCGAGAGCAATGGATGAGTATAATTATTATTAATTAATAATTAATAATAATTATTTTTGTATTTTATCTTTTTCCATTTTTTACGAGTTTTAATTATATTTAATTTTTAAGTATTTTGGATTGTTTTACGGTACTTTTATATTAATAAATTTTAATTTTTATTTTCTTTTTCATTTTGCAAAATTTTAGTTTCTTTTTGAATTTTAAGATATAATATATATTTATATATAATACTAATGATATTCTAAATATTGTAAATTATATATAAAATATATTATATATATATATAAAGGAATGATCCTTTTTTTGAAAAAATTAAAATATAGTATATATATAAGTAATAATAATATAATTTTATAAGTATTAAAATATATAGGGTTTTATAAAAATATATATGCTCAAAAATTTTAAAATTACATGTTTTTATGTTTTTCAATATTTTTCTCTACTTTTTGTATTTTTATATAATTTTTGTTACTTTTATGTATTTTTAATTTATTAAAATTTATAAAATAGTTAGTAATATAATTAC
This sequence comes from Ottelia alismoides, assembly GCA_037367405.1. NCBI lineage: Eukaryota > Viridiplantae > Streptophyta > Magnoliopsida > Alismatales > Hydrocharitaceae > Ottelia > Ottelia alismoides. The sequence continues at coordinate 9,118 of JAZKJV010007797.1, read as the reverse complement.
GTCGATTTTTTAGAGTCTGAAAAATAGATGAAGGTCTCAAAATTTCCCAAAACTAATTTTAATATATACTATATAATATAAGAAAAATTAGAACTAGAAACATATTTTTGACTTCTTTATGATTTTTTTTATTTTTTTAAGTTTTTAAGGTATTATGACTTTAAGGTTTTTGTTTTATATTTTTCGTGATTTTTGGTCTGGAGGTACAATATATAATAATATAATTATTCTATTTTTTGATTTTTAAATATAATTTTGTATTTGTTTGGATTTTAATATGAAAACAAGAACAAACATCTCTTTTTTATTTTTAGAAATAAAAAATACAACAAAATGTCAAATAAATCAAATAAAATTATGAGCTTGAATAATCTAGGTATCACGCATCCAAGGTATTTATCCTACAATTTTATAAGCATTTAGACCATTTAATAAAAAAGACAATAAATTAAAAATACAAGCTAACATGTACCTATTTGTAATTTAAATAAAGTACAACTGCATTTAATAACATTAAAAACAAAGTCCATGGGTATGTAAATAATTTTCCAAATTAACTCTACATTTAATATGTTCCTATCGGGTATAAATGCAAGTAAACTAAAAGTGTGGGTCCTGCTTGCAATATTTTTAAAAAATATAACAATTTACAAATTATGAGACTAAACAGAAATACATAAAGCTATGATGGCTAGCTTGTAAAGTGGACAGGCACCCACGCGCACGAGCATGCTAGCTGATCTGGCAAGGGACCTATGTGTAATATACATGAAATCTTAGACTCAGTTGCAATTTATATTCAACAATTTACACTTATTAATTTAAAGTATTAAACATAAAAATAAAAACACGACGTGTAAAGATGGAAATTACCCTTTATTGCATGCCATCCAACGGTGCTGATGATGCCACATCGCTTCACTTATGTGATGGACAACCGATATTGGTCGATACCGCTTCAGCAATGGCAGTTCGGATCAAACCCAATGAGCGATCTCACGACCGATGCATGACTCCATCAGATGGTTCCTATACAAACTAGAGTGGATGCTCCATCAGACGGTTGCTGCTTCATCCCCAAGAACATGAAAGAACATCATAGGTGTCTTCCCTCGATCAGGACTCCCTTGTGCTCCATGCTTCCTCCATCATCGTTGAAGTGTCTGGAAGGCTCCTGTAGTCGATCTGTAAGTGTCAAAAATCTCCAGGACCCATCGATGGGGTCCAGGAAGCTCGATGTAGCTCGAGTACCTGAAGAAGTGGTCCTTGGATGCAATATCTCGCAGATGGGGTTTTCAAGACCTAGTTCCTGAATAGAAAGAAGGGGGAAGCTCTGGCTAAGGGTCCTTACCTTTATTGGTGAGCGATCGATTGATGGTGAGGTGGAACGGAGGTGCTCCGATGATGATAGAGGAGGGAACACTAGTGGACTTGATCTGGAAAGATCAAGGTAAGCTGGATGGTCGATGAGGTGTAGAAATAGTCAGAGTTGAAGCTAAGGTGGGTATGGTGGTTGAACAGGGTATGTATATATGGACAATGGATGTAGCTCTAAATCTCCAGCATACTTTAACTCTAAAGATTACACTAGAAAATGCATTAAAATTATGAAATAAAAACTATATCTAAATGTGGGAAATAAAATTACACTAAAAAAGTGGGAAATGCGACTCAAACTTGGTTGTTACACCCGGGAGCAGAGGCCACGTCTAAGCGGAGCTCCGATGGTGGGGATCACTCCATTTTGTACCTCATGCGTGCTGCAAACCCTATGGGAAGCTTGTTGTCACCATGCTCCAACCACCCTAAGAGGTGAGGGTTCCAGTAGAAGAAGAAGGACAAAAAAACAAAAATGGTGGAGTGGTTCATATTTATGCATTGAACGAAGGGGGTCCCTTGGTCACACGAATACAAGTGAATGGGTGATGAATCCCTGATTCTCACTCTTTATTCTTTTATTTTAGCTCTTCTTCTTGGAAAAATAACATATAAATACCTGTAAAAATAATAACTTAGCAAATTGCATGCCTGTGTTAATATTGCATAATTAGCATGTTTTTGGTTAAATAAAAGAATAAAGGTAAATAAAAAGGAATGATGTATTTAGAATAAATATAGAGTGACCCAACCCCAAGAGAAGGTCAAGACTTGACCTGATTGCAAAACAAAAATAAGTAGAGAGAGATAGGGTTCCCTATGTGTTGTACATATTACCTATAATTGTACATATTTTGTATATATTTATTTTTAGCAAAAATAAAATTAGGTTATTCTTTTTACACCATTGTATATAATCCTAAAAATAATATAATATAAATAAAAACTAGAAAAGTAAAATAAAAATAAAATAAAATTCTCAATTACTTGTACAAAATACACTTATACATATTACTTCCTCTATTTATTATGAAAACCGACTACTAAGCCGTGCTCCCCGGCAACGGCGCCATTTTGTTGAGCGGCCGGAGCAACTAAGGTAAAATGATATCAATGGTCGTTGCGACCTCAACCACTCGAACTGGGCTCAATCAAGAAAAATGAGACCACCAAACAAGGAATCAAACAATCAAGATGTGGCAAGCGGTCTTGCTATTTATTTTTACCTAGTATAGCTACCAGGGTTGAACACAAGGAGCACAAGATGCCAAAGCTACGAAGTAGTCGAGAATTCAAAAAGAGCAATGGAATGGTGGTTTTTATTTTTTCAATTTTTTTATGATTTTCAATATAGGAAAATGCAAAAATCAACACTCAAAAATCAACACAATTATTTAATAGCCCAAAAATACTCAAAAATTCAGAATAAAAATATTTTTATGTTTTAGAAATATTGAAATGTTTTTGTGAATTTTCTTGGGTTTTTCTGATTTTTATGAATTTTCTAAAAATCAAACGAGGCCAAAAAGGATAATCAGTGTACAGCTGGAATCTAAAGGCAAATTAAAATTACTTAAAATGCTATAAAATTTGAGCAACAATTTTATGTGAAGCTATAATCAGAAACCTAACTACAGAAGAAGAAAACATATTTTTTGGAATTTTTATGAATTTTACTAACTTTTCTAATGTTTTTTGTCTTTTTCCATTTTTTGGGGTTTTATAAATGGGAATGATGAAAATTGGACATAAACTCGAGCAACACAAGAGAAGCAATTAAGATTTTTTTAGAAATTTTGAGGTTTTTAAATATTTTTTAGTTGATTTTCTAAAACAGACAGTGGTACTTTTTAAGTTTTTGAACTTTTTAAAAATATTAAACGAGCCACAAACAGACAAAACAAAACCAAAAATTCACCAAAATTCTTAGACCATGGCAGGAGCCATGTGTCAAAAATTCGTGAATTTTGGACAATATTTGCTATTTATTAAATCAAAAATAAAACACACATCACATAGGGACCAATCTGCAAAGAAAATATGTTTAATAATAACACACAAAGAACCTATAGGATCCAACCTGCAATCTTCACATCAAATTCTGTGCATGTTGGAAAACATTATTCACAGGGCATATTTGCAAATATCAAAACTAAACATTCAATTCATAACATATAATAAGTTCAGGATACTCAGTGTAAATAACCCAGAATCCCACGTGATGAAGCACGTGGGTCCACACAGACAGACTGAAAAGAAAATATGGAAAACTACAGGGGTAAGAGTGCAAAATGTCCTATTGTATACTTTTATTTTACAGACTAAAAGACAAACTAAAATAAATGCAAGGGTGGCTGAGCAAATTACCCATGCAGCACGTGAGCTACGCGTGGGGTGGACAGGTGGTGTCTCCTGATTAGGCGTGGACGAACGGCTCTGGAAGTGTCAGGCAGCAGATTTGATGGCCATCAGATGTCAGCTACGTGCGTAGTATGGGACCGTTAGATCGACATCTAATGGTCCGACACCTCCATGTGAACGGGCAGTTGTGATGACGTCTGGGCGAGAGGCGTAATCCGACAGTGAAGAGAGGCTCTGGAAGAACTGCGTCGAGGCGAGGTTCACCGGAGCACCAAGGGAGATCGACGACTCCGATGAATGATCAGATGACGACAAACGAATCGTGAAGCCCCTTCGTGTCGGGTGAACTGGTTGGATGGGCTTGCTGATGGTCAAATCTCCGTGGCGATGGCTGGGAACTGGGCGAGCTTCGGCGAGGGTGGTCTAAGTCGAACCAAGGTGCCTCCATGCGCACTACGACCTGCAGGGCAAAGCTCAGACTCGGAGCAAGGCTCCGATCGGGGTTATTTGACCTAAGATAAAGAGAAGCAACGATGAATGAGAAGGGGGTCTCCGACGAAGCGAGAGATGAGACCTGGGTCCTAATCTTGGCAATCCGAGCCAAGATTAGGATGATCAGAAGGCAAGGGAAGATGGATGGTGAACGGATGTAGCGATCGAAACAGATGGATGATGGTGAAGGGGCTCCGACCGGTGGGTCGGAGCAGGCGGAGGGGCGGAGGTTGATGAATCTCGAATTCATCATGCTAAAAGTCGCAAATTAAACCCCTGTCTTGACTAAACCAATAAAAATCATCTTCAATTCATTATTATTATCCTATATCACATTGTAAATAATTAACCTTTAATTACCTGTATTTAATTTTACTAATTTTTATTGTATTTATTTTATCATCAAAATCCCCTAAAAATTAGGGAGATTAATTTTCCATAATTCACTGACCTTTTAAAAGATTTAAAAAATTACAAAAACAGAGCAAAGACAAAAATCGGTGTTTTTACCCCCCCCTTAAAAAATACCCCAAAAATACTTTTTGTACAAATGACCTCTTTTGGCTTTTTGACCAACATGAAAGTGGTAGATCTCGTCGAGATGAGCAACTTTCATGTTTTGACTTTTTCTTAATTTTTCTCTAACTATTTCTTTTGTATTTATCTTTATATTTATTCTCTTAATTTTCTCATTGGACCACGTGGCGCTCTCTGGAGCCACCACGCCACCCGACAGCCTCCTGGGCCGTTGGATCCTCTCAGCCCTGCCTCCATCTCATCCGTTGAATTGCGCCCTAACCCCAACCGTCCGATCATCGGTCCATCCTACGGTCTCCCTTGTGCCACGTCACCCCTCTATCCCTCACCGTAGATCTCCCCCATCATTAGATCTCAACCGCTCCCTCGTGCCCTAATCTCAGCCGTGAGATCAGATCCTCCATCTAATCGCATCCCTCCACGAGCGCTAACCTCTTGACCGCTGGATCATATGATCCAACAGTCCACCACCATCGTCATCCTCCAGCCAGCTGTTCTCCCACGTAACGTCTGCACCCCCTTCCATTTTTACCTGTTGTCCCAGTTACTGATGAATCCCACTTCATCACCCTTTATTCCTTTATTTTAGCTAGAAACTTGAGTAAAATGCCTTGTAAATATGTATAAATATCATAAATTACCAAAGAACATGCATCTTGTAAATATGCATAATTAGCATGATTTTTGCGCAAAAATAAAGGAGTAAAGAAACACAATAAAAAGAGGGAAATATTTAGAATAAATATTGAGCAACCTAATCCCAAGGAAGGGCTCAGCATGGGCCTGACCGCATAAAAACCCAAGTAGAGGGAGATAGGGAAACTCAGGTGTTTGTACATATACATGTAAATAAATAAAAACTATTTTCCTCTTAATAAAAATAAAAATGTGTGTTTATTTATGTCTACATATTTGTAAATATAAAATCAAAGGAAAACAAAACAAAAATAAAAATGCCCTTCAACATTGTATATATGCCATATATGTATATAAATAAAACTATTTGTCTCACCCTTGTAAATAATTAATAAAAAATAAAATAAAAATACCCCTTTATTCCAACTTTTATCTTATAAATAAATAAAATATAAAATTAGAATAAATGAATAAAAATAAACAATTAAAAAATCAAAAATAAAAATACATATTTATATACCTGCATATAATAATAATATTTTGTAAATACATAAATTATATTTCAAAAAAAAATAAAAATCACTAAAAAATAGTTTAAAAATAAATAAACATTTTTCATGTTTTAAGTTGTCGAAAATAAGTCAATTGGTATTTTTAAATGAATTATCAAATATTTAATAATTGGCGGGCTCTGATTGGTGCACGGGGGATTGTTGACCCCGGTCAACTCCCCCCTCGGACCACCAGCCCGCGGATCCTGCGCTCTGACCCGATTTCTCCTAATTTTCGTGCAATGGTCCGATCATCAAATCCTTAAACCCCGGGTCCTAATCCTTCCTCTTGCATCCGAGACCCACGCCCGGCGTTTTGCCTAGGGATCCGAGCTCCGATATGCTCGCCCGACCCTCCTCTAGCCGGACCCCTAGCCGTATAAAATCCGACCTCCGTCGCACAATTCACGCTATCTTTGGCGTTGCTTCTTCCACCCAGGGACCTCCACCCGATTCCCTCGAGTGACAGCGTTGAATTGGAGTGTTGCAGAGAGGAGGAGGAGCTCCTCGCCACTGATCCAGCGTCTTCTTGCCGCTGTGCGCCGCCCAGAGCAGCGCCCGAGCCTCGAGCCTTTGACGACCCTCGAGGCGACGATCAGAGCTACCTTAGCTCATCCCCAGTCGATTCCACTCATCAGGTAGGCTTGATTCTTCCTATATATCTTTGATTTCCGATTACCCCCAAATCGATCTTCCGCCGTCTCCGACCAATTCACATCACCTCGACCATCCATTCGATCATCGGACGACACCCACATCTTCGCCATACTCCTCTTCACGTTCTATGCCTTCCCATCCAATCCAGTTAGCCCCGGAACTGGGAGTCCACCCTCCTCCGCCATCGCATCGCCGGAGGGTGTCGCCCCGACACACCCATTCCCCCATTCCGCCTCTCACCGGGTCGAGGCAGTTTGCCCTCGACCCAGGAGTCTTCTAGTGTTGTTTTTCAGGTCGAAGAGACCTCATCTGGAGGTCCACATCTCGAGCACAGATCTCTAGCTCCGCCTGCGTCGTCGGGGCTTCTTGGAGCTTCTTGGCATCATCGGAGGAGCCCACCAGCTGCGGAGCGTCGAGGCGCACCTGTTACACATCTCAGCAGCATCAGCGGAGGCCCAACGCGCCCGTGGTGCTCCGGTGAAGTTCGTCGGAGCTGAGTTCTTCCAGGATCCTCCGCAGCCGTCCGATCTTCCTCGCAGCTCCAGTTCTGATCAGACCCGTCCATTTAAGAAGCAGTCCATCACCGTCCGATCCGGGCGAGGGTTGATCGGTACCGCACGATCAGACGAAGGGGTGTCCTTTATCCAACATCGTTCGATCAGCCACGTGGCCACCTCTCGGCCGTCAGATCCGAACCAGGACTCTTCGAAGAGGCGCATCGCACCTCCACCGTCCGATCGCACACGTGGCGCGCCTCCAGCACTCGTATAATAAGTGGGGTAAATTTCTTGTAGGCCCCTTTGTTTATTGCTTTTATTAGTTAGTCCTGTAAATATAGAATATAGTTGTTTTTATTTTGGAACAATTGCACTTAGGACCTGGACGTTTACTTTATTTGCATTTTTATCCCTGTGTATGTGAGACATGTGCTTCGTCACGTGGTTTTCTTGGTGAAATTGCATTGTATGGGCTAATGTTTTAAGGTGTTATTGAATGAAATATACTTTCTAGTATTTGCATCCATACCCCTGTGAGTGTTTTTATTCGAATGTGTTGAAATCTTTGGGTATTTTGCAACTTCTCCCCTGGACTTTTAACACCTGTTGCTAATAAGCCCTTGGAAGTAAGTTTCATTGCAATTGAGTCCCTCTGTGCCCAGACCACGTGTAGCGCACGTGGGGACTTGGAAATTTTGCACGAGGGACTAACAGCTTCTTGGATTTGTTACTTTTCAACCCTTAAAGATACTTTTTATTGCGAATATGTCCTTGTGCACTGTGAGCCTATTTTTGATTTAAATAAAATATCAAATCGAGTCCAAATTTCGTGAAAATTGGACGTGGCTCCTACCATTGTATAAAATTTTCACTAAAAATTTGGTACATTTTTTAGGCTTTTAGTATTTTTAAAAATTCAAAAACAACTATTTTTGCCTCTGTTCAGATTATAAAATCATAAAAAATATAAAAACTCTCTTAAAAATTCTAAAACAAATTAGGATTTGTTAATTTTTGTGTGCTTTATTGTCTATGTGAATTTGGCTATTTTTGGATTCATAAAAACCCTAAAAATTGAAAAACCATTAAAACTTATAAAAATTCTAAAAAATTGTAGAAAACTCCAAAAATAATAAACTCTCTTTCTGAATTTTCTTCATTGTTTCTATTTTTCATAAAAATTACCTTCAGGCTTTTTTAGGACCATTTAATATTTTAAATTGGTCTTTGAAGCATGGCTGGACAGTAGCACAGTCTTGCTTCCTTCTTTGATTTTTAGAAAATAATATAAAAATCTCAAAATTCACGAAAAATAGTAAAAAACATAAAAAAACGTAAAAATATTTTTGTTGGAATTTTTGGATCATTTTAGAGTGTTTGAATAATTCCTTGAATGTGCTTATTTCTTGCCTTTTATTATTTTCCTCCCTTATTAAAAAACCAAAAAAATATAAAAATAATTTAAAACCACCAAAAATACTTGTTTTCCCTTCATTTCATTTTTGACTACTTCGTTGGCCACAAGGCCAACTCGTGCTCCCTGAGTCCGACCCTGGGTGCTACACCAGGCTAATCTCATAGCTAGGGCCACTATTTGATTTCCTTGTTTTATGTGCTTTATTGGGGGTCCGCTCTCTTATATTTTCTTGTTGACCGATTTATCTCTCGATCTGGGTCGCAACGACCCAAGAGTGATTATTTTTATCTGATCCGGATTAATCGAGGTTTTTCTGGTCATTAGAATGACGTCGTTGCCGGGAGCACGGCTTAATAGTCGCTTTTGACTTTTTCGCGGCTTTCTTTTTCGCGGCTTTTTGTAGATATTTTTGCAGATATTTTATCTGACTTGTTTATATCTAATAATTTGGTCTGATCACACTCTTCTTATTTACGTGCGTGGGCCCGAGGACCGAGGCAGCTCCTCTAGAGGAGTCGACGGAACCGCGAGAATCGGAGGCGGCTCCCTTCTGCACGGAGCCGCAGGAGAGTACAAGGAGCCGAGCAGGAGTA